>JAFIDM010010028.1:38275969-38294316 GCA_023159025.1 Thereuonema tuberculata | reverse complement strand
TATGAAATAAAGATCTAATTTTTTTTTTTTTTTTTTTTTTTTTAATAAAGTTCGTATACAATATAATAAATTGTATTCATATAAGAGTACAGAGTTCTGTGGTACGAGGTAATACTAAATACTTGAAAGTCCTATCTTCTTTCTGAATCCCGTGGAATTATCTTCATTGATGAAAAGCACTGACCTTGTGAATAAATTAAGTTCTCCGAACTGGATCAGGTAGTCAGCTATTTCATCTTCAAATAATCCACTTCAATTTGGTTTGTTCGGGATAGGCTTATGGTTTGTTCGGGATAGGCTTATGGTTTGTTCGGGATAGGCTTATGGTTTGCTATCTTTGATTTTCGTCACAATTAGGCCCTCTTCTCCTAATTTATCCTACGGTTTGAGTAATTATATTTAGCACTTCGGTTGAATTTTGCTCCGTTGCTTTAAAACATCTTTGTCTCATTTGTTTCTTCTGGTCCACAGGAATCCGGCCTCAATGCTGGAATTGAACCTCATCTTGCGGGAGCTCTCTTCAAAATCAGTGACCAAAGGAAGTCGCTTCGTTCTCGTCACTGCCCGAATATCCAACAACAATGGGATTGGTTGTCTCGCTTCGTGCTTCTCTCGAGCGCGAGATTCTCGTCGGGTTTCATTGTTGACGTTATATTTAAATGTTTAAACTTTCCAATTGAAATTCGCAATTGAAGCTTTGCGTTTGATTTCCTTTTTTGAGGAATAAAAAATTTTCCTTTTGTTTATTCCGCTTCACATAGTATAAGAGAAAAGAAAGAAAATATAGAAGAAAAGGGATGGCGTGATAAAGAACTTAAAGATTTAAAAAGGAAGGTAAAAGAACAGTTAAAAAATTTTAAGAATGAAAATACAATAGAGGAAAGAAAAAAATATATAGCATTGAAAAAACAATTTAAAAAAATGTGCAAAGAGAAAAAAGAATTATGGGAGGAAAACATAAAAGAAAATTTTGATAGGATTAATACGGGTAAGGAATTTTGGGACATGATTAAGAAATACAGAGGTAAAGTAAGAAATTGTGATTATAAAAAAGAAGTAGATGATGATGTATTGGAGGATCATTTTATCACATTATTGGAGGGGGTTAGAGTTTCGAAGACTGAGAAAAGTAACAAAATTGAAAAAGGAAAGGAAAAAGAAATTGAAAATAGGTTAGTGAAGATAGATGAGGAAATAGAACTATTTAATGAAGAAGTCAATCTCACAGAATTAATGTCAGTTTTGAAACACTTAAAAATGAACAAAGCTGCAGGCCCTGATGGAATAAAAAATTATTATAGTAATAATTTGCCTACAGAAGGGATTAAAGTATTTTTAAGCTGGATGAATCGGATTTGGAAGGCCGAAAAAATCCCGGATAATTGGAGAACTGGAAAAATTATCCCTATTTATAAATCGGGAAATAAATGCGACCCAAATAACTATAGAGGAATTACATTATTAAATACATATTTTAAGATATTTGGAGAAATTTTAAGAGGTAGAATAGAAAAATGGATAGAAGAAAAAACTTTGATTGTAGAAAATCAAGCAGGATTCAGGAAAGGTTATTCGACAATAGACAATATGTTCGTTCTAAATACATGTATAACTACAAGGTTAATGGAAAAAAGAAAGAAATTGTATGCACTATTTGTAGACTTTAAAACGGCATTTGATTCCATAGACAGAACGATATTACTAAAATGTTTGGAGGAAATAGGAATAAAGGGTTAAGTTTTGAGAATAATTAGGAATATCTATGAAGAAACTATAGTTACAATTGGGAATGGAACAGAAAAAATTAAATTTAATAAAGGTGTACGACAGGGTTGTGGCCTAAGTCCCGTTTTATTTATAATTTTAATTAATAATCTAGAACTAAAATTAAGAGAAGAAGGATGGGGTGGAACTAAGATAGGAAAAGAAAAAATTTATAGCTTATTGTATGCGGACGATTTGGTGTTAATGGCGGAAACAAAAGCAGAATTAGATAAGATGATTAATATACTTAAGGAAATCACAAAAGTTAATAAACTAACAATAAATTTAAAGAAAACAAAAATTATTATTTTAAGGAGAGGAGGAAAAAGAGCGAAAAATGAAAAGTGGCACTGGGATAATGAAGAAATTTTGATTACAAATAGTTATCAATACTTAGGAAGGTTTTTTACAACACAAAACAGTATAAATGAAAACGTGAAATATAGAAAAGAGAAAGGTGTTGCAGCGGCGTGGGAAGTAATTAAATTAATAAAAAGATCAAAATTAGAGGATTGGAGTAAAATTAGATTTTTATTTAAAACAATGATAAAAAGTATAGTAAGTTATGGAATGGAAATTGATGGATGGTTAATTAGAGAAGAATTTGAATCTATACAAAATTTGTTTATGAAAGTTGTTTGTTCGATGGATAGAGATGTCCCAGGATATATTATTAATGCGGAATTAGGTCTGTTTCCTCTTCGTCTAGATTTGCTAAAAAGAGCATTTACATATTTGGAAAAAATAATAAATTTTTATATAACAAGACTGCCGAGAATATGTTGGGAAGATATGGTTTCGAAAGCTAAAATTGGAAAATTAAATAATTGGACACAAAAAATTATTGAAATATTTATTGAAGCGGGAGGGGTAGTAGAATGGGAGAGAGCTTTAGAGGCCGATTACTGGGCATCCAATAAAGTAAATATTATAAAGAGAATTGGCGAAATAACTTTGCAAAAAATATATAATAAAATATAAAATTCGGCATATAATGAATATTTCAAATTTTTAAATTGGCAAATAAATGGTTCTTACTACATTTGTACAAAAGTTAAAAATAAGTATATAAAAGAAGTATATATTAAATTAAGAATGGGATGCTTATGGAGGAAAAGCAAATACTGGAAAAAAAACAGAAGATAAATTTTGTAGGTTGGGATGCAAAATAATAGAGGGTTGGGAACATGTCATTTTTGATTGCGAGAAATTGACGGAAGAAAGGGAAAGATTGGAAATTAAGAATGTTAAGGATAGAAGAGGTTGGTGGTATAAAATTTTGTCCTCTCAATATATAAATAAAAAATTATGTAAATTCATGATAATATTTAATGAGAAAGGGAAAAAAATGGAATTAGTATAGTTGCAATTTAATTGATTGGAAATGTAGGTTTTTTTTTTGTTTTTTTTTCTTTTTAACTTCTTTTAATTTGCCATTAAGGAATTATATATGTGTAAAATAGTTATAATTTTGTTTAATTATGATGCTGCTTTGTTCGATTAATAAAATTGTGTATGTGTGTACTTTGTATACAGATTTTTTTTTTTTTTTGATTTTTTTTTGTGTGTTTTCTTCTCTCGTAGGATTGATATTATTTATTTGGATATATTTACATTTATATTGTTAATTACTTATTCTGATTGGGAGGATAAAGTTAAAATCAAATTTAATTTAGGATTAACTTATATTGTTGTAATTAAAAACTAAAAAATTTTATAATGTAAAATAATAGTCTAACAGCTTTGGAATCATATAACTTGTAAAGGGTAAAACCCCGATTGAAGTTAAATAAACTTACTTACTTACTTACTAGTCGAATCGCAACCAAATTTCGTACTCATACCGTCCTGAGTATGCGGTTTCGATTTCTGAAGGAAAAAAAAATCAAATTCCGGCCGCTAAGAGTGAATTGTGGCGCTGCTGTCCCTGTAATTTTGCATATTGCCTAACTTACTTAACAATTATCGGCAGAAAAAAAAGAGTTAACGTGCAATAACTTTATTGCAATCATATTAGTGTAGAATCACACTAATATCACAGATACGCCTCCTCGTACTCCATCACCTTGCTCTATAAATTGCATTCTCTGCACAACACACTCGACAGCAGAATATAACTGACGTGCATTGAGTTGTGTCACATGTTGCGAAATCTGTCTTAAGTTCGGAGCATTGCCATGATAATGGAGGCTCTTTATGTGTGTGTTTGTTGAATATGGGTGGCAGGGAAGCCGAGCACCGCGACCTTGGGTCTATTGTGTTGTTCCTTGGAAATAAGGACAGACGAAGAGAAAGAATGGTGGGAGAAGTGCAGGGGAAACGGGGGAACCCGAGAAAACCTGCCCAGCGTGGATCTTCCGCCATCACGAAACGCACATGAGAACTTAGAGGTGACCCCGGTACTCAGAGGTGAGAGGCCAATGTCTTAGCGATAACGTTAATCGCGCGGCTAAGGAAGCTCTTTAAGTAGCCCCACAGCCAAATTTCACAATGGTTCAGACCTGGTGATCGGGATGGCCATTCCGTGGGAAATATCTGCTAATTATTCTGTTGTCCGAAAATGTTCGCCGTAGTAAGGCTTTCACAGGTAAAGTTATGTGAGGGTGCACTATTTTGCATGAAGATAGTGGTTTCAACACAATTCCTCTGCTGAAGTGATGAAATTACAAAGCTCCAGAGTATATAGGCATATCTGGACTGATGTCACATGTGAATGGCTCCTATGCTGTATTTTCAAAGAAGTAAGGACCAATGATGAAGATGCTGTGAAACCATCCCAAACCTTTACCTTTGGTGAATGCAATGGTTTTTGATGATGAACATGTGGATTACTGTCAGACTAAATACAAGTTATGAGTGTTTACAGCACCATTCAAAAGGAAATGAGCCTCATCACTCCACAGTAATGCATCATCCACTATCATCCGAGCAACGAATGTCAAGGCAAATGCTTTCCACGTATCATAATCACCAGAAACCAATTGTTTTCTGAGGGATATTTTTATAGTGTAAAACCTCAAGAAATTTCGCAGAACTCTCCATACAGTCGTATATGGCATGTACAATTTCCGTGATATTGCACGTGCACTACTTCTACCTTGTGCATTTACGATTCACTGCTCCACTACTGCAGTTGCAACTGTCTGCAGTCCACTTGTCTTGCGATCTCGTCGGGGTTTTCCAGCAAACATTCCTACTCTTCAAACGAAAATTCATTTTCTGAAGATTAGTAATCGTCAGTGGATCTCTACTTAAACCTTTTAACTGCTGAAATGCCTTAAGTACAGCAGAAGCATTGCTGTTTCCTTGATAGAAGAGGCTAACAAATAACACGCGATCCGGTTAGGTAGTTTCCCGATTCTTTATCGTGAACCGTGAATTTATTGAAAAATGCTTTTTCGATTCCATTTTATAGGCGAAGTTTGTTCGATTACCTAGCAATATGCAAATTACGGGGACCAGCAGCGCCACAATTCACCCTTAGCGGCCGAAATTTGAACTTTTTTTTTTTTTTTCAGAAATCGAAACCGCAAACTCAGGAAAGTATGAATACGAAATTTGGTTGCGATTCACCCAGTAGTTTTTTTTACCAGTAATTTTTCCTGTAGAGAGGTCTAAACGTCTCTTTAATTTGTATCACTCGATATCTTAATATTTATATATAAAATGTTATTTTATTGTTTTCCCCAACAATTCTTAAAAGTGATAAAGTAATCTGTAGATTTATTTGTAGATTTCTTCAAAGGTTATCTTTCTTAAGTCATCTTCAAAGCTTTCATAACTTTGTTTCATCTTTTCGTAGCAATATTTTATTATTTTAAGTCCAAGTGTATTTAAATCTAATTTCCATTTGCTAACATTTTCTTTTTCCTAAATAATTATCTGAAGATACTCATAATCTTGATAGAAAAACCTTATTCATTAACGATCAAGTTAAAATTATCTGAATGAGAAAACGATTCATTACAAGTTCCAAAACATCTTCAACCCATAAATACGTAAAAAAAACCATACATATTTAGTAACAGAAACGTTTTACGTGTGCTGAACACGTGTTGAATACTTCATAGATAAAGCCTGCACATCTGATTAAGCCTTTTTAGAATTAATTAAAAGTTAAAATTTAAATAAAATTAAAAACCATGACACGATCATGGTTTCCACTTCAAGGTTTCCAAGTCATCTTCAAGTGAATATTTGTTGCAATGAATGAGTATGAATGAATGAATAGAAGATACATTAAGCTTCTTCATCTTGTAATACAGAAAGTCTGAAAACATCTTTATAGCAGTGCGAGAACAGTCAATGATAGGCCGAATCGGATATAGTCCTTGAATCTTCTAAATTCAGTGTTAAAAATAGTTCTGAATTTGTTTAACAATTAGAAATAAGAAAGTAATTCAGTGAAGAAATGCAAGGCTGCACCTGAGTAAACAAAAGGTTCTCGCTAACTCTGAGTTACCATCGAGGGTATATCTGGCTGAAGAAGCCTAATAGGCTGAAACAACTGTCCCAGATTACCGACATGATAGCTCAAGGTGCTAGAACCTTTACTCAGGTGCAGCCTTGTATTCCTTCACTTTAATATATATGTATATATATCTGCATGTTAAACTTTAAAAAAAGAAAGTAAATCCTAACTACGTTTTGTTCTCACTTGAAATTAATTCCTTTTTCACATCTACGTCCTTCGAGTTAGTGAAACTTGCTATACAGCACATTATTCCACATGCTTTATTCAGAAAAACAGCTTTACAAATCTTTATCCACTCATTGAAGCCATCTTTAAATTGCAGTGTTTTCAATTTAATGGCAGGATTTACAAAGAAGACAACGGCCTGTTCTTGGGTTTATCTGCATCGGCTGCGCTGACCGAATAAATAATAATTTATATAGAGGATTCGGCGCTGCTTTTGGATATTGGACATATACATATCCTAATTTATTACCGTTTCATGGATGACATCCTTTGTTACGCAGATTCCCGTATTATTCACGGTATTAAAGACATTTTTGCACAAATACAATATGGCCCAAAACAAACGAAAGTTAACCATTTTGAACAGAAAACGCTGCAACCGAAAGAATAATCAATGGTGGTTATTGACAAATACATGTCCATTGTGATCCCCTTGGCGCTCTAAGCAGTACTCTAAGGTTGTCAACCATGTCCCGGAAGAGAGGTTGTTCCATTTCCCCTAAGAGTTGTTACAATCTTTTGCCGCAGCTCAGCAAGGACAATGTTTGCCGAAGATTGTCCTTGAAAAAGCATTCCCCAAACGTACCCATCAGGTGGAGTTAAAACAGGGGAATGTGAGGAATATCACATGATTTCCGAAGGTACGTGTAGCAGGCCATTGCCACGGCCTGTTCCGTGTGATTGAAAATACTGCTCCACAATAAACACTTCTCTTCGGTAGTTAATACCATTTTCACATCAACAGTGATTAATCTCACATCCACAATCATTCCTGTTCCGAATACAACAATCGCCTACGTGTTCATGTGGTGTCGTTTGTTTTCGGCCGTACTGTACATGGCAGTATTAAGTTTGATATGGAAGAAGAGCAACATGCTTGCATTCCTTTCTTGGACGTTCTCATTTCCCGAGGGGACTCGTTCTTCGATACAGCAGTTTACAGGAAGAAAACATTCTCAGCTATTACCATGAATTTCAATACTTTCTTCGATGTCTATTGAAACATAACGATTTCCCGATATGATTAATCGACAGGCATTTCAAAAGATCTATTAAAAAGTTATAAGTGTTAAAGATTTGTCTCGGCCAGTTAAAGATCATCAAACTTTTGTATCCATTGATTATCATGCCGATCCCTTTCCTCTACGTAAGCTATGTCGTCAATTCAACATTGTTGTTAATCTCCTTGCAGACATTCCATTGGCTCATTGTTAACGATTAGAATGAAAAGGAGTAGTGAATGCCCTCCACTGTAAGAACAATCCATGTTTTTATCTGGGAGAGACCCGTAGGGCGCTCCCTGACCGAATTGCTGAGCATCGACGGGCCTTGATTAACCACGACAATGACTATTTGACCTTTTGTCATTCCTTCCAGCACCATCACTATGTTAACTTCGATGAGCCCACAGTGTTAGCAGTTTGTCAACATCACTTTAGAAGAAAATGCTTGGAGACATTTTTTATTCACTCATGAAAATGCCTGTTATGTATCCGTTTCCCCGATGACCCAATATTGTTTAAAAAAAAGAAATTAAATCGGTCTTAAATTATAATCATAATTCGTCAAGAATATAGTAATGTAATGAAACTTACTAAACTTCTTAAACTCCTTTATTTAACAACAGAAATCCTCCATTACAATATTTCAGAGGCCTGACTGGCCCTCCTTTTTCAAGCCTTACACATTAAATTAGTCTGTTAATTGAGCAGTTATCAAAGTTAAATTTAAATTTTATATTTCATTTAATCTGTTCCTTCTAAGCTTTTTCAGCTTTTCACCTATTTTGCAGCCGATCATTGTTTACTTCCAGAGCAAGACAGCAATCATCTACATGGCTTTGTTTATCTTCGAAGTTCCAGCATTATCCACTAGAGACCGCTGCCTTCCAGGTCAACTTATGCAAAGTATGGTATGTTTAGCTACCGGGATCCTTTCACGGACTTCTGTGCGGTTATTGGTCCTCTTGTATATATAAACTCATTCATTGCAACAAATATTCACTTGAAGATGACTTCTCTTTATGAAGTGGAAGCCATGGTGTGTCATTTTTTTTCTTCATTTTTTTTAATTTTATCTTTTTAATTAATTTTAAAAATGCTTAATCAGGTGTTCAGGCTTCATTTACGTGAACTATTCAAACATACACATTTATTTGCGAATTTTCGGAAAGAGGTCTTCTTTCCTTTGCCAAGCTTCAAATAACATAAACAATTTACAGACGCTAATTATCATGCAACATTAGACATCCTGGACTTAAGTACAAAATAACAAACATAATAATACCTCTTTCATATGACAACGAACATTAACATTCCATTATATCATAACTTAAAATAAAAAAAGGAGATGGATGGTAAATTAAATTTCTTGGACGTATGTTTGATTAAAAAAAAAAAAAAGATAACATTCTGTTACTGAGGCATTATAGGAAGGAAACTCAGAGTGACCACGTTTTGAATTTTCATTCAGGTCAAGGGTTTCGTATAAAGAAAAATATAGTTAAAAATTTTATTAAAATAATAGATAGCGCCACTAGTAATGAAGATGAATATTAGATAGGATTAGAGAAAATGAAATTAGTTTGGTGAAAAATGATTATAATGAAAATTTCTTTAAAAGAGTGTGGAAGGATTGTAATACTATTAAAATTAATTTGGAGTTGAACAAAACAAATAGGTGGAATTGTTATTCCATGTTTAAATAGAAACAGTTTAGAATTGAAGAAAATTTGCAAAAAGTATAATATGGAAGTTGAATATAATATAAATTTGAATATAAGAATTAATTGAAGAATAGTTTATGCCATAAATCTGAACTGAAAGTAGATATGAAATGGGTGTAGTGTATAAAATGGAATGTCTAAATTGTGGAAAGTTCAACATTGAAGGGAGTAAAAGAACAGTGAAAGAGGAAGTTTATGAATACGCCAAATATATTAAAAAGGTACAAAGAGATAAATTGGAGTTAGCAGAACAATGCTGTAAGTAAATCATAGTATGAATAAGGGAGTGCAAATTCTGCATAGTGAAAAAGAAAATAAGGGAAATTATTGAAAGTTTGTTTATAAGAAATACGAAAAGTCAAAATATTAATAGAAATGAAGGATTAGAAATAAATAATGAGTCTATAAAATTGACGAGAGATATAATATTATGTAAGTAAGAAATACAAATTGTAAAATTGGAAGAATTGATTTTTTAATGAATGAATAAGATTGTTGAAATTATGATATAATGGAAAGTTAAGGTTCTTTGTCATATAAAAGGAGTATTATTTTGATTGCTGTTTTGTAACAATGTCCAGGATGTGTAATATTGCATGATAAGTAACATCTGTAATTTTTTGTTATTTGAAGCTTGACAAAGGAAAGAAGAACTCGGAAATAAATATATATTTTTTATATATTTATGGGTTGAAGATGTTTTGGAACGTATAATATGAAGAAACGATGCATGGACTTAAGAAGTATGGACTTAAAATAATGAATCATTTTATAACTTATTTAAGAAACCATAAAATTGTTTTGAAGCAGTTGTAATTCCAATGACCAGTCAATTTTCAAAGACAAGCGTTTCCGTAGGGATATTGGGCTGACATAAGAATATATTTTTCCGTCAAATGTAAGTGGCAGTAGATTCTAATTTCATTATAAATTCTTCGTTTAAATTTGTGAACTTTTAAAATTAGTTGTTGCTGAATCTAGACACAATATGGAAATGTTATGAAATGTTGGTTTTGATTTTTATCTTGATGCTCGAATAAGGCAAATACACAACATACCTACTTACTCTCTCAGCAGATTTGCAGAAACTAAATTTAAAAGTTTTTTTTTTTTTTTTTTAAATAGGAGCAAGCCTGATAATAAATTACTACTTGGATATTTAAATAAATTATCTGGATTCAGTAGCGTTTTATGCAATTCTTTTACATAAAATAATAAAGAAATGAAACTTAGCACTGTAAGGAACTCAGTTGCAAATGGATATATTTTTTTTAAAGCAGAAGCCATTTCATCATCCTCTCCCCAAGAGTAATCCTCGCCACCAGGATCCCTGGTAGGGATTTTGCATAATAATAATAATAATAGTAATAGTAATAATGATAATAAATAATAAATAATGGTCGAGAACAAATTTTATTATTAATGAAGAAAAAAAATATTCGAAATTGAAAAAAAAAAAAAATCTTTTAAATAGTCCAGTAACTTTGTCGCCTGAAAGGGGGTGTACCGTGCATCAGATCGGGTACTTCTGAAATTTTGCTGAGTTGTTTACGATGTTATCCCAATGTAAGATCTAAGTTTTCCACCTCGAGCGCCGAACGCAACCTTGGCAAAAATCTAAAAATCCGCGAAATTTTCTACCCTTCTTCAGGATTTGGCGATTTTAACCCGGAAGGACTATTGTTGTGGTAATAATGACTTAGTATGTTTTTAAAGGAGAGGAAATTTCCTACAGTTTGAGACCAGAACCATGTATATGAACCTAATAGTTTCCAAAATACAACGTTTCAAAATTTAATGAGTTTGCGAACTCGGCAATTGTTAGCAATAATGTGATGTTCTGTGGGAATTTCGACCTTGTAGGCTGATGTTCCTCAGAAAAGCAATCAAATAAGTAATAAAATAACAAAAAGTAAATGAAATAATGATCCTTAAAACCTAATGTTTGCAATTGACAGTGATAATAATAAAAAACAGAAGAGAAGTAAGAATATTTTGCTCTCTTGAAAGGGCCCGGTTGCGCATCGGCGGTTTCTCCACTGGGAACGTCTGCAGTTGAAACATCGATATCTTCCCAAAATACAGTCTCCAGCATTGGAAATCTGACAAATCGTCGCTTTCTGGGGTGTGCAAAACAACCTGAAGTGCGATGTCCGGCACATAGTCGCATGAGGCCCCGCTGGAGTGGCTGCAGACGAACGAACACTTCAGCCCTGCCTTCCTACAGCTGCACGCGTTCCCACAATCCCTCGTACAGCCACACGAAATCATCCGCAAGAGATGTTGTGGAGCTGCGTCTCTGGTCATCAGTTTGAGGCTGAGGCGTTGTGAGGTGGATATCTACCCGCAGTCGAGAGGGTTCGGTTTGACTCCCAGCCATTTCTGCACCTGTAACAGAATTGGACATGCATAGTTGCAGAGAAAATGATGAAAGAGATGTTTATAAATAACGTGTATATAATAAAGTAAGTGTATACGTGTATATAAGAACGAATTGTACCTGATGATGGGTGCGGAAGGAATGAAATCGAGCCGCGTCTCTTGTAGGAGGTAACCTTGCGACAATGAAGCTCGTTTTTGCCGCAGCCCTCGCAAATAGGTTCTACTACAGTTCATTAAGGCTCTGGATGTCGGGATTGCCACCGTACACACCGTACAGGTTGCCACCCTGCTGCTGCTATCCCAGCAGGTGTAGCGGTGGTATCGATAAACATGGCAGTTTCACAAGAGAATTTCGAATCAAACGACAAAATCAAAGTTCGTTTCATCGACCTGCTGAAAAAGAAAATGGAAAACCATAACATTCGAGTACTGCAGGCAGAGGAAGATGCTGACAGGCCCATCATCACTACAGCTGTCACTCTTGCCTCTTCATATGATGTAGTGCTAGTCGCCGGCGAGGACATCGACTTGTTGATAATGCTCACTGTGATCTCACACCAACGTGAGATATGTTTCAAGAAATGTGGAAGAAACAAAGCTACAGATGTCATGTATTCCAGCATCACCTCATCAAAGTACATATTAAAACCGGAGCGTTTCCTTTTCATCCACGCCTTCAGTGGGTGTGACTCGACATCCTGCGTCTTCGGCCAAGGGAAATTGATAATGTTCGAAATGCACTAAAAACACTCGGACCTTAAAAGGACGCTGCCAGTTTTCTCGACACCACCGCTACATCTGATGAGATAGCAGCAGCAGGGGAGCGGATAATAGTTGCTCTGTACGGTGTCAACCCGACATCCAGAGCCTTAATGAGCTGCAGCAGCACCTATTTGCGAGGGCTGCGGCAAAAACGAGCTTCATTGTCGCAAGGTTACCTCCTACAAGAGACGCGGCTCAATTTTACTCCTTCCGCACCCATCATCAGGTACAATTCGTTCTTATATACACGTATACACTTACTTTAATACATACACGTTATTTACAAACATCTCTTTCATCATTTTCTCTTCAACTATACATGTCCAATTCTGTTACAGGTGCAGAAATGGCTGAGAGTCAAACTGAATCTTCTCGACTGTGGGTAGATATCCACCTCACAAAGCCTCAGCCCCAAACTGATGACCAGAGACGCAGCTCCACAGCAGCTCATGCGACTAAGTTGTTTTGCACTCTCCAGAAAGCGACGACTTGTCAGATTTCCAAATGCTGGAGACAGTACTTTGGGAAGACATCGGTGTTTCAACTGCAGACGTTCCCAGTGGAGAAACCGCCGATGCGGAACCGGGCCCTTCCAAGAGATCAAAATGTTCTTACTTCTCTTCTGTTTTTTATTATTATCACTGTCAATTGCAAACATTAAGTTTTAAGGATCATTATTTCATTTACTTTGTGTTATTTTATCACATATTTGATTGCTTTTCTGAAGAACATCAGCCTACAAGGTCGAAATTCCCAAAGAACATCATATTATTGCTAACAATTGCCGAGTTCGCAAAACATTTTGAAACATTGTATTTCGGAAACTATTAGGTTCATATACATGGTTCTGGTCTCAAACTGTAGGAAATTTCCTCTCCTTTTAAAACGTACTAAGTCATTATTACCACAACAATAGTCCTTCCGGGTTAAAATCGCCAAATCCTGAAGAAGGGTAGAAAATTTCGCGGTTTTTGGATTTTTGCCAAGGTTGCGTTCGGCGCTCGAGGTCGAAAATTTGGATCTTACATCGAGGTCGAAAATTTGGATCATAAACAACTCAGCAAAATTTCAGAACTACCGATCTGACGCACGGTCTGATGTACATAGTTACTGGCCTAAAAAGTGAATTTAATTTTAAGTATTTCCTTTTTTTAATATTTCGATTTTAATATTTTTACTAAAACTCTCGAAACACAACTCAGTTTAAAATATTTTCCTTTATTTGTTTTTACAATTTCAGTTTTTAATCTGAAACATTGTACTGCTGTATTCTTCAGTGAATTGAATTGAGACTGTATGGGAAAGGAACGTTCACTTGCTGTGTCGAAGTGGCATCATTGCTGGTTTGCATCTCTTGTGTAAAATTTCTCAGAAAGCTTTCGTTAGGATTATATTGTCCAACAACATTCACAGGAGGACCAATTGTAGTCACTTCACTGGGTAAAGATTCAGCTGAAATACAAAATGAATTAGTAACATTAGTCTAATATATTCATACTCAAATGAAACGAAACGCGTTAAAGCCGACCATAAAGCTATTTCTAGTTTGCTTTTTAACTCTCAATAGAGAGAGAGGAAAAAAAGAAGCAATTATCCAAAGCTCAACGCTGAAGTTCATTGCTTTAAATACTATAATTGCGAAGAAAACGAAGTCTTATTACTCCCCTTGAATATAACTCTCCTTTGTTTATCTGTTGGTCTTTTTGTCTGCTGGTTGCATCTCGCTAAAACTTCTGAACAGATTTCCATAAAAGTTGATAGATAACCTATTTATTGTCTAATTTAACTGATTCGTGAAATCCCCTAAATGTCTGGACTGATTTTTTGAAAATTTGGTACAACGATTACGTGTGATGCACCTTAAACTATTTAACAAGATTATTTTGTTCCCCTTTAAATTATAATCTTGAGATGGGAATTTTCAACCTAAATTAACCCTTCCTCTCCTCAAAATTAATCGTAGTGCTGCTCGCTCAGTTCCCATTACAAGACGGAAAGCTTGAACGTATACATAGAAGAAGTCCGCACATACGAGCAAGAGGGGACAATCGCCATCTCCCCCTGGAATTATCAAATTTAATGTTGATAAAATTTGTTTCTCGTAAGATAATTAATATATATTTTAAAAGGGGGGACAAATTTTATTTAAATTGTATTTTTTTTACTTCAATTAATTTATAGAACTTTACATTGTAAAATATATTGCAAAATATATGCCTCCCCCTCTTGAGAAATTCTACTGGTGACCATAAGCGTAAAATACCTCTAATAAAATTAAGTAGAATAACTGTGTGATATCATGATTAAGCTAATATAGGAAGCACAGTAAATATGTACTGTACATCCTCTCTAGTCCTCTAGTGCTTGATTAGTCGCTTCTACGCGTTGAAAACCTGAGCGTGTACTTGTTTGTGTAGATTATGGCTAAAGTATAAGAATAAATATGATTGATTGTTGATTTTTTTTTTTTTTTTTTTTTTTTATTGTGTGTCCTTAAAGTGTATGGGAGACTGATCGTAGACTGGTTAATTAATGGACACACAATGGCTGTCTTAGCAGAATTCATAGGACTGTCGGAAAAATGAAGACAAACGGAGAGTATAGACAACTCTTTTGGGTAAATCTCAAGTTTTGACCCACAAACAAATGGAAAAAATGAAACCCCCAAGCAATTACCAGGGATTCGACAGGCAAAGCATCAGAGGGTAATAAATAAATTCATCGATCTCCTTAGTTAAGAAGTTGTTTATCAAGTCTCTATTTCCCCAATCCACTGACTTTTTAAAGGCATAAGCTAAATTCTTTCCAGCAATTCAGGACGTTACATTTCGAGAGTTCACCTCCTGGCAATTGAGTGTTCAAAGGCTTTATTAAAAAAATCTGTCTGAAATCATTTGCGGTTGATTACGTTTACTTCCGGTCTTTCAGCCAATGATTAATACCTTGTCAATTTGCAAATCATTTCCTCACTTTAGTTCCTTTAATAAATTACGTTTGAATAAATAAGGATAATATAAGGAATTTACGAATATATTACTTTTGGTTCCTTGTTTGAGCTTGATTTGTAATTTCGATGATTTACGTTTCCGCTTCTCTTCCGAGTAGTCAATGATCACATGAGATCAGTTCGTTTCAAAAACCTCAGTTAAATCTCAATTCATTGTTAAGACTTAAAAGGCTGATTTTTCTATCGAAATCTTTAATCAATAATAAAAAAAGCAGTACTAAGTTACTAAGGAATACAAAAATTAAAAAGTTTTCAAAAATTCAACCTTGTCTGTTTTATTTAACTTATAAATATTCCAATAAAGATAAACACATCCTCATTATCATCATCTCAACAGCGTTGCGGTAGTAGGTATAAATATAGAAAACGTAAATGTGGATTAATGTTTGTTCTGTGAAATATAAATTAAACATTTACGAAGATTTAAAAAAATATCCTCAAAAATAAAGATTGCTGTTAGCAAAACAAAAGATCCAATTGATAATTATCATCAGCTAAAAGCAGTGGTCTCTCTTGAAATATGGTCTCTTTAAAGCCCCGCGAACACCATGCAATTTTTCAGCAACTTAGTCGTCCGATTTTGACGTCACGAGTTGATATAGACAGTTTTGAGCCCGTTTTTATGCACTTGACTGCAACTTTTGTCATCCGACTCGAGTTGTTTCTACACCTGCAACTCGAAAAATTGCATCGAAGTCGCTGGGAATTACCCAATCAGCGTTGGAACACGTCAGTCGTGACGTCATGCCCATGGAAGAAATGGTGTCCAAAATGATTCGATTCGAAGACATGCTCGTACTCAATGAGTATCAAGAGTATTGCGAGTTTCTTTCATGCTTAAATAAAGTTTACACCGAAATGCAGAAATTGTATGCGGCAGAATTTATCAGAGAGGTTTCAAAACCTCGGTTTTTTGGGATTTTCCACATCGGATTTGGGAAACGCATTGCATTGTGGGATTCCTTCTATCACCGCCGACTTCATGTCGAGTTGTATGGTGTTCGGGGTTTGACAAAAGTTTATATCAACTCGTGACGTCAAAATCGGACGACTAAGTTGCTGAAAAGTTGCATGGTGTTCGCTTAGCTTAATACATCACTTTGATGATTTCAGATCAAAAGAAACTGATGTTACCTCAGTTACCGAAGTTTTGAGAGGAATGGATACTGTTAAAACTCCTGAAACCTCTGAACTTGAAAATGGTGATGAAATATCTATCAAAAAATCATCAGAGATTAACAATGAACTACTGCAAAAAATTTTAAATTGGTAACAATTCTGAGTAAGGTTCTTCAACACAGTTGTCTCATTATAGTCCGACCACGATAACGTGACGATCGGAAGGAACCCCACGTGATTATGACGTATTTGTTTTTCAGCCAATGACAAACAAGCGCGCCTCATAGCGCAGGTCTCTATTAATTTCCCTCAAAATGTTGCCCCAGAGTATTTTACAGAGCGGTGCTCGAAAAATTATTTTACTGGTTTAAGATTATTTCCGAAAGGTATTGGAGGAAGGAGGACTAAAATTTTGTTTTTGTTTTGTTTTATAACTGTAACGTAATATTCTTCGGAACCTCTGAGAGAGGCTAGTGTTGACGTCGAATCGTAACGTTATGGTGGTCGGACTATATCAAAGTGCGGATTCGGTTTGGGCAGCTCCCCACATCGTAGACTGTGTAGTAGATTCTGCGATCTCGTAAGGAATATACAGAGTGGCGCACATAAAACCGACCCTAACAGGTTCAAGGTATATGTTGTATGTTCGCTATAGACAGTATTCAACGCTAATGATCATGAGCATGTAATGATTCCGCTCCGGATATTGTTCGCCATTGTTGCGCATGCGCTGATGAGTGGTGTTCGTTGGCCTAGTAGTGTATTCCTGAACATGCTGCGGTGGGCGGAGAAATGCGTCTAGGCTGATGGCGGCCACTTCAACATCTACTCTGAATATGGCATTAAAAACGTGCAGATAACATGAACAGGAGCGATAGCGTTAAATAGTGTCCATTTTCAGGACCAAAATATATCTTGAAACCTTTTGGGGCCGGTTTTATGTGCGCCACCTTGTAGAAACCAAAATACGATTGTTTTGTTGTTTGTGATTGCAGAAATGGAGAGACTCTTGATTCAGAGTTTTCATAGTCGTTTGATAATGATAAGAATCATTAAATAAATATACCCCAAAACAGAGCAGATTCTAACATCCAAGCCAGTCTGAATGCGATACGGGAAATAAATTTGGGAAATAAATTAGATCTATATAACTATATCTATATAACTAAAAGTTGAAAATGGCACCTTAAAAGCTGTACAGAATAGGAGCTTTCGGCTCTCTGAGTGAGCGTCCTTCTTCAGCCTATATTTTTTAATGCTCACAGAAATTGAAAGATGTGTGTTGTTTATTTCTATTCAAGGTGGAAAGGTCCATTTTTAGCTTCATTGTTAGAATCAAGTGTTGTGCATCACCTGCGAGGCTCATCAAGAACTATGCTTCAGTGACCCTCCTATGAATGCCTAACTTGGAAAAGATTACAAATGTTTTTTTGTAATCCAAGAATAGACAAAAATTCGTACGAAACTTTTTAATTTCAAAATACTGTAATATTTAAGCTAAGAGAAGTGTTAACGGAAAATTTTATATTTCGTAATTTCTCAGAACCTACTAGTACACCAGATTTCTTTAAAATGATGGGTATTCATGTTTCATTTGATATGGAACGATCCATTTATCTTTTTATTATTTTCTGAACAGATCTATGTTCTAAACATATGTTCTAAAACAGATCTCCTATGGATTATGTAAATTGTTTCCTCTTAATCCAAACAATTTCACACTTTTTTCCTCTTCTCCATTGATAAAGAGATCAGCTCTATCTCTCCTAATGCATGAAGATTTCATTACAGTGAGATATGGATTCTTCTTCATCTTTATCAGAATTTAACTATTTAGAGACAGAGATATCTGTTTTTGGCTTGGTACTTATCTTTAAACAGAAATTACT
>JAFIDM010010028.1:38200375-38270769 GCA_023159025.1 Thereuonema tuberculata | reverse complement strand
TGTCGTCCATTTTTGTTTTATGGTTTCCGGCATTTTTGGCCTTTGCAGACAGTTGCGGTAAATTTGATAACTCACCTAAGAAAAATCATAGAAAGCTATAGTAAAAAGCATTATTTTCAGCATATTTTAAGCTACAATTTATGTCCGATACTTTTTTATCATATCTCTAATGCAAATAGTTGAAATTTAGAATCAAAACTGATATTCGATTTTGAACAAAAATCAAAATTCCGGTTTTTGTTTTGAGCAGGAAGGAATGAAATAGAAAACTTTTTTTCAAAGTTTGAGCCCTCTGGTGGGGGACTTAATAAAATTTGATATTTACAGTATAAAGAGAACTTTATGAGCATTTTTCAAGAGCTACCGTATAACTAAATTAGGAAAAAAGTAATTGAGCTGAAATATTTTTTGCAAAACCTTTGGATGTATATTTTTTCTCTAAAAATTTATAGCTTTTTTATTTCATTCCTTCCTGATAAAAAAAAAAAAACAAACAAACCTGAACTTTGATTTTTGTTCAAAATCGAATATCAGTTTTGATTCTAGATTTCAGCCATTTGCATTAGATATGGTAAAAAAGTATAGGACATAAAATGTAGCTTAAAATTTGCTGAATATACTGTGTTTTACCGCAGCTTTCTATCATTTTCTTAGCTGAGTTATCAAATTTACCGCAACTATCTGCAAAGGCCAAAAATGCCGGAAACCATGAAACAAAAATGGACGCCATTTTTAAAGGAAGTCAATTAAAAAAAATAATAATGCCTGTTTTGAAGTACTCAAGCATAGGGGTAACAACAGCAAAAAAATCATTTTTTTTTTTAAAATGGTCGAGCAACCAATTTAATATTTTCTGGCCATTTGATATGGATTGACCTGTAAAAGTTTTAAAATTTTCAAGGATTTTAAATTAATATTTGGAAAATATCTTTCTCTTTCACACACACATTTATTTTACTCACAGATAGAAAGATATTTCATTAATCACCTTTTTTCAGTTTAGAATATTAAGAGATGAGGTATTCAAAAAATAAAATAAATTAAAAAAAGATGGAAATTGGTAAGAAAGGGTTTCCATAAAGGCTACATATTTTTGGCGACTTTGAAAATTTTCCATTTCTTTTTCCTCTGAAACTAATTGGTTTTGGAACTTCAAACTTTGCGTATTGTTTTGTTTATTTTCGAGCAGCCATATTTGATTGATTGGCCATGGGATTTTGCCACAGTCACCGCTTGATAGCTGCCAAAAAAAGATTTTTTTTTTTTTTTCAATTGCCTGTTTTTGCTTTATCTTAATTTTTCATATTAAATAGTTTTTAATATGTGCGTAAAACGTTCATATGAAAATCAAGGCCACCACACAAATATATTTAAAATAAGTTTATAAATTAAGAATCACAAACGTTTTCAAGGGGGAATTCTAAACTTTTAGAATTCTAGCTTGAAAATGAAACGCAGGTAGTTTTGAAAACGTTTGTGATTCTTAATTTGTAACTTATTATAAATATATTTGTGCGGTGGCCTTGATTTCTTGTTTAAATTTTCACTTTTCAACATCCAGTGAGCATAGAATGATTTCATAAGACATTACAAGACGAAATACAGGGAGCACCGAAATAATAAGGTAAAAATTGTTTTCTGCAAATTAAAGGTTAAAAGCTTTTGCAGATTGATCTTGATAGAAACTCACTTAGCAAGATTTAAGTCAAAATGTTTAAAATGAAATCCAAACAGATCTATTTTCTAAAGCTCTACAGAAAAAAAAAATCGATATTATCGTGAACTCTATAGGTTACTTTTCATAATTAATAATGCCAATTAATATTTAATTGATTATTACTGATACGTTTTAATTCTGATAAGATATTCTTACCTGAGCATACACAATATATATTCCAGTTACAGGTATCTGAATATATCCTCTGTCACGTATAAATTTAGGGGTTCTACAGTCGGTGCACCACTGCCTATGTTGCCAAGCACCAATGTAACCTACTTTGGATGATAAAGAAAAATTAAATTTAGTTGAATCAGTTCTTTTCGGGATAAAGCTTTTCTTTAATGAATTGCTGCATTTATTTTGTTTTAATGAGTAATCATAGCTATAATGTTAATCTTGTTAATCTATAATGTTAATGTTAAGGGGAGCAATTGGAAAATGGATAATTTTTTTTTTTTTTTTAAAAGTTAAAAAGTCTTTTTTTTTTTTTTTTTTTTTTGTTTTTAAAAGTTAAAAATTGTTTTTTTTTCGTGGGCATAGCATACTTTAGATACTTTAGGTGGGGCATAGCACAAAAAAGGTTGGGAAACAATGATCTAGACTAACTCATCCTTTTCTTAGCCCGAAATAAAAGAAAAGTGTTTCTTATTTCTTTCTCTTTTTAATTAAAATTCTCATTTTGTTTGCGAATTCATTTTGATCAGTAATCAAATGAAATTGATACATACTAAATAATGATTACTGGTTATTTAGCAACTGTTAACCTTTTAACAAAATGGCCCGACTTGACAGCTCACGTAATTTATTGTAGCAATGAAAAAAAATACGGATATTGCGCTTTAGTTAATCCTTAACTAAACATCTAAAATAAATATTATCTTAATAATTTTTAAATAATAATATGGAATCGGGAGGGAGGTATTGGCTTAGGTCATAAAAAGACAGGCTCTATCCCTAATTCAATACAAACTTCGTATCATGAAACAATTGGAATAGAAATTAAATTTCAGCGTTATTCTCTAGGAAAATACTTAATAATAAATTCTTGCTTATTAATTTTTTAACATAACATAAGTTGTTTTGTTCTCGATTGCGAAAATAAACAGGCAAATCAGTGGAATCTGCTCTAACTTGAATTATTTACCCAAAGTTCTATGACCAAACGACGAACCTTGTCAAGACCATGCTTAAAAGCGTTTTCATGAATGGCGGATATATTTGCTCTTCAAATACACTATTATATTTTCAGAAAGTTAAACATCGTTTGCCCACAGCGAAATAAAAGTTCAATTTTATGGTTCTACTAAAAAAAAAAAAAAAATTACAGCTATTCTTAACGAAGTTTGCCAGAACGTTTTTTTGTACTAATTTCGATTGTAATGAAGGTTATCGTTATTTAGCGAACTCTAAAAGTTTTAAACATCACAAACGAATGAAGGCACTTAGTGTAATTTGAAGAACCATTGTCGGTATTTGACTATCTTTTATCGCTGTATTTTGAATTTTTTTATTACTATTAATCACTTATTTTCCTCATACTTGTGGAATGTCGAATGGCTATCAGTTTCTTTTATATGTTGCAGTATTTGTATCTTCGCACAAATTATGTCTTACAAATGTGTTTCTATTTTCCTTAATATTTTGAGATTTATTTTTATTTATTATGTAAAATTAATTGAACCACGTTAAAGACATATCGGTAAATTTCTGAATACATTTTCTTCATTTATATCACAGTTGAATGTGAAATACATGTAGATCTCCCGAGTTGTTAAGATTGTTTCTTTAATTCTTCAGTTTTCTTTAGTTATGGGGGTGGTTTATGTATTTAAGTTTTTAGTCATATTTAGTTCTGTAAATTTCTTATTTTATTACTTTTTGATATCATTTAAACTTTTTTTTTTATATAAAGGAAAAGAAATGTAGTCAGAGACTTACAGAAATAAATCAAGTATTTAATTTACTCTATTACATTAACATAAATATACCGTAAGGCTTGTGAATATCCACCATTTTTGTAGAACTATTTTACTTGATATTGTTTTTTAACTTTACGCTAATAAAAATAAGTAAATAAATATGTACTATTATAATAGTGAATTAAAGTTATTATTAAGTTATAAAATTATAAAACTGAAGCTACGTAAAACTTTAATAAAAATAGTTCTCATTTAGCGAATTTTCCATAATGTCCAAATCACACAATCTATTTGTTTTATAATTTGCAAAAAGTCATTCCTCGCCAAAAGAAAGACACGATCATTTCTTGTGTCATTGAAGCTCTTTGATCAGAAGATTTGCTTCTGTCACCTTTTTTTTTTTTTTTTTTCAGATTCATCAATGAAAAAGGTTTCAGAGCATATTCTGAAGACTTTTCAATGATGAAACTGGTGATAATGACAGAAACAAACCACACCAAGAGAGAACTTCATTGATTACTGTCCTCCAAATGAAAGTTGGCCGGCGGAAGTTTGAACTGCGCAGCCCTTCCGGTAGCTGATCAATTATGTTTTCCTGTCACAATGTACGCCGTCGTCTGTTTTCACTAAGAAAGACATGTTGATAACGCCAAAATAAAACTTCTCTCGACTATTTAGCGTTATTTCAATACCAGTTGCTAACAATAAGTATTTATATAAATAAAATAATATATATTATTTATAAATACAATGCTCTTTTGCAAAGTAACAAGCGATTACCGTAATGGCGGCGTCCTGTCATAAAATCAGACGGAAGTGCCTGACCAGACTAATCGATCATATATGCGCAGATCTCACAAAAACAGGGCGGCCATCTCTCATTTGGAGGACAATAAGTCACTGATCAAAACAATGATGAAAACTATAATCGTTTGATTTGGACACAACGAAGCCACTTTTGCAACGAAACCCTTTCTTTTAGCGAAGAATGACTTTTGTATTTGCAAATTATAAAAGAAACAGAAAATTAACGATGAAAACTTACAAATACACAAACAGTTTAATATTGAAAACTGCAAAAGGTTATTTTCAAAATAGAAATTCATAAGACAATTTCAAGTAACGATTACTTTTATGTTATCCGTAGTTTATAAATAGGAAAAAAAAAACCAACTAATTATCTGATAGCATTTCTTTACAATTCGTTACTGATTATTTCGTTTACAAAAGTGTTAATCCATAGATACTCACCGTCGTCTGTTCTGTAGTCTTCTTGTGATCCTTGTAAGTGAATCGAAATAAGGCCTAAACAGAACAACAAATAAACACTTTTAACAACACTTGTCTGCTTTCACAGAAATCGAAATCAATTTGTTATTATCAGACGAAGCCCTAGTACAGATTACAATCGATTTGATAAATAATGATTTAAACAAAATTAGGTACAATGCAATCATCAATAACATCTTGAAAAAGAAGTATAGAATTAACCACGTTTGACTTAATTGTTATTGAAAAGAACGGTAGCGTAACTTTTTTCTAAAACTGACCAATCTTATTTAAACTATTTAGAAGTTTTTTTTAACCTTAATTATGCGAGATTCAATATTTTTTTCCCCATAGATTCTAATTAATGTCAGAGTCTCACATCTGCTTTCCCTGATATCTTCTTACCTGAAATTTTGATATTGACTATTTCTTCTAATTCTTTTTCGAAAATATGTCCGATTCTATTCCTTCCTTTTGTGATCTTACCAAAGTGATTAAAATAAAAAAGCTGACTATTAAAAGAAAAAAAAAAAGAGGGGGGGGGGTCTAATGTTTCCTTACTTTTGGGATTTTTTGCTCCTCCTTTGGCATTCCTTTTATATCTCGTTAAGAACACCTGTGCCACGGAATTGGAAGAATTTGTGCTGATGTCTTGAATGGTTTCTTCATTGTTTTCCACACGCTAAGAATAGAATAAGAATTTCAATATTAATCTTAACTTTCTAAGTTTTGTAAGATACTGCAAAAAAAATTATAAATTGGGGAAAGACAGTGCATCATAATCCATCAAACTTTGCAGAAAAATCATGAAAGAAAAAAGTATCTGACCTTTTGAGTTTAAAATGTATTTGAATATTAGAATCTTTCAAACCAAAAGAAAATATAATACGTTCTTTCCTCTGTACTTTACAGTACATTCTATTCTATATTGTGTAGTAAATCGTTTAGAATACTTTGATTTCGGATACCCTTTCCATCATTTATATAAACATCAATAAACAAAACCTAGTGTTTCATGATATCACAGCTGCTTCGCTTTGTTTGATGATTATAGCTAGAAATAGTAAATGGCAAGAATTATTTTCTATACCAACTTTTGAGTACAAGAATCTTACAAGCTATAGAAATTGGTAAAAAGAAAAAGTATTTATTCAAAAAAGAATTGTTCATTTACTTCTGTTGGTGGTTTTACGCCAAGAACTCCTTAGTTCGATTTGTACGAAAATCAATAGGGACCATTCTAGGGCTTTGTAAGACAAATTGTTTTTGATTTAATCACTTTTGAAACATCAATAAAACATCTGCATTTGGTTCCTAGCTCTGTACCAATAGAGAAACTGTTTTAAATTCTTAAATTCCTATTTGGTATACATAGATCGAATATATAACTAAAATCAATATGATTTTTCCTTGTAAAAAGCATGAATCTATTTCTAAAATTTCAGTTTAGTTGAATGCACAATTTTAGAAATACCGCGATTACTGCATTTTAAAGTGCAATGTATTTGACAGGTACTTTGTTCTTAGGTCCTTATCAACTGGTACGATACATATCAAACTCACTGACACATATCGCTAAAATTTCATCTTTCTAAAATGATATTTTTGATCAGAAAATGCATATTCGACTGGAAATTATTTTTTTAAAAACCTTTTTGTTTTAATTTTTTGTTCCAATCCTTAGTTAGGAGTTTCAAAATATTAATCTCCTTAAACATCTTTACTAACGATATTTCGAAAATAACTTATTTGCTATTTTCTTCTTCAGATTAAGAAATAAATAAAAAGAGAAAAACTTCTTGTGTTCCTTCTCAAAAAAACATATAATAAACATGAAATCATACAATCATGACAGAAACATTATTTTAAAACAGTAACCTGTAGTAATCGTAAATGACATATTTTGGTAGTGTTTAACTGTTAAAAGAACAATGATATATATATGGGTAAAAATTAGATAAGTGGCTAAATCTAATTCATGACATTTATAACCCGGAAAAATTGTTTATTTTTGAAATTAAATGTTTAAAACATTTATAATATTTCCTTATTAATCATATCAAATATGTTTAAGATAAAAATAAATAAAAATTAGGCATTAAAATTTCAAGGCAGAATATGAAAAGTCATTTTCCTGCCGGGCGAAAATTCCATGTTCGCACCTTCAGTTCACTGTAATTTAAAATATTGTTATTTCCAAACATGAAATCTGGGTTTAAAATAATTATTATATGTTTAGAATATAACATGAAGACTAAAATGTAAGCTAATATGTAATTTGATAATATTTCAATGGTTTTGTAGCGGCGACTATACTACTCGTCATTTTCCTGCTCCAAATTAAAATCACATTCATTGTTCCATTTCTTTAAGAATTATGATTTATCAGAGGCTTTATTATGTTGATTTTCCTTCATATTGTTCTTTTATAGTAAGACATTACAGTTTAATTATGTTAGTAGTTGATTGAACTTCATTTTCCAATTAATAAGAATGGAAGTGATCATTATCCTGTACCTTGTCATTCGGTTGTCAGTGGACGTCATTTTCCTGTCAGACTCTTCATTTTCTTGGCATACCACTTTTAAAAATTCTATATTAAAGCTATAATATCTACTTAAGTGTATGAAAAGATTAAAGCTATAATATCTACTTAAGTGTATGAAAAGTGATTTTGTTATCAATAATAAGTTAACAGTAAGTGAATTAAAAATTAATAAATGCATATTTCTTAAATTTTTTCCAATATTTTTCTGTGTTTCATTTTAACCACTTATCTAATTTTTACCCATATAGTGATGTCATTTACTATTACTATAGATTATTGGTTTATAATAATGTTATGTTATCATTGTATGATTTCATGTTTATTATATGTTTTTGAGAAGGAACACAAGAAGTTTTACTCTTTTTATTTATTTCTTAACCTGAAGAAGAAAATAGCAAATATTTTCGAAATATCGTTAGTAAAGATGTTTAAGGAGATTAATATTTTGAAATTAACATTTACATTATTCAAAAGATTGATGTAAGTATTAGTTAGGAGTTGTTACAAACTTTACATCCAAATTAATATCCTGCATTAGCTTAAAAACTTAAGGTCCTGACTCAAGCAACTGCAGGCGACTGCAAATCTTTTATTTCTTTTATATATTTCTTTTTCCAGTGCATCTAAAATCCTGAAAATTTAAATATGAACTTGTGAAGCTCACATGCTTTATATATTCTTGTTTTTAATTTTCAAGATATCTGAAATTAACTAAATTAAAATTCAAAAACAAGTCAATTTTTTGGGTGTTTTCGAGGTAGTACTCGTGATTTTCAACTTAAGAAAAAAAAAAACTTGACGAAAACATGATAAATTCTTAACTAATGATTTGTATTTACAATATTTATTAGCGATCCATTTGGTAGCTATTGCGTTTGTCCTGTCTGTCCACCCTAACAACTCCCGAACGGAAGGTCGGGTCGACAAACGGATTTCACTATCGTGTTCAGAGGCCCAAACACTGTAGGAATGGGATAATTTTAGGGGCAACGCTCCCCCATGTTCGAGATATTTGGCATTGTTTTTATTGGGTTCCCGCTATTTGCTTAAATGTTAGAAATGCAACCATCGCGTTTCAGTTGTAGCTATAGCTTGGTGGTTAAGGTTTCAGACTCATATACTGAAGATTGTTGGTTCGAATCCGTAAATCGACTTTTTATTTTCTCTTAATCTTTTTTTCTCAATGTCCGCATGTTTTTTGTTTTTTTTTCTTTTTCTTATTTTCTTAACGTTTTTTTTTTTTTTTTTCCTAACTTTTTTTTTGTTATTGTTCTTCGTTTTTTTATTATTATTTTTACTTTTTTTTTTAATATTATGGATCGCTTTTAAATTTACGCTTTAGTACAAAATTATATTCACTTGTTATTAGTGCAACAGTTAATTTTTCTAAAATTGTGAGAGATTAAATTATTATTGTTATTTTTTTTTGAAAAAAAAAGACGAGAAGTGATCTAAATTAAGGAAAAAAATAAAAATAAAAAAATAAAACTCCAGATTTAAATTATTTTCTGTTAAAATTGTAACTATTTCAAAAAGTGAACGGTGATTACTATTTTTTAATTTCAAAAAATCATTAAAATTTTTTAATTTCGGTTAAATAGCCATTTAACCGAAAACAATAATCCAAATTAATAAGTAATTAAATTTTAATGAAAAGAAAACTTTAATAAAATAGTTTAGGTTTTCATTAAAATTTTGCATTCTGCTTTTTAACGTTCATTTTTATGTTAAAAACGGTAGATTATGTTAAATGCTTTAATGATTGAAAAAAATAAAAAAAAGGGCTTCCTAAAAAATGATTTAAGTTTCTTTAACCTTCACTATTTTAGACAAAACTATATTAAAATGTTTTTTTCTTAAATTATGTTTCTAGCGAAGGTTTTATTTGCCATTACAAAAGTTTGTGTTAAAAGATATATATATCTTTTTATTTTCTTTCGACTTCTTTTTAATTTATTATATTTCCTAAATTTATTTTCATAGTTAATATTTGAATCTTAAATACTAGATTAAAGCGTTTTATATTTATCTTCAAACTCCTTATTGCAAATAAAACTACAATTATTGAGATGCAAAACTTAGTTGTTCGTTTTTTATTTTATAATAAATCGTTTCGTTATTATTAAATAACTTTTATCCTAAAATTTTCATTTATGTCTTCTTTTAATCTTAACTGTAATAAGAATAAAATACATTTAATAAGAAAAATGAAAAATGACTACATAAGAAATATTATTTAAACTGTTATTAAAAAAATTTAATATTATTAATTAAAAAAAATTGAAATGCAATCATGCTTTTTTTTAACAAAATAAAAAGAAAAGAAATAAAAGCTGATTCTTTCCATGTAAATATGAAAAACATTTAAATTTATAAGTTAAATTTAAAATTAATAACAGAGAAGCATTGGTCTCTCAATTTTTAAAATTTACAAAATTTTTGTTTTAAAGCTCAATATAAAATTCTTATTCCAAATTCCTCCACTTCTTGAAAGTTTTATTTCAGGAAAAGATTGTTTATTTTATTATCAACAAGAGAGGATTTCTAATAAATTCATAATTACCTTTCATTGCCAATTTATTATAATTATATTTAATATTATAATAAATATAGTACTGTATTTAACTATAAATTTTCAATTTTTTTTCCTATTTAAATGCCCTTAGATTTTACCTAAACGTTATTTTTCTTTACTTCAAAGTCAACAAAAATAGGTTATTTAAATATAAATAGATTAATTTTGAAGATTATAAAAATAAAATTATTTAAGTTTTTTAAATGTCATTTTTCTTATCTCGGCTTCAAAAGCGAAACGGAAGAACCTTCATCATATTAAGCTAATTATTGTTATTTATTACGGATATTTATCAATCCGGGCTAAAGAAAGACGTATTCTTTTATTTTCTTGTATTGAGTCCCGTCAGAAGCTCAAGGCTCCTATCAACAGATATTTATTGGCTTTACATGATTACATATACAAGACTGATTGTTTATTCATCAGTCTATTTATCAGTTTACAAATGATACAACATAAGAAAAATAAAAAGACATTATGATATGAGATGTAATCTACATGATATAAAAGTATAATTTTTTTTTTTTTTCTTAAATTTACCTTAAATTGCCATTCTCAAAATTTAAATATAAATTTTAAATAACTTTGTTTTGATTAATTTTATAAAATAATATAAATATTTATATATAATAAATTAAAGTTAAACTCATGTAATACTCGCTGTAATATATGAGTTGATTTTTGTTTAAAAAGTAAAGAACAATATTTGAACAGATTCGAAATAAAACCGGTTCTGAGAAAAAGGTTTTTTTTCTCTTCCGAATAAATCTTAAAAGTAGAAAGTAAATCAATATTTTAACTTAGTTTTTTCGGTAAAAATAAGATTATTATTTATTTAAGATTTTTGTTTCTGATTTATTATTTTTTTCTTTAAACTGATTTTAAATAACAAAAGAAATAACAAAAGAATTTCTTTTTTTAATAGTAATCTAAAACAAAGTGAAGGTTTTTCGAACACCACTCACCGTATTTATTACCTGTGGTTGTTGGCCTTTGTAGTTATCTAGTAGTTGTTGCACCTGGAGTGTCCTTATTTGTGTTCGAAGTTCCTCGATCTGTTGTTGGACATCCGTCAACTGTTTGAATTGATGTCGATTCAGTTTATATAAATACAGTCCACCTGCTACATTGAGCATCAAAAGAAGACCAGCAAGGGCTAGGAGCGCCCACAAGGCTGATTTACTGATCACCACCTTGACACGGCAGGTCGCTCCTGCTGTCAGTCCTACGTTGGCGGGAATCCATTCCTTGGCTGAGCCGCGAATTTCGCGCTTCGTGTCCATGGTGACGGCTGCGCACTGAACAGTAGACGCTCTGCACGGCTCGGAGCTTAAGAAAAGGTGGTTTGGTTGCGATTGCGCACTTCCTCACGGAATAGGAACTGAAATGTACCCTCTCTGATTGGATTATTAAAGTTCGTTCTCCAATTACGGAACTACTGTAGTTTATTTATGTCTCGTCGACGTCGTCGTCTGAGTATTACAATACTAAATCGATAAGGGAAGGAAAAATATTTCATTTCCTATGCGTTTCAAACGATCTCCTTTTAGTGATTCATTCAATGCCATTTTCATAATTACTTTGTTTATATATCCTGTAAAAGGCTAAATCCATCAGAATATATATCAATTCAAAAGAATCTAAAGTAGATTTTGATAGGGAATTAATTACGATCCAAAACAAACAGCACGAAGCCATTCACTGGGTGTGATTTCAGACGACCTTGGATAGATCGAGGGGTTCTCCCGGTTCGAACAAGGAAACTCGTTCACCCAATTCCCGGAAATTTTCACTTAAAAAAAGAAAAAAATAAAACTAACAGAGCGAAGTAATAATAATAATAATAATTTTAAAAATGTGTAATTTCGGATATTAAGAAAATGAAACATATATAAATAAAAATATCCTTACCAAAATAAACTTTTTTTCCCAACTAAACTGGAAACAGCCGTTTGCGAATCTAAAAACAATAAAAAGTGAAATATAGTTTTAACTTTTCTTAATCTTAAAATTTAAGGACTAAAAGCAAAAATTGAATAACTCTAAGGTCAAGGTCTTTTTAAGAGAAAAATCTGTTAAATAATTAATTACGTAATCCAAGTATAAACCCCTTTACTGTCTGACAGCTAAATGAATGTAGAGGATTACCGAATTCCATTCACAAATTCTATTAAAATTGATAAAACAATATGGAATGGTAGACTAAAATCTTCTCTCCTAGTTATGACTGTGTGTTTGGGTCAATCAGTAATCTTTAAAACTTAGATTACATAATAATAGTAATAATAACACCAGTGTCCTTGGCTTAGGCTGATTATTACTGTGACCGTAATGAGTCTCTAAATATAGAATTTACTATTATTTTCAAGATAAATTTTTCTTTTCTCTTTTTCCGTTTTAATTTGAGTTTTCTTACAACTTGCTATGATGAATATTAGGCCTAACGCGTTCCTTGAAAGATCTAATGTTACTGGATCTCTTGTAGTTTAATTTTCCAAATACAAATGAATTGCATTCAGATTTCTGCAGTTTTAAAATTATGCCCTATCGTTGGCGAAAAATAAATTCAAAGCTTTAAAATGTAAGTAAAAAAATAGAAAATACGTATATTTTGTTGATAAAAGTAAATACTTACGTGCTTTAAGTTAAAGTGCTATGACCTTTTGATAATCATTATCAAAAGCTTAAAAGTTGGACCCATTTTTTTTGGTCTTTTATAAGAAGTGAATTCCTGTCATTTTAAAGTGAAATGAAATGTATTAAAGAAAATAGAGAATTTGTACCTGAAGCTTCTTTTTCAATAGATTTCTTTCTCTAGACTCCAAGTAATTGTCGATGAAGTAAAAACGGGTCGTCAAGGTTGCGGTTTCTGTTTGGTGGCAGACCTCGCCTAGTAACTTTTTTTTTTTTTTTTACGCTGACAGCTTTGTCTCGAAATACTTATTACATTCAATAACAGTTAATTTTTCTTCTTAGTAGTTTCAGTTAAAAGAAAAAAAAAACAAAACAAAAAAATCTAATCTACCGTTACAAATGACTATTTTGCAAACTGAGGTTTATGAATTATCTATTTATAATCTATCTAATTTCCTCTACCTCATTGATTTTATTTATGTGAAATATTTCAAAGTAAATCTGAAAATTTAGAATCAGTAATACTATTTGTTTTGTTCAGCAAAAATTTGACAGAAATTTGTTTGTTGAAAAGTTTGGATATTTTACAATAAATTAATAATAGACAGCTCAACAACAAATAAACTCGAAAGACAATCATTTCTTTGAATCAGAAATAAAGTATGATTTTTTTTTATTCTGTTTTTGTTTAGCAGCTATATGAAATGCTAGGGGAAATAAAAATAAAATTATCTGTCTTTCATCCGACAGTCTGTAATATCTGAATCTTAGGAATTGTATACTCGGTAGAAATATTCCGATAACAGATAGGCTGTCACAAACAAAAGTATTACTTATATATGTATTCAGCGTATAATATGGTCTTACACTTTTTATCACATACACATGATTATAATGGCGAAGCGACATTTCAGTCCAAGCTTCAATCCATTTACATTTGTAGTATATGTATGGACTGTAGGTGTAAACTAAATCCCTCCTCAGCGTAGTTATCGTTCGAACACGTAAAATAACTGGTTTGACCCAAAGTGAGATGATTTTTTTTTTTAACGACAGTGCTGTACTGCCGCGTTGAATAAGACGTTATCCAATCGATGGATAGATTGGGGTGGACCAGCACAAGGGCCTCCTCGGCCACCCGATCTATTAGCCTACCATTAAATTTCTGTTGAGATGTATGAAATTGAGAGTATACATGAATGACAAGCTAGAAACACAGGAGCACTTTACTACATGCAATAACTGATGCACCCGCCATGACATGGCTGAGGTTCCGTGGATGCAACCATGGTCGCACCCGTCACAGCATGTTTACAGCACCCAGGTAGACAGTTTGAACAATACCTGTAAAAGTAATGTCATTTCAGTGTAGTTGAATTTCAGATCAATAAATCAATAGATTTTTAAATGGTAATCACATAGCTTACATTTTACGGCTTCGTACATTATTTACATATATCTGTTTTGCTTTTGCTTTCCTTATTAAGCAAAGTTAACTCAGAATATTATTAGTTTCAACTTTTATAATATACTTAATCTGCATCGGAAAGAAAAGGTAATAATTAAAACCAAAAACTTTAGAATTTCAATTTAAGTGAAAATAAACATGTCAAGCCTTCTACTCAAGAAAACTCAAAACTGCTTCACCTAGGAAGCTGAAACTTTAAATTTGAAAGGAAGATCTCTTTTGCTTTTCTAGATATCTAAAATCACTATCTATTATCTATTATCCATAGTAATAAAAACATCTTTGAAAACTGAAACTTAAAGTGGATGCCAGGAATTGTAAATGTAACTTGCAAAAAACGGAAATTTGTGAAATATTTAAATTCTTTTAAATGGCCTAAAAGAATTAACAATTCAATTAGACTTCAGAGACAGTAACTCTGAACTTCAGTGAGATGATGAAAAAAAAGCTGCTTAAATTTCTATTTCAAGTTATAGAATTTTTATTTTTAATTTTTTTTTATTTTTTAACCCGAATTTTCCAATTCATCTGTTCATAAAATTGCAGAATGCTGTTAATTAAAGTAGATTAAAGAAAATTAAAAATCTCTCAGTCCATCTACCAAGAAAGAAAAAAGGAAGCCATTGGGATGAAAATATATTTAAAACAATTAAGGAAAATGTAGAAGTTCAGTGTGTAAATCGATTAAAAAGAATATTTTGTAAAAATGTTTTAAAATAAAATAACTTACTTAATTGCATGATTTTTATACAAACTAAAAATACTCTTTATATATTATTGTAAAAAAAAAAAACCAAAAAGACGAAAAAATTGCTAATTACAAAAACGAGGGAAAATGATCCACTCCTGGCCCTAGGTGCGATCGCCACCCACGCCCCCCGACCTTCATGGACTTCCAAGAACGGCATCTCTCCCAAAGAGCTCTGGAGAACTGAAAATAAGTGTCTGTTAAATAAAGAATCCCATGTAACCTTACAGTAAATATCAAATTGGTATATTTTGGAAGTGAACACCTTTTTTTTTTAAAAAAAAAAAGAATTTTTAAAATTTCCTTTTTTTTTTGCCTCATTGAATTACGGAATTTAGCTCTAGTTTTACGAAAACAATTATTATTATTATTACTAGTAATAGTAATACGTGTATGTTTATATTGTATATTATTCCTAACTATCATAATGTTGTCAAAACCAGTAAAATGAAATTTTAATTATTTTTATTATGGAGTGGATTTCTACTTAATTTATTCATTTTAATATTGTTAACAAACAAAACGTTCCTTAAGGAATTTGAATCTACTTTCCTTAAACTTTCTTCTACTTTTCTTCGTATTTTAAAGGCGTGAAAGTATTTGAAGCAAATAGTCTCCGTTTACTGCCTTTTTTAATTATAAATTTGCTGAAGACAAACAATGTAGAATTTGTAAAACAATTATATCCGCAAATATCTACTTAAGTTGTGTAAATCCGATTAATTTAGTCATTTCAAAGCTCGCACATATTAAAATACCCATGGAAATCCATCTGTTCTAATGATTTCCTATGGGAATTTTTGTTCCCTTCAAGCGCTCATTTCGGACAATTGATGCCCACGGGAAAAAATAAGAAGTTATCGTTTAAATATATACGCAAAATTTCAAGAAGATCCATCCAGCGGATGCTGAAAAAAAGTAAATATCCATGCCAGTTCCGGGATTCGAACCCAGGTTAAGACACATCAGTCTCTTTGGCTGAGTAGCTACTTAATCTTTACCGAATATATTTTTAATCCTCAGTTAAAACTCATTACCAATGCCAACATGGAAACGATTTGTAACCTACTGACTTCATTGTGTGTACAGGATCATTCAGAATAATCCCAAACAATTTGTAGAGTTTAGATGAGAACTAACAGTAAGTTTCATACAAAGAATGAATGGTGAAGAGGCCTAATAAAGGACGTTGAATATGAGGAAGATGGTCCCAATCCTTTCCTTGCAGGAGATTGTGCGCAAGATTTCTCGTTTCGATACAAGGTACCCTGCCCAAATAACGCCACCTTAACATTTAAATTACTGTAAGTCTGGAAATAAGGTGTATCGAAACACGAAAATTATGACCAAGAAAGTTTAATCTTCTATTTGAAGCATACCATAATGAAACATATGATAACTTTTACTGGAGAAGTATGAGAACTCAAATAAGAAAACTTTGCAAACTGGCGTTATTAGGAACACCTGTTCCAATTAACGCCACCTATTTTCTAGTAACTTAACTTATTTAAAATGAAGAATTATTCCGTCATTGTAAACATTATTTGTACAAAATTACAGTAAAAAGCAACTAAATTTGACTTTCTGTAAAAAATAATAAAAAATCATTTGAAATTAACGCAGTCTTTCTAATCTGTAGCTAAAACAAAAGAGGAAATGTAAAAATTAATTAATTTCGGCATTTTCCGATTATAAAAGCAAAATAATAAATAAAATAAAAATCTATATTTTCATGAAACATATTAGTAACTTATAAATGCCGTACGTAACCTAAAATCGTATATGTAGACCATTAACGCCACCATGGCGTTAAAGCGCTACTGAGCACATGGATCACATGAAACACTTGTTTGTCTACAATTTCCGAATTTTAAAAATAACAGTTAACTTATCTACATAGAAGAATCTTCAAGAATCAAGAAAATATATAGTTTTATATAGTTAATCTTTGCTGAACATTAAAAAATCTATATTTTATCTTACGTTGATATAGTAGCAGTCTTTCAGAACCAGTCCTCGACACGAAAAGGTGGAAATATAATTTCACTTGAAAATGTTGGCGGCCTGCTAGTAACTCACTTCAACACTAGATGGCATGTCAATGCAAACTACTTTAGTGCAGTACCGCCATCTCTTATATTTACGAAGAATTAGATAGATGGCGTTAAAGGTATACATGGCGTTATATAGCTCAGGTACCTTATTCTTTTTCTTTCAAATTTTTATTTTGAGATCCATTGAAAAGTTTTCTTTAGTAAAAATTAAAGATTCGAAAGAAATTTCTGTCAGGCTCCAAACAATTACGAAAATTATTTAAAATTTATAATAATAATTAACATTAAGAAATAAATATAATTTTAAAAAGAAAATGATTTTTAAACGCTCTCTCCCTAATTCTATTTTTGAAATAAAAGTTGTCTAGTCTTCGAGGAAAATGAAGTGAAAGTCAAAGCTTTGGTTTTCAGATAAAATAATTCAGCCTTTTTAACATTCCCTGATTAGCAAATACATCAGTAGACGGTTATGGCCGGTTTCTTCTACATGAGTATTAGCTCGTGTCGCAACTTAATTGGATTTAATCCAAGTAGTAAGGCTATCTGAACAAACCGGCAGTTTTAAACAAGTACTTTTTTTTACGAACATATTATCCTATTGAATAAAAGTTTAATGGGTGTGAAAAGATTAATTGTTATTAAAAACACAACACACATAAAATTTAAAATTATGTACTTAAAACATGGAGTTTTCGGGCTTTTGTGCGGTAGCCCCTCATCAACAGCCCTTTCAATACCATTTTGTGTTGTTTTTAATATTTTTTTTTTTTTTTTAAAAAGCAACTGCTTTATTTCTCGAGATTTAACGAGAAATGACCAAATAAACTCCCGAATTCTCGAGGAAAAAAAAAATCACAAGAAGAGAAAAATTGAATCCCGGAAACTAAAATTCTCTAGAAATCATAATCACTCTCCTGTACTGTTTTTGTAGGCCTCTTAGATAAAAAATCTTATCAGCAACTTCCGCATTTATTTACCTAGACATATTGATCACTCAAGAATCGTCTTATAAATAAATCTGGCCTTATTCGGGCGTGACAAGGTCAATGTGTTGCGGCTTCAAATTTATTATTTTTTTTTTTTTATTTTAGTTATTGTTATTGTGGGTTAGATTTCTAACCCACAAGTTTTAATATTAGGGTCATTCCAATGCTAAGTGGTCTAAAAATTAAAAAAAGTTCCCGGCATCATGTCTCCAATTTTGTTCAAATTTTAGCTGTAGCACCGGTAAGATGTTAAACTAAGTTCCCCAAAATTTGAGGTCCCAAGCTTCAATAGTTGTTATCTAGACCCCCTATCTGAAGGGTAGTCTTGTTCGCGCAACATTGAACAAAATGCCACTTTTGGGGTCTAATAAAATTGGAATTAACTTACAAAAATGGCTAAAAATTTGAGATCCTATACAATTTTTCCTGCTGATTCCAATAAAATTAATTTTAACATTATGGATGCAAAATTCAGTCAAACAAGTTGACTCAAAGTGTGCATAAAAATTTGTTGTGACTTCCCACCACAAAATTTGACAATATTTAGACTGGACTTGAAATTTTGAACAAGCACTATGCTTGGGCTAGACATGTTACTGCCAAATTTGCAACTGTCTAGCATCTATAGTTGCCGTGCAGGATCTCTTCAAATTTGGCACTGTTGGCACGCATGGTAAAATTTACAATGTTTAAAGCCAATTATTAAAAAATAGTCTACCTGAATCTGCTTGTGAATAGTATCATCTGAAAGAAAAAACGTTGCTCTACAAGACCATCATCATTTTTTTTTTTTTTTTGCAATGCGACCATTAAGTAGCCATGTATGCAGGTAAAAGTATGTTAAAATTTCTGTGTGTGAGACATATTGCATCCTGATTACGGTATGTTTACTGCAGGATCCCAAGTCTGATTGTGGCTATCTTTGCTTCAGGAAAATTTTGCTCTTTCCAATTGCTATGAATTTGAGTCTTAATAGTCATTTAAAATATTGATATAATTATAAATTCATTTGCACTTCATTTAGGGTCAATCCATATCAAATGTCCAGCACTAGTTGCTCGACCATTTTTAAAAAAAATTGATTTTTTTACTGTTGTTACCCTATACATGATTACTTCAAAACAGATATATATATATATTTTTTATTTGATTTCGTTTAAAAATGGCGTCCTTTTTTGTTTTAGGGTTTCCGGCATAGGGACCTCAAATTTTGGGGAACTTAGTTTAATACTTTACCGGTGCTACAGCTAAAATTTGAACAAAATTGGAGACATGATGGCGGGAACGTTTAGACCACTTGGCATGGAATGACCCATTATAAAATTAAAATATGTGTAATATTTATGTAATTAAACCATTTATGGCATTTGTAGAATTAAAAAAAAAATGATATAAATAAGCAATTAAGCAACATTTCTGTGTTTTGTTCGTTTTTGATGGTGCGGAAACTAATAAATCGCAAACACGAAATGTCAATCATGTAACAAGACAACGCCTTTGTAGCTTAGAAAAAGAAAAATGCTTAAAGTCACTTCGCTTGAAGTAAGTGCGAGAAGGTGACATCTTTTCAGGCTCTTTGTCAGTGCGTCGACGCATTGTCAAGATTCGCCGATATACATTTCATATATGTAATAGGGATGCCATCGATTGCTAACAGAAAATGTGACAGCTATTCATAGGAAGAGTCCTGAGCCCCCCCCCCCCCGGCTATGAGCCTGTCCTTTCGAGATTTCTTATACTATATCCATTTATTACGAATAGTACTAAATCATCATACGTATGTGCTATTATCTAAAATTCAGATTTTGAGTTTTGAAAATACTGCCTGATTAATAAAAGCATTGATGTTGCTAAAAGGAAGACGTGCCTTCTAACATTATTTTAGGTGCTAGAAAATGATGAAAATTTATGAACATAGAAGCATATTTCTCTTGGTTATAGTAGGACTGCCGTAGATGCAAGACCGCCTTAAGGCATCATTGTTCAAAAAGATTTTATCTCTCCTCCCTTTACTTATTTCATTTGCTATTTTTTTTTTTATTGAGAAACAGGACAATGGTTAAGACTAAGCGGAAAGTTCGGATTAAGTGTAACTATTTTGTTTATTACATAAACTAAGAATTGATTTTTAAACTTAATTTGACAATGTTAATTTATGGCGCCTTTGTGCAGTGCACAACTTGCATATCTGCTTGCGGCTGCCCTGCATTGAAGCATAGTTTCATTTGATTCTGCAGATCCTTCTTACCGGAAATTCCAAGTACTCGGTACTTGGGCCCAGGAGGAGTGAACATTTTTTTTTTTTGCTCCCTGTTATAAAAGATAGAGAAGAACGAAAAAAAAACATGCATTATTAATGGCTGCATACTAAGCCAGATCAACTTTGTATTTAATCTCGTATTTAATCTTAAATTTGATACTTTATATGTCCTGTCACTTAATCTGGAGTCGAAGCCAGAACTGCAGAAGAGCAAAAGTTTGTTTGTTTGTTTGATTTTTTGTTTCTTTTTATGGTTGTGCGTTTTTCTTGAAACAACGTCTCCATTTCTCAACGGCTGTTTACCAAAGAGGTTGTCCCAAAATCGACGATTTTGGACCCACTCGGATTTCGCTGAAAATTGGTATGCAGACTCCGAAGGGGGTGTATGGTCTACAGTAGCAATTACAAGTTTGCCCGACTTCCGGTTAGACCGGAAATGGGTGAAGTTTGCTGTTCATTTCTATGTTGAAATATCAAAATGAAACCTATGCCAATCGATAGAGTTCGTTATGGTGAGTAAAATGATATGTCATATGTCTACCTGGCACTTCCGGTAAAAGGGATATTTGCGTATATTCTCATGAGTTTCATGACTTTTCTCGAAAATTCTAGTCTATTCAAGAAAGTTCTAGAAAAATCTCGTCAGATTCAGAGGCATTTAGGCTCTCTGTCTTGTTTATTCTAGACAATTCTAGAAGTTTCCAAAAATGTTAGTGAAAATTCTAGAATTTTCAAGAGCATTCTCGAATTTTCTACTTTGACGTAGAATGAGTCAGGGAACTGTCATGAACGTTCTGGAACTCTCGACAGTTTACCACACTTTTCCGTAGATTTCTAGAAATACCTTATGAAGTATATAAACTCTGTGGCTTTGCACGAGCACAGTCAGTTACGATTTCAACCTTGAACAGGTTAAAATGATACTTTAACTTGTGCTAAAATGATGGAGGTGGCTGGCACAAATCCCTCCATCTTAATCGGCATTCAAGAATGATATTCATTGTTTTTTTCTATTATTTAAACCAGTGATTTAGATTAAAAAATCTTCCAAAATGGCGGATCTTCAAAAATGGCACAGCAATATTACTGTGAATGTTCCACGGAAACGTGTGACTTTAAGCCACTGAACATGCATTTTCAAGTGCAAACGAGAGTCATCGCATATGTTAGTTCCAATAAAAGCCCGGAAAGAAGCTCTCAAGACTTTGAAAATATATAGTCCAGCTAAAGCACGAAGCTGAAACCGTCATATCAATCCAGGAAACGATCTTTTTCATTGTGAATGGTTCGATTGTCTTTCATCAAATTGTGTTATCGAGCAAGAAACCACTGCTATGTCAGGACAAAATATAGATGAATTGGTTGAAGAGTTGTTAGAAGAAGCCGTAGAAGGTGAAGAGCCGGACGAGATCTTTGATATGACATCGTCCTGCAATTCCGGTAGGAAACGACGATGATTCACTGGACGTTAATGTAGCTGCTGCCGCACAAGAACAAGAAGGTTTCTCTCCTGCAGAAGATGCTTAAACTGCATTGTATATACAATACTTCAATCAAGATGTATTCGAAAATCATAATAAAATCACTAATAAAATCATGATACCCCAATACTCTTTGGTTTCTGCATTTTTCTTTCAGCAAACTTAGTTTTACCAATTATACTGGTCAAACCGGAAGTGCCAGCTAGACATATAACATATCATGTTACTCACCACAACGAACTCTATCGGTTGGCATAGGTTTCATTTTGATATTTCAACATAGAAATGAACAGCAAACTTCACCCATATCCGGTCTAACCGGAGGTCGGGCACATTTGTAATTGCTACTGTAGATCACGCACCCCTTACGGAGTCTGCATACCAATTTTCAGCGAAATCCGAGTGGGGCCGAAATCGTCGATTTTGGGACAACCTCTTTGGCACGGAGTTTCACATGCATCCCAGAATAATACATGAACAACGAAAACCCGGATCCGGACTAAGGGGTGTAAACCAGGGGGAGGAGGGCAAACTTTCTTGAAGGGTATCTCTGAAACCGCTTATTTGGAAACATGACATTTGATGTCCCAGATAACACAAATATGAAAACGGGCCGTAATTCATTTGCGCAGCAGAGCCACGCCATCTAGAATAGAACGATGTCTACCACCTAGTGGCCGTGAAGGTGGATATATCAGTCGATCAGCAGCAGTTGTACTGGCTACATATTACAATTGTGCTAACAGTGAAACGTCGTTATGTCCGACCTCAGACTTCTAAAGAGGCCCATGTGAGTGCTGGTAGATGCACTCTGTCAACTGTGTGATAGTCTACGCAAAACATGGTAAGACGTTGTCTGCAAAACAGAACAGTGGGTGAAAGTCAAAGCTCACCGACAGGGATAGACGGTGTTGGATAGTGACCCGACAGCACAAAATAACTGTTTCCCAAATAACCTCCGAGATGAACATTTATCTCCAGGACCCATATCAACCAAACTAGCCAACGGGAACTGCAAATCTGTGAACATTCATGGCAGAGCGACTATTCCAAACCCAATGGTGACACAACAGCAGTGGGGATATGTCATTTGATCTAACGAATCTGCATTTATAATATTTCCATGAAAATCGTGTTTGTGTCTGGGCGTGGTTTATGTCTAGACAACGCCCGCAGACACCTTTCATGCTGACTGCCTCCTTCCTATAGTTAACTTCACGCTTTCTGAACTAGAGACCGCTCTGCACAAGGATTCGCTGAGTATTCCCTTGAACAAAGTGCACGACCTTTATTTGTCCATCCCACGTCGGATGTAAGCTATAATTCATGTCCTCACCTACTAATAAAGATTTTGTGTCGTTTCGCAGGTGTTCATATTATTTTGTCCAACCCTGTACATTTTCGACGAATTTTCGATATTCGGCGGCTAAGGAAGTGTAACAGAGAAGATAAACTTTCTGGAAGGATATACATATATCCGAAATCACTTGAGTTCGAAACATTTGATATGAATGTTCTTTGTCAAAATAAAAAAGATATGTATTCGATGAATTTTCCACATACATCCTAAAAAATACTTGCACTTCGATATTGAATTCCGTTTATAACAAGGGGAAATTTGCGCAGTTACGGCCGGTCGTCCACTGGAAGCTACACTCGCTACAAATTTGTAGCGCTACAACAAGCGACAATTAGAGACATTTGGCTGCAACGCGATACACGAGTCAAACGTATGTAATAGTATTGGAGCTCGTCCAGTGGAAGAGCGCTAGTCGCGCGACATAGCGAGTTGTCGCCCTACATCGCAAAAGATTCAATCCTATTTGGTTTTTTTGACCGTGTAGCGCGACAAAATTGGATAGTGAGAAACTAATAAATTTAGTTCACGAAAAAAAATATGTGTGGGAAGGAAAAGGAGCCGCAGTACCACACGAGAAATGTGACGATGAAGTTGTGGAAGGAAGTAGCGGCGGAAATAGTGTCTTTCTGCATTCGAAAATAAGAAAAATGATGTTCTTCACTATCCTGAAGATCACTGTATATAAAAAAAATCGCCATATATCCTTTTATTGGCTAAAATACTATTAACCCATTCTTTTCTCCTTTGCTTTGCTCTCCTCCGTCTAATGAGAGGGGAATCAGGGCTAAAAGCGTTATCAAATCAAAAGACATTGCAGCACGCGATTGAAAAAGCAGACTGAATACTGGCCATAGGCCGCACAATTTCGCTGCCAGAGGACGAGGTCTTGTCGCGCTACATCGTGTCGCGCTACGTCGCGTATTGTAGCGCTACAAATTTGTAGCGCATTGTCGCTTCCAGTGGACGTCCTGCCTAAGTCGATCATGGCGCAAAGGAATCGGTGCATCCCAAGACCTTAAAACATCCTAGGGTTGTATGAAATTTGTCCTTCCCATTTGACGGGAATATGGAAACTTTAATTTAGTTTTAGTTTTAAGTTTAAGTTTTTAGTTTACTTGATATAATGGGATTTTTTGAATAAATAAAACGTTTTGTTTTTTACATTACATATGCAAGGCTTCCGGAGCGAAGCGACGGTAGCCGGCTATAGTAATAGAGATTAGAGGCTTCTACGACTATAATATTTTGAGGTCGTAAGTGACTGCGACTAAAAAAACAGAAATAGCTGTTCTACATACAGTGCTGTAAACAAAACTATGATTTGTCCTGAGTACTATTATAAAAGTATTTCAATATTTTTAAAGCAGAAATTACAATTAGCAAAAAAGATACATTTTTAGAAATAAATAAAAAAAATCAAAACAAATAAGAATTTGTTTTTAATTGCCTAATTAAAACAAATTCTTATTTGGAAAAAAAAAGCTTTATTTACTTTTGAAAGGTTTCTCAGAAGTTTTAATTAATTTTTATTTTATTTTAGTTATTTATTTAATAATTTTTGAATAATCTTATCTTTTTGTCAATTTTTAAAGTACTAAGAAGAAAACACATTGAAGACATGTTTCCGAATTGTCAGTACGTAAATTTTCCAGTTTCAGACATAAGATGGATGTCAAATTCCCGACTACGATTCCGTATAGAATTCTGAAGTCTCACTATATTCACTGTGAGTTTAAATTCAGAAAATGATAATAATTTAGACTCGTGAATACTTTAGACTTCTTCACAAAATATCTCTGACGTGAAGCAAAACATTTTATGCTATTTAAAACTAAATACAAATCCTTAAGAATATCGAATACAGAGAACAACTATATTAAGACTATAGAAGGACATTCTGTTGTCCAATTTCTGAAGTCAAAACGTTTGAAAATTAAGGAGAAATTTCGGCATTAATTGTCATCGTTTAGGTCGTAATGATGATGGAGTGAACCATCATCCAAATTATAGTAAACTATTAAAATTAATCCACTAATAATAGCACTTATGTGATTAAAGAAAAGACCTCCGCAACGTTTCGAATCCTAAACTGAAATTAAGATTCATTTTCAAGCATTCTACTTATTTAAAACATCCTCCTATCTAGGATTCGTTAGTTAAATAAGTAGAATGCTTGAAAATGAATCTTAATTTAAGTTGAAGATTCGAAACGTTGCGGAGGTCTTTTCTTTAATCACGTAAGGGCTGTTATTAGTGGATTAATTTTAATAGTTTTAAATAGCACGTAAAACATTCTTGGTTAATTTTTAAGATTTAGTCGACTACATTATATAAATTTCGATAATAATAAAGTTCAATATTACTCGTTCAACAAAAAAAATATGTCCAAAATCCTAGATTTATTTCATTTTCAAATGAATATGCTTATAACCCTAAGAGAGACACATATATCTATCCATTAGCGAACGAAACTGTAAGATTTTAATCTCAGGACGAAGTAAAAGGAACTAGCTAAGGAATCTGATTGTATTGAATTTAAGAATTTATTTGCTTATGAGCAGATTTGTAATTAACATAATTTAAAACTATTGATTAAAGTTCAGTTCATGTACTAAATGTCCGGTGTCTTCATTTTTGTCAATTGTTGATTTTACTTACGGTGGAAGCACTGGAGCACTGGAACTGATGAATTCCAAAAATATCACTGATCAATCCTGGTATTACTATCATTTTAAACGTAGGTTGATGATATTTGTCTATTAATATTCAATACTATTCTGGATATTTATATTCACTGGATTTCACTATGATAAGGCGATTAAAGTGCACATTACGATACCTCTAATTTTCCGAGTTGTGAGAGCATGGCTGCCTTGGGACTGCTTTTAAGAAGCTGAATGTTGATGGTGGATGCTTGAATTTCGTGTTGAGAATGAGATTTGCAGGCAAACTTATTTCAAAATGGTTTTTCGCACGATCTTTTACTAGAAAAACTAACCCTCATTTGGCTAATTGCGATCTTTGAGATAACAATAAGCAGCCGGTCGCGACTCACGGCAGGAATCTGTCCGCGGTGTATCCTTACAAAACCTCCGATTGGAGGGTACCGTATTGTGCACTTTAGCCGATAAGGCTTATTTTTATCCTTAGCCAAATCATTCACGTCTGCAACTTTGGATGATTACCACAACAATCTACGCACTTGTCGATTTAATCAAATTGCCACGTTCATTCTTCTTCGCATAGAATGGATCACGCTATTACTTCTCGACTACATAATCTTTCATTAACAACTGACGATAAATCTTTATTTTTTAATCTTTATTTTTCTAAAACACCCCCCCCCATCCCACTCCAGTAAATAGATAGATAGATGTATGTCTGTAATTTTCATAAAAGTTTTGAGATATTACAATTAAAGACGTTGAGAAAACTTTTCTTTCTAGATTGCATTCTATTGTGGTTTGTGAAACCACACAGTTTATTTTCACTGAAGATTTTGGTGAAATAGACAGATTTGTAAAATTTCACTGAATTTGCATCTTGTTAAATAGATGCAAATTTTCGTCAAAGCCATCCATTACTACTATGCTTTGAAAAAATGTTTTAAACAAATTCTTCAACTATTAAATTAATAATTATTCTTCTTAATTCTGAATAATAATTCATCTTTCTCTTAATAATGAAATTCCCAACTTTTAAAATTCTAAGTCTTTACTCAACTGTTCTCTCAAAGAATGAGTCCTATCGTATTGTTGGTCTAACATACACCTGTATTAGGTGCAGAGTATAGTTGGATTCAGTCTCTGGCGGAGACAGTGAATTTTCCCCAGGTTATTTCTTATATAGATCCTAGAGCTTAAGGTGACAAGTTTTGGGTTGCCCGCCAATCTCTTCTTGGTTAACTTTGTCACTGACATTTTATCGTGCCATTTTTTTTTTTATATCTATCTCTATTTTAACTCATTTTTTTCCCTTCCTAATTTATTACTTTAACTTGGAGAATTTTTTTAGTTTAATTGTTTTCAGCATTTTTTTTGTTTCTCTCTCCTTTCCTTTTTGTCTCGTTACTTCGGCAACCTTACTTTGTCTTTTTTGCGCAACTATTTTCTCCTGCGGGAACTTGACCCTTCTCTTTCTTTTTGCACTCCTTACTATTTGACCTCTCTTGCATTTGGCTAATTCCTACTGTCTTTTATCATCCTTAATAAATTATTTTTGGCTTTTATTTTCTGTGGAAATTCCCCCCCCCTTTCCTCTTCGTCTTAAGTTTATTTGCACTCAGAGATCGCCCGAATTAAACGGAGTCCCATACCTTACAGGACGATACGAGTATCGTTAGGCTGGAGACTCCGTTTATTAATACAGTCATTTATAGACGATTTGACGGACAATGAGCGGATGGCTCATTTTATCCGTACTTCGTTTCATTGCCAAGTGAATGTGTTCAGCAAACTCTGGAATTTGTAAAAATTCATTGTGCCGTGTTTGTGCTTCAAGAAATCATCTAATCCGGCCAGATGAGCAAAACTCCGGTTCAGTCTGCAGGTACCCAGTGACGTAAGGACTAGGACAATACTGTAAGTAAGGTTCTGTTCATTTTTCTGCTGATCCGATTGTTGAGACTGCTACTATTGGATAACAGCATTATCTGGACTCTCGGTATCTTCCGTCAACCGTTTTTCTCCCAGATAATAATTTTTTTGTTTTTAATCGTTTTTTTTTTCTTATTTAGGAGTAAGCCGATCAGCTTACTGTGCATTCTCTTGCACTAGTGCAATTTTTTTTTTACTTGCCTATTTGTGTATGATTTTCACATTGTATCCTATTTTATTCCTTATTTATTTTACTCATTGTATGTTTACCATTTTATTAAACTTGTTTATTATAGTATATTGAGTCTAGTTTTTACATGTTATTATTTTTTATTCATCTAATTGACTATGTTTTACCTTGTCTCATTATCTTGTTTGCATCTTTCTTCTGATTCTTTTTGGGCCTAACAGGATCTAAATAAATATTACTTATTTCCATGTGACAACGTATTGTTAGAGCCTATATCTTCCCACACTCTCTACACTCAAAAATGAAGGAAGGAAAAAGTCAAATCTTATTTAGGGCATTAATCATTTTATAAACAAAACGTGTCGATCTCCTGTTTTTGCCTCGAAACAGTACTCAAAGTATTTTTTTTTTTTTTTAACAATTGAAATATGTTGAACTAAACCGAAAACTATGAATGTAACTGAAAGTTGCCAGAAAGATCTTCTATTTCTTTAATATGATTAGCATTTGTAGTTTGAATAGAACTGTTTTAAATTATTGGTTTCCTTAGTAGTGTAGGTGGGTTTTCCAGTCAGAAATATTCTTTTCTTTCCTCTTTAAGTAAGTCACGTAGAAAAATTTTCCACTGACTTTTTGTTTTAGTATTTTCCAGGATGGATTTAAGTTCCTGATTATTATTTCAATTAAGTAGGTGTAAACTTTGTTTTTAGTTCCTGTTAGTATTGAATCATTTTCTCACTTCTAATTTTTTGTTTCATCATTTCCTGTGATCATTTTACTTTTACTTCTATTTTACCTCGTACGATTGTTGTCAGTTAAATTATTCTATTTATCTGCGTTTTTTTACCGTTTCATCTGACTGAAGGATTGCTGCTGTAGTCTTTTGTATAATTACATTCCAGAATCAAGTTACCTTACGGCAGTACTTTGGCTTTCTTTTGCGAACAGTTCCATTCCTATATAACCGATATATATATTTATATATTCTTGAAATTATTGAAGGTATTAGTGTTTAAAGGAAAAGAAAAATAGCAAACAATAATATTATGCACAATTAAATACTCAAAGGAAAAATAGACCGTTCACAAGGGACCGTTCACAAGTTAATAATAATAATTAACAGAAACAGAGTAATACAAAAACACACATTGGTGTAAAGTAAATCTGAACCATTATTTAGCTATTCCATGTATAAAGTTGAAGAGGGGGGGGAGATGTCTTAAATCGTTCGTCCGGCACCTTCTCTACAGTCCAAAATAAGTGAATGAAAGTTTCTGGAAAGTTTCTAACTTACAGAGATGGAAAATATACACATTCGATTTGTGGTCATTTCCTGTTCCGGTCTCGTAATAATACTTCCCTCAACACTTTACAGGCATTACGAATGGTTTCATTCATCTCGTGTCCATAGTCGTGACGGAAAAGTGGTTAAAACTTTACGTTGCTGCAATAGCCCAAGTTCGAATCCGGGTTTCTGGTTACATGTTTTTTTTCCGTCTCTTTTTTTTTTTTTTATTATTATGTTATTAGCGAATCCGTAAACAAAGCGTAAAAGGGAGGAGGGGAGTTCTTAAAGTTCTGTCAGTTTCTCTGTCACCATCCCTGCAGCTCAAACTATAAGTCATACAGACATGAGTTATATCTTTTTTTTTATTCATCAATTTTCTTGAATTATATTGTATATATTTTCTAATCATTATTTGCAAAAATGAAACATATAAACGGTCGATATAGTTTCGTGTACGCTATGAAACCAGTTTTGTGCCTTGTTAGTTTTTATTTTTTTTCACGTTTTTTTTTCCAGTATTTGTATAGATTTCTTAAAATTATTGTCACGTTTTATCATTTTTAAATTAACGTGAGATGTCAGATACGAAATTGGCCATTATACCCACTTTGAACCAGACCATGTGGTGGACCTTCGAGAGGGTGGATTTTCATTTTGTGAGATCACGGCAAATCGTGATGTCTCCACTGTATATTGGAAGGAATACTCGTGAGAAGGTACTGCTTCCAGAAGACCTAGGTCCGGGCCCTCCCAGCCCACTGGAGAGAGAGAAGATCGGCTCATATGCAGGGTGTCCCTGGCGGATCCCAGGGCCACTGCTGCGGAAATTCGAGCCGACGTCACCAAAAGAGCTATTCTGAATCATCTACTGGAGATTGGCCTCCACTCTTGGCGTATTTCACTCAAGGCCCACTGTTAAATTCATCTTCAGTGATGTCTCTCAAGTGCATTTTGGAGGTCAAAATGGAACTCTATAGTAGTCACGGATGAGAGCCGTTTCTGCCTCATTACCAGTGATGGACGTATCAGGAGAACTGGTCTGGTGAACGTTTGTTGATAAGGTACATCCGTCGTCGACGCACCAGACCTACCCCAGGCATTGTGGTCTGGGATGAGATTTCGTATGATAACTCCCATTAGTTATCCCTAACATTATGCCAGCGAAAGGTGATCAAACCCATCGTTCTGCCATTTATGAACTGTATTGAGGGATGGGAGGGGCTTTTCAGCAGGATAACACTTGCCCCTATATCGCAGCTGTAACCTTATATACTCTTTGATGTGTTACCTTGGCTGGAAAGATCTCCAGATCTTTCTCCAATAGAGAAATCCCACGAAATGTGTGGGGCAAAATTGGAGGATGGATCCGGGCTTATCCGCAACCCGCAACGACCATTTCAGATCTGACCGTACAGGTGCAGCAGGCGTGGAACACCCATCCTACACCTCTTCGATCGGATTGATGCTCTTGTGGACGCCTGTATTCAACATAGAGGTGACTGTAGCGGATACTGAGAAGAACGACATTCAACTTTCATACGGCGCTGCATGCACAACATAGGAATTTTGACGTTGCAACTGGTATAAATATGATGAGCAACGAGGAGAAATATTCTGTGTAAATTTCATTCACCTAACATAACATCGTTTTGATGTTATGATTTCCGTCAGTATAATAGTAGTAACGCTAAATCTAAGCAGTGAAAATATACACTCATGTTTGTTAAAAATGCAAACACCATGAAATGAAATCGAATGCAAACATGCAAATGAAGTGAAAGTTACAGGAAATGTAAAGCAGGATATGATATGCAAATGATTAAAATTTGGGAATTATTGCGCATGCCTAGACTCAGCACCGCCCTCTGAGCTATCATGTAAGAGTGTATAAGTAGAGAACTGTTGTGGATACAGACTTGTAGTGTATCATCGTCAGTGAGCTGTACACGTGCCTGTTGGAATCATTATGCCTCATCGACGTCAAAGGGTATCATAAAGCAACCTATGGAGTTTGAACGGTATGTTCGGCTTGATGAAGGAGAATTTTCATACCGCGAAATTGCTGCTCATAAGGAGCATAATGCCACGACAGCGATGCGGGTGTGGTAGCAGTGGACGGACGACAACAGGGCGAGTCAAAAATCCGAAAGTGCACCACAAAATGTGCCGACACCACAGGATGATTGACACCTCATTCGCGTAGCAGTGACGGACCGTTCAGCTTCTTCTCGAGTGTTAGCACAACATTTGAACACTGCAACAGGTCTGACCTTGTCTGGTTCTACTGTTCGACGGCGTCTGCTGCGCAGAGGACTGTGTGCATGCATACCTTTGCGGAGGATTCCCTTGGGCCTGAACCATCGACGCCTCAGGCTATAATGGGCTCACCCATGAGCACAGCCACTGATGTGTAGATTGGCAGTATGTCGTGCTTTCGGACGAATCCCGCTTCAACTTAGATTGCAATGATGGCCGCATACGCATTAGACGATAACAAGGTGAGCGCCATCTTTCAGACTGCATTTCAGGCGTGATGGTTCGGGGAGCAATTGGGTATCATAGACGATTTCGGCCGCTACGAATTGTGGGCACCCTCAACAGCAACCGCTACATCAGGGAAGTTGTGGAGGCTGAAGTCATACCCTTCCTTCAACACGCTTGGAGCCACATTCCAACAAGACAACACCCGACCACATGTTGCCAGAAATGTTCAGGCCATCTTTGAAGCAAGGCAGATGCCCTTTCTTCCCTGGCCTGCATGTTGCCCGATATATCACCTATTGAACATGTCTTGGATATCGTCACTCGGCAACTAGCCCGCCATTGTCATCCAGCAGTCAATACCGATGAACTGTGACTCGGATAGATGCAGTCTCGCAGGCGATATCCCAGGAACACATCCAAGGTCTGTTTGATTCGATGTGTGTAATAATGTAATGTGTGTAATAAATTTCCTTCCATTCTGATGGTTCCTTCATGATGTTTCAATTTTCACAAGCCTGAGTGTATTATATGATTAATTCATTAGATGATTTATTATAACTTCTTAGTTTTCTTTATCTTCTCAGACCATTGCGTTCTATTTCTGATTAGATTTTGCAACATTTTCAGGGCATGAAACAGGAAACAAATTTTGAATTCGAACTGAAGTACTGGGTATCAGTAAACTCTTGAGTTCAGCCAAAAATAATTATACTTGTAAGCACCGGATCTCATATTGATTTTCCGCTTCCAATCTTAATCATCCTTTAAAATTTTATATTAAATATCTTGTAATTGATCAGAGTAGTTTTCTTTGAACTCTCCATACTGTTATAAGTAAGTAACTATTCCAAAATTTATTCCAAACCAAAATTAAACTGATCTAAGACTTGATCAATTACTTTGTAGTTATTGGTGTTCAATTTTTCAGGATAATTATCTGAACGGGTTTTCGAATCAGAACTGTTGGTTAAAACCTTAATGTTCTATCGACGGAACCATTCGGATTGCAAATTATTCGATCTCTGTGAACCCAATATGAATTGATTTGTGATAAATTACTGATTAAATACTTACAGAATAAATGGTTCGGCTGTATAGTATTTTTTTAAATACTGTAAAATTTAAATATAATAAACTATTTTTTTTTTATAATTGATAGGACGCCGACGCACATTGAATAAAATATTACAATAACATATTAAAAACGACTAGTTTCGGTTCAATGCTAACAATTAGAACCTTTGTCAAGTAAGTATTGATTCAATAAAACATGTCTTATAAAGCAAACAAATGTCCTTTTTGGGGGAAAAATTATCGGATTGGTTAAAAAAGAGAACTAATTTAACTGGTTGAAAAGGAGGTTTAGTGCATTGTGAATGATGAGGGGGGAAGGGGAATATTGCCTCTATTTTTTTTTTTATTTTACCTTTTTTGTTTATGTATTTTGGAGAAGCCATATTGATCTATATTTTGCACAGACAAACACTGATTATAACAGTGTGGATCAGTAACAATAAAAAAGGACTCTTTACATTTGCGTAGTAATGTAGAATGGTGGAACGAGAATACAGTAAAAGCTGTGAGGGAAAAGAACAAAGCATGGAGAGAATTGTGGAAAAGCAGGAAAATAAAGGATGGAGAGGAGATAATAAAGAAAGGCTTATATGAGAACAAGAAAAAGGAGTGCAGAAGAATAATACGGGAAGAGAAAGAGAAAGCATGGGACGAATTCACAAAGAAACTGGAAGAAGATGTAGAAGGGAACAAAAAACTTCTATACAGAATGATCAGAAATAAGAGAAAACCAACTGAAGGGGCTTCAATTTTGGAAACAGAAGAGGGAAATCCAATTGAGACAGCTGCGGAGATAAGGAAGCTGTGGGAGAGCTATTTTAAAAACCTTTTGAACAACAAAGAACAGGAAAATGAGCACGCCAAGGGAATCCAAGTGGAGATAAGTAAAGGTGAAAGGTCAAAAGGAAACCCACCATCATGGCAAGAATTGGAAGAGGCAGTAAAAGTAATGAAAAATAATAAGGCAGGTGGACCGGATGAAGTTACTATAGATATGGTGAAAGCTGCAGGACCGGTGGGAGTACAATGGTTGTATAGAGTGATGAGGACAGTTTGGGAGGAAGGCACAGTACCTGAAGATTGGGGAAAAGGAGAAGTGATACCGATCTTCAAGAAGGGGAACAGGAGACTGTGTAAGAATTATAGAGGAATCACCTTGATGAGCCAATGCGCTAAAGTGTTCGAAAGAATTCTCCTGAACAGAATGAAAACTAAGTGCGAGAGATTGTTAGGTGAAGAACAACATGGGTTCCGGCCAGGGAGAAGTACAATCGATTTGATTTTTTCAGTGAGACAGATGGTGGAAAAGAAGTGGGAATTTGGGAAGAAAGTGTATATGGTGTTCATCGACATAAAAAAGGCCTACGATATGGTGAACAGGAAATACATATGGCAAAGTCTAGAGGAACTGGGAGTGGATCCATACATAGTGAACTGGATAAGAGAAATATATAAGGTGAACCGATGTAGAGTAAGAACCACAGAAGGGCCAACTGGTTGGTTTGAAATCCAGAGAGGATTAAAGCAGGGGAGTGTTTTGTCGCCAATGCTGTTCAATATAATAATGGAATGGGTAGGAAGAAAGGTTAAGGAAAACTTACAAAAACAGAGTAAAGACACAAAGCATATGATCTTCGCAGATGACATTGTAATATGGGGTGAGAAAATTGTTGACGTACAGAGGGAATTGGATGAATGGACTCTACAACTGAAACTAGTGGATCTTGAAGTTAGCGAAGAGAAAAGTGAAGTGATGGTGGTAGGACGGGACAAAAACCTGGAAAGGGATATCTGCATAAACAACAGGGCATTGAAGATCACAGATAGTTTTACTTACCTAGGGACCGAAATAACAAGTGATGGTAGAGTGGAGCATGAAATCACAAGACGGTTGGAGAAAGGGGGAAAGCTATACCAGGGAGTGAGACACCTGATATGGGATAAGAAAGTCCCAAGGAAGGCAAAAGAAATAATCTATAAAATGTATTACGTGCCTATAGTCACCTATGCAGCGGAGACATGGGTGATGAATGCTAGAGACTGGAGTAGACTTCAAGCTGGGGAGATGAAGTTTCTTAGAGGTATAGTAGGGAAGACTCGATTAGATAGAATGAGAAATGAGGATATCCGGGAGGAGTTGGGGGTAAAAAGTTTGAGGGAAAAGGTGGAAGAGGGAAGGCTGAGGTGGTTCGGGCACGTGAAAAGAATGGAAGATGGTAGGACTCCTAAGGTGTGGCATGAGTTAAAAGAAGGAGGGAAGAGACCAAGAGGGAGACCGCGTAAGCGATGGCTGGATGATGTGAAGCACAGCCTGGAAGAGAGAGGCATCCCATGGGAAAGAATATGTAGAGAAGAGGCTTGGAAGAACAGGGAGAGGTGGAGAGGCCTAGTTAATTCCTAGACCCACAGTTGGTGGAACGGGAAAGGATATGTATGTATGTATGATGGAAGCCTTATCAAAGTCTATGCCATGTCCCTTTTCTTGCATATGTGTATAAGTATTATAATTAGTGTTTCTAGTTTTAATTGCATATTTATGCTGGGCTATCCTCTGTGACAACCTCAGACCCGTTTCCCCAATGTAATGGCAAGAGACTCCATTTTGACAGGGAATGGAGTAGACTACTCCTTTTTGCAATAAGGGGTCGTTTTTCTTTTTTGGATTACTGCTAAGATTGAACAATTTATAAAGATTGTTGTTATTAGGGGATGTGAGTGAAATGCCAACTGGGCGTAACAATTTGTTAAGGGCCTGGAACATCTCTTTGTGGAACGGAATAGAAATGAATTTAAATTGATCTTTGTTTATATTATTATCATTATTGTAGTGGGTTCGCATTATTTTAGCAATATGCTTATTAATAAAGGCTAAGGGGTAATCATTGGCCAAAAAAATCGAACGAATATTGTTCAATTCTTTGTTTAAAATCGCCAAGGAACTAGAAATCCTAAGGGCACGATTGACCGACATATTAATATTATTTATCTTAAAGGAAATTGGGCTGTGAATCCTAATTCGTGCAGTATTTTCCGAAATGATTCTTTACATCCCTTAAAGTTACTGACCGCTTCACTTCTTCGTATAAAGTGGGTAGAATTGATGTTTTACCTTCTGAATGCAAGCCGTGAACTCAGCGGAGGATAAGATATCTGTCGAAATCGTCTACATCGGTTATAGGCTTACGGCGCACTAAGGAGTATTTGTAACGTAAACCCTGTCACAAGTCAAAATCTAAAAGTTAATCCAATGTCTTACAGAACTTAGTTTCTTTTAGCTAGATAACCCGTCTGTCGAATGGCAACCCCGTTTGCCCCCCGCCTGACACCATCCTGCGGGACCAGTCGAAACCCAGTCACTGTCTAACCTCTCGTCTTTGTTCTCGGCGCTTTGCTTTGCACAATATAGTTTTATGTGTACTGTGCCTTCGTGTGGTAAATTTAAAGAAAAGAACTATACGAACATGAAAGGACCTCTACAATTATTCATCGTTTATTAAGTTTCATATAAACGTTCCACTCCTAGGAAAATTTTAAAAACCGCATTCATCATATGTTTTTTTGTCTGAATTTTGTGAAATGATAGTGTTTTTAACTATGTGTCTGAACTTGTCTGGTTAAATTATTAATTAGGTTTTAATGTTTCGACCCTTGCCGGATATAAAGTACAATAAAAATAATTATTATAAATAAGTGGTTGAATAGAAATTAAGTAGTGACTATAGGTATTAGATTTTAAAATCATAATTTTTGTAGGTTTTTTTTTTTGTTTCCAAACGGGTCCTAGGGCCTACCCAGCCCTCTGTAGCATGGGTACCGGGATTCTTTCCCGGGAGTTAAAGGCAGGCGAGCGTCGGGCCGACCCCCGACCTCATCTTCGTCCCTTAGGTTAGAATCACTGGAGCGGTCTCACCGGCCTGCCCAGGCTGGTTGTGGCATCGCACGGTCCTCTGGGTCTGATCGTGTCTTTAACTGTAACTTTTTTTTGTTTAGTTTTTCGAAATATAATAAATTACGATCAGTTATCGAGTTTTCTTTAATAAGATGCCAAAAAAATGCTTTAAATAATTTTGACCGAGTTTGGGACACCAATACTCCTATGTGCGGCGTTTCCGTTTCTTCCTCGATGTAAATAAAACGTCATCCCCGAGGCCTTTTATTCTGCAAAAAGTTCTTTTTGAAACCTGTAGCTGCAGCTACTCGATCCTGAATTTGTTGTAAAGGTATTAGAGGTCCTTCATTCTCAAATTCCTGTCGGATACATTCCTCGACTTTCAAAATAATTTCTCGAGCGCTGCTCTACCATTGTTTGCGTACTGACATTTTGAAGGAAACTGTCAATTAAATCAGTGCCTGTGCTTTGAGGCGCGGCTGTTTCTGATTGGCTGAAAAGTAGCCGATTGGGCGTGTATTCAATTGTCATCATATGGTCGTTGCACTTTACAGTGGTGCCCCGCCATTCGTCCCGCCATTCTAGCTTTGCTTCAACCTACGAACATGGATAACACAGATGTTACTGACTGAAATAAGACCACTAATATACGTGGAACAATTTCAATGTTTTCCACAATCGATGCTGTCCTTTTCAAGTTCTATCTTTTCTTTTAAATCATTAGCAATATATGTTTTAACGAAGATATCTCGTTTTTTCTTCTCATAAACCAAAGTAGGAGGCGATAATATGGCCAAACTTGATTTTCGTATTTGCCTTCAGTTTTTCTTGTAGTGATTCTCCCCGTCTTGTAGCAGTTTTGGTCTACTATTTTTCTGCATTAGACACAGAAACCTCTGAACATCATTGTTAGAGTAGCAGCTCAAGCGAAAGGAGTGCTTCTGTTTTTCTAATTTTCTTTGGAATTCCGGTTTGTTGTTTTACTATTCATGGAGAATCAACATCATTATTGTGTACCAATTCAGTATACTATATTGATGTGATTGTAAGCAGTTTTGACGGAAAACAAAATGTTTGGAAAACACCTCAAATACTATATGGTCGTTGCAGGAAACTAGGCCCGTATATACAGAAAGTTAGCAAATAATATTACTATTGGTTGCAGGTAATTTGTTTAAGTTCAATTTTCAAAACAACTTTTAGTTTTTTTTTAATTTTTCCCTTTCTTAAAGCTTATTTAGTTTAGTTTAGTTTAGTTTAGTTTAGTTTAGTTTTTAGTTTAATTTAGTTTAAAAACATATTTCTTTTCAATAAAATATTTTTTCAGATTGTACAAGGCCGAAGTGAATGAGATGGACTTTAGGTGTAATTTTACTAAGGGCCTTATTATATGCTGCAGAAATTAAAGTCCATTTACAAGCATTATAATAATTTCTCTCTGTATCAATAACTGATAGCATTAAAGTGATTTGGTTGGACTAACTGCATAGAGCACTTATCAAAGGATATATTTTATTTGAAGTTTTTTTCCTCTATCGATAATAACTGAAGAGTAGGGATCACATTTTTTCAAAGGTGGTCTTCTTATCAACGCTTAAAAGGTGGCCTTATTATCACCGCTTACCCTCATTATGTGTCCTATGATTGACTGCAAAAAACTTTCGCGGCTAAAGCAAATACTAACGAAGACTCACCAGTTAAATGTTGACAAAGAAAACATTAGCGTTCATTATTCTAATAATATTTCTACTTCGTACTAAATGTATTCAACAGGGAAGAATCTATAAGATTTACGAGCTCAAAAATTCCTTCATGTGTATGTTAACGTGTGGATATTCTGGTAAGAAAGAATGTGTGATTTATAGATTCTCATAAGAAGTCTTCCTTATAACTGCTCAAATGGCTTATTTATCTTTTTTAAAACAGACATTTCGTTAGTGTTGATAGCCTAAATTACTTTTAAACATTTCAGCTTAATTAAAAGAATGATGACATTGTAATTGCATTGTTAATTGGGCTTCTAAATACTTGCTAATGGATCAATATAGCGTAGTGTTTATTATTTAGGCTTGCTTTTGATTTGATAAATCTATCATATACGAATGGAACTTTCAACCTAAACTTACATTCTAATATCTCTTTATATAATTTTTTTTCTATTTTCTTATTGTTATATTCGTTGGGAATGCTTTAAACCAGGGCTATGGAGTCAGAATCGGAATTGATGTCGTAGACTTGGTAGAATGTTTGTGGAATCGGAGTTAAAAGTCACATTTACTATATTTTACTAAATTACTGGAGATCGAGTCGCATTTTACTATAGTTGCGGAGGCGGAGTCGACAAAATTTTCTTGCCGACTCCACAGCCCTGCTTTAAACTTTTTTAAAACTTACTACTCTTCTATTAAATTATTCCATTAATCGTTTGGCTGGTAATATAATTTTAATTTAGCTTTTTTTTTTTCTATCTATATTTTTTCACTAGCGTTTATTAATAGTTAAATCTCTTATGGTTGACTAATTCTAACTGAGAAATTTACTGAGTCACAGTCTCAATAAATGAAAATAATACAGGTAGATTTCTTTTTATATTTTAACCCCTTTATCATTCTTAATAACAGAGCATCTCTTGGAGATTAATCAAGAAATCCCCGCCTAGTCCTTAAATTTAATACATAATGATCTTTAGTGCATTTAACCAATATGTAATTAACTTGTATACCCGTGCGAATAATTCGCAACAGAAAAACCATCTTTGAGAAATAATAAACAACTCCAAAGCTGTCGTGCATGTTAGTTAAACATATTGTCAATAGATGGCGCCTTCTCCATATTTATAAAAAGGTTGACCCGTGGGAATAATTCGCATGGTATCTTGATCAGCCACTGAATGGTAATGTGAAAATAAATAAATGAACAGATTGTCAATAGATGGTGCTTTCTACATTTTTATAAAAAGGTTTTTAAAATAAAGTTTTTTAACGAAAACATTAATTTTAAACCATTTGTTTATTTTTCATCATTAGCGATGAATGTAATCTTCAAAATGATATCTCAATCATTGATGTTGATGAAGTATTAAAGGAGATAAAAAAAAAAAAACCTTTGAGAAATAATATGTGAGAAGTTGGCAATTTTTTATGTTTTTTATTGTAATAAATCGTTTATTTTTATTAGAATATAAATCTTTGTTTTTTTTTATCTGTTCTTATTAAATAAACGATGAAATATCATTTTAAAGTGCATTTTTATTCAAAAAAGTATATATTTGAAGTTTACGACGCTATTGAATTATTTGAAATGTTGTTTCGCTTTCGAAAGATAAGTCGCTTCTGTTAAAGCGTGTCTACATTTTTATAAAAAGTTTTTAAAATAGAGTTTTTTTAACGAAAACATTAATTTTAAACAGTTTGTTTATTTTTCGTCATCAGCGATGAACGTAATCTTCAAAATTATGTCTCAATCATTGTTTTTGATGAAGTATTAAAGGAGTTATGGCGTACCGACACAAAAACACCTTTGAGAAATAATATATAAGGATCATTTACCAGTGATAAAAAAGTAGATGTGTAGGCCTTTCTTAAAAATAAACATAAAAAGATAGTAGAGAGAGATAATAAGAACTATTCTAAACTAAACTAAAGGTATCTAATCATGTTAAAATTATCACTGATGGAATTAATAATAACTTATACTTTATTTTCCAGTTTGAGAAATAGTTAATTTATTGAAAAAAAAATCGTTTATAAACTAAATCATTTCTTGAATAAATGATTTTTTTGAAAAAAACATTTCAAGATTAGATTCGTGCCTCCACAGGTTTAAAGTCATTATTATAACCCATTCTGTAACCTATGTTTAACTTTTTTTTTTTAATGGAATTTTATTTGTTAAATTAATTCTGAGGAAGCATTTATGGAAAGTCAACTGTTAAGTAATTAAAAAACATCACTTAACTTCATTGTGAGAAATTTTCCTGAGACAATTTTAATTTATTTTAGGCTTCTGAAAGATCCCTTATATCCCGGTTTGTCTGTCTGGGGACACTACCCACAATGCTTCGCAACGACTTCTGTTACCTCAGTTGTAGGTGGCCTGTTGGCTCAGTTGGTTAGAACGTCGTGCTACTAATGCGAAGAGCGTGGGTCCGATCCCCTCATGGGCAATTCTTATTCTTCTTTTTTTTCTCCCCATTTTAAATCTTTTCGCAGTTTCTCAACTTAAGTTTGTTTTTTTTTTTTTAAATCATTATTAGGAATTCAGTGTATTAACAAGGTTTGAGTTAAGAATGACGATTATTCCAAATAAATAGGGGTGGGTAAGATAGCATGGGGTCGCAAAGAGACTCGCGCGCGCATTTTGGAGACCACCTCGGCGCAATCTATTCTATAGTAAAGGTGACTCAGAAGCCGTTGCGAAGCACTGTGATTGGCTTACTAATCACTATCCCTACCTTGTTTTTCTTTTTAATCAAGCTGAGGACGAAGAATATGCTATTAAATAATTCTTTTCAAGATGATGCTGCTTATCTATAACAGTGGTTCTTAAACTCTAGTGCCACCCTCTTCTCTTTGTTTCTCAGAAAATGCTTTCACTTTCGCCTTATCAATATATTATCCCTGAAGGACAGATCATTAAAAGATATCAAAAGATAGAAGTTACAAAGTTTCTTTAATAATAATAGTAATAATAATAATAATTATTATTATTATTCAAATAGTAAATATTATTATTATTCACGATCGGGCCCTACCGGACCACGCGAAATACAATACAAAGTCATGTCAGTCTCTCCTCCTTTTCTCTGTTTTTAGCTTTTCTCTGTGTCCATATTGCTTTCATTCTTTCAGAATGGGCTCTTTTTCTATCCTCAGTCTAATTGGTTCTGATTTCCTGGGTCTTTCTGTCTTACAAACTGTCCACTCCGAAATTTTCTGCCCAAACAGTTTCCTATCGTATAATCTTGTTGTGATATCCTTGCTTCTTGCAGGTCCTGTTTAATTGCAGCTATCCATTTCATTGGTTAGTCTGGTTGGTTCCATTCTTTTAATGTGTCCATAAAATTTTAGCCTCCGTTTTTTTATATCCGAATATATGTCTGAATACCTTTGTACTTCGTGATTTGCTCTCAGTCTGAATGTTCCTTCTTTAGTTTGATTTGGGCCTAAAACTTTCCTAATAATTTTCCTCTCCTTTTTCTGAATTTCCTGAATGTCTCCTTTTCTGTTTAAAATGAGTGTTTCAGCTCCATAAAGGCATTCGGGATTGATCACTATGTTGTAGTGTCTCAGTTTTGTATTTTTAGGAATACATTTTTTGTTGTAGATATTATTTGTGAGTCTGAAGGCTGTTTCCATCTTTTGACAACGTTTCTCATTAGCAACCCTTTCTAGGCCAGTCTCCTGAATGGTTTCGCCCAAATATTTGAAGTGAGTTACCCTTTTAATTTTTCCGAATTTAGTTTCTAGAAGTGTCGGGGCCAATTTGTCACTGGTCATAAACACATTTTTTTCAAATGAAATTTGGAGATCCACCATTCCTGCGGTTTCCGTTAGAATTTCTATTTGTTTCTGTACTGTTGGGAGGTCATGAGTGAAAATAGCAAGGTCGTCTGCAAAAGCCAAACAGCCTATCCTAATATTGGTTCTTCCTAATTTAATTGGTTGGTCAATTTTAAGGTTCGATTTTAGCCTTCGCCACTCTTGAATAACTTTTTCTAGGACGCAGTTGAACAGTAATGGAGAGAGTCCGTCTCCCTGTCTCACTCCCGTCTTTCAGAAATTTCGCCCAGGAATTTCACTTTAGATTTTGTGTTAGTGAGTGTTTGCCTGATAATTGTCAGCGTTTTGAGATCCAGACCTTGCTCTTTCAGAATTTGGAAAAGAGACCTACGATCAACCGAATCATTTGCCTTTTTGAAGTCAACAAAGATACAAACTATTTTTTGTTGTTGTAAATCTTTTGGTGTCTGAGAATTAGTTTCAGATTTAAAATCTGTTCTGGACAAGATCTACCAGGTCTGAAACCCGCTTGGTATTCGCCAATATTATGTTCAAGTTGTTCTTGTGCTCGGTCCAGGAGACACTGAGAGAGAATTTTGTATGTGACAGGAAGAAGCGAGATTCCTCTATAGTTGTTGACGTCACTTCTCTCTCCCTTCTTATGCAGTGGATGGATTAAGGCTGTTTTCCAATCATCTGGGATTTGTTCATTTTGCCAAATGTTTCGTGTAATTGATGTAATTTCTTTTTTGGTTGTGGAGCCAGCTGACTTCAAGATTTCTGCAGCAATACCATCTTCACCAGATGCTTTGTTGTTTTTCAGTCTTTTAATCTGTTTAGCAATTTCTTCTTCGTTTGTTGGTTGTGAATTTGAGTTAGATTTGTTGGATTTTCTGGTGGAAATCTTTCTGAGGGCTCTGGACAATTTAGAAGTTTCCTGAAATACCGAGCAAGTTCTTTGCAGTTTTCTTGATTGTTAAGTGCCAATTGCCCACTTTCCTTCCTGAAGCATAAACTTTGAGGCTGATATCCAATTAGTTTCGTTTTAAATATTTTGTAGAAGTTTCTAGTGTTGTTCTTCTGAAAATCTTTTTCAATTTCCAGGAGTTGATTGTTCTCATATTGCTGTTTCGTTTGTCTAATTAATTTCTTGATTTTGATGTTTCTTTTCGAGATGCCATGAATGCTTCATAGGTATTCTCTGACTTGCTACCATTCCATATATTCCATACTATTCCAATGCTTTCTGTCGGGATTTGACCGCATGTTCACAATCCTCGTTCCACCAAGGGTGTTTCTTTCATTTTCGTAAAGGAACTATGTTTTCGGCGGTTTTGATAATTTGTGTTTGAGCTCTTCCCAATTTTGAGATTTTGTTTTGCCTGATTCGGCCGCTAGTACTGATGGTTGAATTTTACTAATGTCAAATTTTGGGATGGTTGGTGCCTTTTTTTGTAGTATTTGGTTTTAAAATTAGTTTAGTTCGGATCAAGTAGTGGTCGGTGTCGATATTTGCTCCTTTGCATACTTGGACGTTTAAAATTTCATGGTGATTCGGATATAAGATTGCCACATGGTCAATTTGAAATTCACCGATATATGTGATGGGTGACCGCCATGTTTTTTGTTTTGAGGGCTTCTTTTTAGAAGTGGGTTGACATCATTTTGAGATTGAAAAGGTTGTATAGTTCTACAAGTCTTTTTCCATTCTGATTTGTCCATTTATGTGCTGGGAATTCACCAATCGTTCTTCTGAATTTTCTTTCTTTCCCTAATTGCGCATTAAAATCACCCATTAGAATTTTCACATTATTTGGTGGAATTTGAGATAGTTTTCTCTAGGGCGTTCCAGGATTTATCTACTTTTTTTGGATCTGTTTTATTTTCTTGGTTGACTGGCATGCGTGCGTTGATTACTGTGTATATTTTATTAGCACATTTTAGCAAAATTGTCATTAATCTATTGTTTACAGGTGTTACATTGACTATGGAACCAAGAATGTTTTTTGAAATAGCAAATGCGACTCCCAGATGTGGTGTGGTTTTTAGGATTCTTTTGTCTGTTATACTTTTAAAAAGTCTGTAATTTCCAAAATCTACGGTGGTCTCGTCTGTCAATCTTGTTTGTTGAAGGGCCAGAACTTTTATGTTTTGTTCTTTTAATGTGTTTCCTAACTCGTAAAGTTTTCCAGACTTTAAAAGCGGATTGATATTGAGTGTTCCAAAATATGTTTTTTGAATTTCGGTTTATGTTTTCCGGAGAACTCCGACTTCGTCATTAATACATTGCGTTGCAGCCTAGTCTCCCCAGAATCCGATTGACTAGTTGTGCCACTTTTGGTGGTTGAGGATTGGTTACCTCCTGGGGTAATTTTGTAATTACCAAAACGCTCCATATTTGTACTTTAAATCAGAGGGTTGAGTTCGAAAACTCAATGGTTAAGACTGGAGTGCCACTGGAGTACCACTCCAGTGGAGTGGTAAGTTCCAGAATTTAATTTTCAGCCGCACCTCTGGTGAACAGACGCTGACCACTTGCCGCTTCTTGCAAGACAGATGCGAAGTGGGTTTCTTTCTTGAGTTGCCTCTTCCGCTAGTTCTGCCATACTAAGATCCTTTCTCTCCGCCTTCACTACCGTTGAAGTCTTCGCTGTAATCCTAGCAAGCAGCCCAAACATGGTACTATCACCCGGGCCAAGTGAACCCTGGCTTTTTAACGAGGTTGTTACTCCTCCCCCTCCTCATTCCTCATCTCTTGCATGGTAATAATAATAATAATAATAATAATAATAATAATAATAATAATAATAATAATAATAATAATAAATAACAACATCAGAACTTCAGAAAACTGCGCTCCTTGGAACATCATATATATTGCGCAGATACCTGGTTGATACTTAGGTTTCTGGCTGAAACTTGTATCAACTGAAGGCTCCAGTCAGCGAATTTTTGACTGCGTTTCAAAATGTGTATAATAATAATAATAATAATAATAATAATATGTGCCTCACACATTGCACCACAGCCTCAACACACTGAGACTTCATAAAAACACTTATGCACAACTCCAGAAGGCTGTGGTACTCAACACAACACGCATAGTTCGGAAATTTATGGACACAAGAACCCATCCCTAACTATTCTTCCATATATTTTTTTTTTTTTTTTATACACTTGGCAGTATGTGTTTTGGTCCTGACCCGCCATATTGTCTTAGCTGGGGAAACCCATAGTTTGAAACGTTTTTTCGATAAAATAATAATATAATTAATTACACTTTTTAAAATTCTGTGCATTGTAATGTTATACAAAATCCTTAATTCAACGCTACTAACTAAATCAGTGTCTTTCAATCTTGTTTTCTTCGCGGCTCACTTAGGTATTTTGAAAAATACGGCTGCACACTAAACGTTCTTCCTACGGCACTCCAAACGTTTTCGTTGCTTTACCACGTATTCGACGTCGTAGTAAACAAATGTGAAAATGTAAACAAGCCCATACTTCTCATTGATTATGAAATTATTATAAAAATCATTTAATTATCGACTCAATAATTTTAATAATTCCAGTTTGTATTACTTGTTCCCCTTGTGTTAATAAATACCATTGTTGAAAATATTTAATACCTGGTACCTATTTTATATTTTTTCTTAATTTCCCATTGTAATAAAAATACTTTTTGTTGTTGTTCCCTGCGACTCACCCTTTGAGAATCGCTGAACTAAATTAACAGACTTTGATGCAAGAAAATAGTTGTGCTATTCTTCTAACAATGATTATTTGTTTTCTAGAAAATAATAATGTTCTGCGCCTATGTAAAGGATATGCTAAAAACCCAAAGGAGTTAACATAGCTCTCAGATCAAGAACCGTTTGTTTAGAATGAAGCATGCAATTTTCTCTGCAGAACCTCAGGAGTTACAATTTGTAGACTCAACATCATGAATTGAAATTCACAAAATTAGAAGATGGATAATTTGTTTCCTTACCTTGGTTCCAAAGGCAACAGTCACCTTGCTAATTGGAAGTGTCGTTATTGTTGTTTTAATCCTATCGCTGAAATCTAGTCTGATTAATTTATAGATATTTGTATTCCTTAAAATAGATAGCTTTAATCTTCGGACTTTAAAACAGGTCTTATCAGTGTTCCTAGAAATGATTTTAATTTTACACATTTAAGATAAAAAAAGTACAACTACTTAAGATCAAACAAAAAAAAAGTATGCAGATAGTTTTTTTTGTGCTTAAGTTTTTCAAATAAACTTGTTCCTGAAAATCTCTTACAAATATTGGACTAATTTAGATGTCAACCTTAAGGCTTTATGTATTGTTTATTGAAACATCAAAACAAGTAAGTTGGGGAAAAACTTAGTACTTAGCTTCCAGAGGTTTGATTATACCTTCCGTCTCAGACTTCAGTGGTCCCCATTGTGAGATGGCTGACATGCAGTGATACCCAGCTAGAGCAACAAAATTATAGTTAATTCTTACACAGAATGCTTTTTGCTTCATAACCATAATTGTAATGAATTACTTGGCCATCACCCAATGTACATGCGCTTGTTTTTCGATATCACATAGAATTTGGTTAAGTAAGAATGGTATATTTAAAATATTGCAACGTTTGGGCAATTATAGTTCTAATTGTCATTTTCGAATTACAAATAAATAGATGGATCGGAAATTAATAAACAATCTTGAGATTGAAAAAGAAAAGGTTGAATACATTCATTATTGATGGGGGGAAGAGGAAGGAAAGATAAGTCAAAAAAAAATATGAAGAGAGTTGTAGTCTCCGTGGCCCAATGGATAAAACTCCTGATTTCGGATCAGAAGGTTGCAGGTTCGATTCCCGTCGCGCTTTATTGTAGGAATTATTTCTGTTTTCCATTCTCAAAGACAATTGCGCTGGACAAACAGAGAAATAAAAGATTTTAGTAATATAGATTACTGCTCGTTATTAATCTGTCTGTTGATGAAACGAAATGATAATAAAATTAGGACAAAATTCTTTTATAGTTTTGAGTGAGAGCTTCTGTTACGTTTATTTCTTGCTAATATCGCTTTTCTTCCTATAAAGACTATCAATAGTAATGCTATTTTCTGTTTATTATGTGAATATTTTACATTTCAGATTTAAATTGATTATTTTGGTTTTGATAACAGGGCCTGTAACATGTACTGAACCCGTTAACCTCCAAGAAAGAATTCAGGAAAATACTACAATGTTAATTCATTTCAAATGAAACATTAAACTAAATTAGATTAACAGTTAATAATTAATTATGCAAATCGAAAAGCGTTATCCCCACCCTCCTCTTTATTACCCTTCGAGTGTCTATCCTTGACATTGATTTTATCAGGAAGAGAATCATTGCTTAACACTCTGTTATAATTTTGTAATCTTTCTTTATCTGATATAATTTATATTTTCTTTCTTTAGAAAATAATGCCTGATGAAGAAAAAAAAAAGAAATCTTAGTCCAATCAGTTTCTTTTATCAACAAGGAAGTAATGGAGAAAATGATAAATATTGAATCATCTCAAGTGTAGATTAGGTTATTATTTTTTTTTGTCATGCTTGGTTAGTCTAGGGCAAAAACCCACACACCAAAACGTGTAAGGCAGAGATTCTAGCTTTTAAGTTTCGTTTCTTTTTTGTTGTTTTTTTATGTAAATACACTTACTTCCAAAAGTTAAGCACGGGGCGATAAAATGCGAAAAAATGAACAAGTACTGCTTTGATTGACATGAAATGCTGCAAGTAAGTAGCTCTATGTTTATTCATGAAACAAAACAAAGAATTACATACAGAGGTAAATAAAATATTGAATTTTCATAAATTATAAGATGACGTCAGATTTGCGACATTAACAAAATGATGTTTAAATTCAAAACAAACAATAAAAACCGACATTAATAGGGTATGTGAGCACCTCTCACTTGCATACAAAGTTTACAGCGTGTGATCATGCTTGTTACGAGGTGATCAACAACCGCAGAGTCCAGTAATCGCCATTCCTCCTGTAGGGTAGTTTCCATATCTCTGAGAGTGGCTGGAGGTGGGAAACGTCGACATACACCACGGCCGAGGGCATCCCAAAGATTTTCAATTGGATTAAGGTCCGGCGAGTCAGCCGGCCACTCCAAAAGCGCAATCCCCTCACTCTCCAGAAAGTCGTCAACGATGGCAGCTCTATAGGGACGCGCATTATCGTCCATTAAAAGAATTATCGTCGAAAGAAGGACCAACTGCTGCAGCATATAGTTTCACAATGGGGTCTAGGACTTCATCTCGATACCGTACAGCTGTCACAGAACCTCGCCTGTAGATGTGCAGGTCTGTGCAATATCCCAATGAAATCCCTGCCCAGACCATGATGCTTCCACCGCGGAATGCGTGATGTTCGGTGATGTTCTGGGGCCGATTGCGTGTGCCTTGTTCCTCCAGACCCTTACACGCTTATCATCGGATTGTAGGGCAAATCTGGACTCATCTGTGAACATAACGTTACCCCAATCAGACAGTCCAATTCACATGCTGGCGGAACCACCGCAATCGTGCCCCTCTGGATTGGACGGATAAAGGAACACAAACTCGTAGTACCCGGGCGTACAGACCATTCATGTGTAGCCTTCGACGAACAGTAATGGCAGATATCGTATTACCAATGGCCGCTGCAACCATAGATGTCACACGTGTGGAGGTCGAGCTTCGATTCCCTTGGCTACAACAGCAATACATCGATCTTCCGCGGGGTTCGTAACCCTTGGACGACCGGCTACAGGTCTTCGGACAACTATTTGGCTGGTTTGGAATTGTTTCATAATCGTGAAATGACGGAATGATGAACGCCGAAGAAACGAGCAACATCTGTTATAGACTGTCCTGTTTCAATGCGTCCGACAGCCCGCCAGCGCTCTGAATCTTCCATTCGTCTTCTGGAAGCCATAGAAACACGTCTAGCTTGAAACAAATCCTAAGAATGTTCTAAACACCTTTCATCAGCACTTACATGCAACTCCTGTCACCCTTCACAATGCCGGCTTCTTATACGACTGCCTGTTTTGCAAATATTCTCGACGCGAAACCGTTATTGGCTGTTACCTATATAAATTTGCATACTTCCTTCTATCTTTGCAGCAAATTTCAGCTTCTTTAATTCAGATTGGCTTATGGAAATTGTGTTTGTGTGAAAGAAAACTTATCTTTCAGTATCTTCCATTTCACACTGAAGGCCTAAATAGATAAAAGCATTCCTGAATCCATGTTTTCAAAATGGCAGCGCCCATGTTGCCGATTTAGGCCTAGGACAAAATCTCGTGAGTGATTCAATTATCTGTGTTTTCAAGATGGCAGCGCCCATATCGCCGATTCAGGCTTCGGACAGAAATCTCGTGAGTAATTGTTAAACAATGATAAGCGCGCGAGCGGCCCATTGTTACGCAATTAACGAGTCCGTGCTCAGTGCATTTCGGGGAAGAAAGCCACGCTTCAGATCGGCAGTTCGTTGGCAGTCTCGGTGCGGAGTGGATGTATTCCTGGTTTCCGCACAAGGCAGTTCGTTGGCAGTCTCGGTGCGGAGTGGATGTATTCCTGGTTTTCGCACAAGGCAGTTCGTTGGCAGTCTCGGTGCGGAGTGGACGTATTCCTGGTTTCCGCACAAGGCAGTTCGTTTCCAAGTTAGCTGCAGATAGGATTTGTTCCTTATTCGCTGAAGTGCAGTTAGTTCCAAGTTCCCAGTGACAAAGATTAGGATCCTCTATCACTGCGTTGTTACATAGTTGCGAAGTGTCCAGCTATAGTGAAGCCGTTCGTTACCGCAGTTTGAAGTTCAAAGTTCCGTACTGCAGAACTCCAGTTTCTAAGTGAAAAGCTGCGATTAGTGTGCTTCTATTATTGAGAAGAAATCCCGATTGATTCTCTCAATAAAAACTGTGAAAGACAATGCTTTAAAGACGTATTCTCGGTGAAAAGCCATTTGGACGAAGATCGCTGTTCCATTTCGAACGTGGGTCGCCATATTGGATTCTAGGAGAATTACCGATCTATGACGTGGATGTCCGAAGTTCCAGTTCGACGGAAAGCAGAAATATTACCCAGTGAGTACTGTTTTATTTCAGTGAGTTTCGTACTCTCTTCGTCCAAGCCCAGAAGTTTTAAGATTAACTTTTAACTGAAGAATTGAGACTCAGGCAAGCGAGCCGAAGACGGACTTTCGATTAACTCGCACAGATAATATCTAACTTTAAAGCATTAAGTAATTAACGTTATAGAAATAGAAATGTATTTCTAGTTTATTTATCTTTTGAAATTCTCTGTGAGAGATTGTATTCAAATTTAAAGTAAGATTGTTTTATTAAACGTTTTATTGTTTTGTTACACTTTCGCATTAATTTATTTTACCTTCCTAATTAAGCCTTGCATAGTCGGAATCATAGTAGCTCTCCAGTTAGCGATAAACCTCTGCCGAGGGAATTTAATTCGGATTATTTTTCCCCTCGTTAATTTATGGTCCCAGTGAAGTAAAAACGAATATAGTACATTCGTGCTACACTTGGTTATGGTGGAGTAATGTAATAAATTAAACACACAGAAATTAACTTTTTCCTCTCCGTGCTTAACTTTTGAAAGTGAGTGTAATTACTTAAAAGTTTTATTATCTTCTCGGGAGGCTCAAAAAAAAAGGAAAAATTGCAATTTAATTTTGATTTAATTAAAAAAGAATGGTTATACTGACAGATTCATAGATAGCTCAATAAGAAATTATAATAAATTTAAGATAAAAGAATTGGATAAACATAATGAAAATAGATTTTTCATTCCGTATCTGAATAAGAATAGCTGGAAATTAAAAGAAATTGGTAAAAGATATGGATTAAACTTAAATTTTGAATATAGAAATAAGTTAAAAAATATTTTGTGTAAAAAGATAAATAGCAATGACAAGAAGTTTGAAATGGGTGTTGTTTATAAATTAGATTGCCTGAATTGCGATTCGTTCTATCTCGGGGAGACGAAAAGAACAGTTCAAGAACGCATGGGGGAACACGATTATTATATTAGAGCAAAATTAGTAAAGGAATCTGAAATTGCTGAACACTGTAAAGACAAGCAACATTGTATCAATTGTGAAGTAAACATTTTATATAATGAAACAAATACAAAAATTAGAAAGACAATAGAAAGCCTATGTATTCGAAATTCGAAAGAAAAAAATCTCAATAGATGTGATGGAGTTAAAGTTAGTGAAAATTTAGTAAAATTGGCTAGAGAAATGATTAACAAAAAATTCGTAACCTCTAACAAAAAGGTAATAATCGAAAAATTAGTGTTAATAGGCTTTCTATTATCCATCTAATTTTTTGTATTCGTTTGATCAGATTTTGTGATTATTAATAATGTGTGATTGTTATATGGTAGATTATGATCTTTTATTATTGTTGTATTGACGTTTTTTAACTGTTAATGTCAATATTTTGAGGTCATTGTTGTAATAGAATCTCGTCAATTTATTGTTATTGTAAAAAAGGCTTGAAAAAGAGGAGACGGTTAATTTTTTATCTCCTTGAAAATTCGTTTTTTCAGTTAATAAATGTAGTTTGACATTTATTTTCTGGTGTTATGATGTTTAATAATAAAGTATTATTTCTTGTGTTATTTGAAGATTTATGATACAGGAATATTTGAAGGCTTTGGAAAGCTTGCAAAGAGGATTGGGAATAGCAATAGATTGGGAATAGGTTAAGAAATTGATCAATAGATCTAAAAACCACAAAGGAATGCTTTACAACTGAAGTATAAATACGCTTAACCTTGTTATTGGTCACAATATTGATTGGATTGAATATTTAGAGTAATCTTAGATACAAAGCTTGAATATAAGAAATCTTAAAAAAATTACATTCTCATAAATTGGTGATCATCTTATAAAATAAGCAAAATGAGGACTAAATTTGGATTTTGTTTAAAGCTTTTTATGGTGGTCCTTTAAACAATCCATACTACATTTGATGCTACTTTTTCAAAAGTTGTCTCTACCTTTTGTTTTATTCCCTTTGGGAAAAATTAATCTTATCTAAGAACTTTAATTTGAACTTCAAAAGTATTCCTGAATTTGTATTTCCATTCAAGTACCATCGCTGCATTCCTTGTATGAAACAGAGCAAAGATTGAGGATGACCAAAAAGAGGATGACCAGAATCCGATAGGATGTCTACCCTGGAGGCGATTCTAATAATGTAATATAATGTAATGTGGTGAGCATGGGTAGCTTGACAGCCGAGCACCGCGACCTGAAAGATCTATTGTGCTATCCTACGGAAAGAAGGATAGACGGAGAGAAAGCCTGAGAAGAATGATGTGAGAAATGCAGGGGAAATGGGAGAACCCCGGGAAAACCTGCCCAGCGCGGATCGCCACCATCAACGAAACCCACATGAGAACCGAACCTCGGGCGATTCTAATAAACTACATACATAATTTCTGAATAAGAAACAATCATATCAGTCACCTTACGTATGTAGCATCTTACGTATGTAAGCTAAGACATAGTCTTCCAAAAACAAAAATATCAATAAACCCTTCTCAGTTCTAGAAATAAAACAATTTCCCGAGTTCCCAGTTCTTTCTAACGAAAATCTTACAGAGTTTGCACAGAAGACCAATTGGATTTAACAAACGTTTATTGGTTAGTTCATACTAATAAAGCTGATAAATAGAAGTTAGTTGAAAATCATCCCAACTATGCATCTCAAGTTACAACCCTTTCCCATCCACTCCTTTTGCGCTGTAAAGTCGAATCAAGACGCAAGCGTGATGCGTCTTATACGCTATTTATCTTGGTTTTCATCTATTTTCTTAATAAGGCATTATCAGATAGAAAAATGACAGATGACGACGAACAGGACGAGGATGACTTGTAGGCATTTCTGTAAATATTCATCTTTTTTCTAATCACCCATTAGGTTACAAAATATCTATTATCAAAAATTTGTTTCATAGATCAACTATCTTATCATCATCGGAAGAAATTAAAAAGAAACAAATTATAAAGTGTATTCAACTATTACTTATCAATAGTTATGCTATTCATTTGACTGTTTCTAATTTGATAAATTTTCTTAGGTCCCAGAACAAAAGTAAAGACAAAAAGAACATTCAAAAACCTATGATTTCTCTGCCATACTATAACCAAAATTCTGAAATTTTAGCGAATATATTAAAGAAACAAAATTTTCATATAATCTTTAAACCTGCAAATAAAATTCTTAATATATTGTCTCCTGTCAAAAATCCTAATTTGCAGAACCAAAAAATAGGAGTAATTTACCAAATCAATTGTAAATCACGCAATCTTAAGCCCCACGAGCATCATCCAACTTTGCACCAACTTAGTCGGCCGATTTTGACGTCACGAGTTGGTATAGAAAGTTTTGAGCCAGTTTTTCAGCGACTTGGCACCAACTTTAGTCCGCCGACTCGAGTTGGTTGTGGTCGGAATTACCCAATCACAGGGCAGCGTTGGAACACGTCAGTAGTGACGTCACGCCCATGGAAGAAATGGCGTCTAAAACGATATTCACCGATTGGAGTCGAAGACAAGCGCGTACACAATGAATATCAGAGTATTGCGAGTTTCTTTCATGCATAAATAAAGTTTATACTGAAATGCAGTAATTGTATGCGGCAGAATTTATCAGAGAGATTTCAAAACCTCGATTTTTTCGGATTGTCCACAGCTGCTGGGGGAAACGCATTGCATTACGGGATTCCTGCTGCCACGGCCGACTCATTTGCGAGTTGGATGGTGTTCGCGGGGCTTTAGATATATTGGTCTTACTAAGCAAAATTTATATAAAAGAATTAAACAACTCAAATTGGATAGTAAAAACTTCTCCACAACTCAAAATTCCACAAATTTTAAATCTGCTATTACTGAACATTTAAGCAAATTTCCAAATCCTATTATTAATGGACCACTTGAGGATAGGCGGGGCTTCGTAGTTCCAAAATATCCCACCAGTCTACTTTTTGGCTTGTGGGATAAACAAAGCCATGTGCTTCGTTTTAACCCTAGTAGATATAGAGGGTGAACTAAAAGATTTGATTTGAATGCAACGATTGTAAGCCTTCCAAAATTTTCAGATCGGATGTAGAGTTGATTATCGTCTATTGAAGAAAACGACAGCTATATATTTTCAAAGAATAATATAATTTAATGGACCACTTGAGGATAGGCGGTGCTTCGTAGTTACAACATATCCCACCAGGCTACTGCTTCGCATGAGGGATAAACAAAGCCATGTGCTATGTTTTAACCGATGTAGAGGAAATATTATATTAAAGAAGGATATTCCAAGCGTTTTTACAGAATTATTACACTAAGGATCTGCACAGTACTGAACCATCCGTCTTGAAATATAAAAAATCGACGATTTTTTTAAGTAATTCACTCAAAGTTATATGTTTGTTTATCCCACAAGCTCTCGCCGCATATGCTTACACGTCATACGTGACGTCGATAGGGGCGTAAACCTCAAGTGGTCCATTGGGATGACATCAAAATTTTAGATATCGATAATAATTATCAGAAATCACAAGTAAAAGAGGCCTTTAATACTTAAAATTTTCCTTCGAATTAATGAACCGAAAATTTGAAATTCCTGCTGTTACCGATTTTATTTCGTTATTAACTTTTTAATTATATTATGATCTCTTTATCGGTTTTCTTGAAGGTATATTTTTTTTAAAGCTTTTGTTATCTTTTAATTTAAGTTCATGAAACTTTTTTTGTTAAAATTCAGTTTACAGTTTTATCTTAAGAATTGCTGTTAATTATTTTTGAAATTTGATGTAACATGTTTTTTATTGTTTTAATATTATTCACTTCTATTTCACTTGAAAATGCAGTAAAAAGTTGCTGCGAAAGATTTATATCTAATATTAAATAATTTTTATTAACCCTATTATCTTATGAAGTTATAAATCATTTCAGTTGTCAGCTGTAGCTTGATGGTTAAGGTTTTGAACTCATACATTGAAAGTTATCTGTTCGAATCCGTACATCTACATTTTTGTTTGGTTTTGTTTTCTCTTAAAACTTTTTTTTCCCTAAACTTTACTTTTTTTTTTGATGTCCGCGTGGGTTTTTTTTTTGTTTTTCTTATTTCCTAAAGTTTTTTTTATTTTTATATCCTAACTTTTTTTTTTTTTTTTTCTTTCATTATTGTACTTCCTTTTTTTATTATTATTTTTAAAATTTTTTTGTTATTAAATTTAAATTTAAGCTTTATCAGAAAATTGTATTCATTGTTTTAATCTGTCTTATTTATCATTGTTTATATCAAAAGCCATTGTTATATCAAAAACCACATCATTATTTGTTACGAAAACACAATAAAAATTATTTTTTATATTATTAACAATTGTTGTTTTTCTTGTCTAACTTTTTTTCCCTTCGTGATATATTCTTGGTTTTGCTACTGACTTATGCGTTTTATGGTCCATTATATGTTAATTTCATATTAGGGTAACAATAAACTTTTTAGAAAACGTGAAAAATGTAAGTTTTTACTTGTATTTCCTTTATAACTTTTTTTTCCATCACTTCCTACAGATCATTTTAACACCATAATATAGCTTATTTAAACAGCTTTTAAGATAAGGTACGTTGTATTCCCCCCCCCCCCCCCGGAAAAGGAAACAACTTGGCTGAATGGCGAGAATTATCAAAAAAAACAACACTCCATGTCACGTCTATTGGTACGAAGTATTCTGTGTTGCTAAATACAGTAAAACCCCGTTATTACGCTCGTCAAGGGACCATGACCTACAAGCGTAATATGCGGGATAGCGCTATAGACGGGAAATGATTTATGAGATGGGGAAAGATTTGGACACCATTTTATGGGAAACATACGTGATTCTGCAATAGTTATAGTGCAAATATGATCTTATTTCCTATTAAAAAGATCTTTGATTGTGGTTTGCCCTGTGTGTGTGCTACTGTTATGAATTATGACATTTTCAATACGGTTCAGGTAACTATTAACGTCAATTGATACACCACTAGGAGCAATATTAATGTATTTTTGGAGCAGATTTAGTGCACACTTTACTTTTTTACGTTTGCAACAACCCTTCGCTGCATCGGTAATTGCATCCCTGTTTTTCATTATTGTTTGCAGACTGGACGAGGGAATTCCTAGAGATTCTGCGAAATCCCCCTGACTTAATGTAGAATTCTCGTCGTACTTACGGAGAATTTGCAATTTTTCACTTATAGAAAGGGATTTCCGTTTCGACATTTTGCACAACTGTATCACAGACCCGCACTTCAGAGTTCAAAGATTCCCTCCTACCAGGGAAAAACAAAATAATTTTTACAGTGTTACATTTCTTTTCGATACAAAATTTCCGATATAAAAAGGCACTACAAGCGGGATTTGAAGCGTTATAAGAGGGTAAAAGTATACAGAGATATATAGAAAATTCCAGGGACCGAATAAAAAGAGCGTAAAGAACGGGATAGTGCTATAAGCGGGAGCGTAATAACGGGGTTTTACTGTAGTACATATTATTCAGTTGTGTTCTCCTTATTATAACTGCTACCACTCTTAATAAATAAATATTGAGAAATTGTTACATGATAACCTGTTTTAAATTTTTTTATTTAATAACTTTACATAATCATTTCGAACTTTTATGAGTTCCTCTTAAAAGACTTGTCCTAAATACGTGTACAAATAGCTTTTCTTTGTTTTACATCATAATAAACTGAGGAATCAAAAAGAAACGACAAAACAGAAATATCTTTGCGTTGGCAAAAGGAAAAGCCTGATTAATGTTTATTTTCACATCAAAGTTGAAAAACATCCTCTTCCCAGGGGGTCAAGGAAAGATCCGTTTCATTTCTATTCCTGTTTTTTCTTCCTACGTATTTATTAAGAACAGTGGAAGCTAAGGGATTGCCAATCATAAATAAATGCCTCAAATAATCAGGAACTATTATAAGGAATCACTTCAGCCACAGACTGTGATTATTCATACACTATTCACAGAATATTAAAAAATTTTTTTTTTTTTTTAAAATGAAAATTAATAGAAAAAAAAGTACTATGCAAACTTCGAGAACACTTTAACAGATTGAGACAAATATGAAGGGAAAGCAAATATAATAGGTTATCTTTTTTTTTTCCTTTTTGATAAAAGAAAAAAAAATAATGAATTAATGAAACAGAATTCATCTTTTTTAGAGGGCTTTTAATTAAGGAAGTTTTTTGTTTATCCGTTTGTGACACTTAAAGATCACTTGCCTTTTAAATAGATGTTTCAGCTATTTTAGTATTTCAATTAAAGTATCATTCATCGCTTTTAAAAATAAATAATATTTTATTCTTATATTTTATTAATCGTATATTAGTATTTATTTTGTTAATCATACATTAGGATTTAGTAAAATGTAAGAGTAAATACACAACATAATAACGATGTTAAACTATGAAGAATAAATTTTATAAGTGAAATATTATACCGAATTTCACAAGGAGCGGAAATTTCTAATTCACCGAAAGAAAAAAGTTGTATTGTAACTAAAACCTCAAAATCAAATTTACATAAAAACAGCCTTTGAACCATTTAAATTCTTGAAAGAAGCTAATATATTAAAAATAATTTAGAAAAATTTCATAGAACAAAGAACATGTGCTTAAGGAATTGAGGTGCATTAAAATTACATATTAATATTACAAGAAAAGAGTTTCAAAAAAATTGCATTTTTACGAAGCTTTTTCACAAAATTAATGATTTTTTTTTTTAATGTCCCTAAACTGTGATAAATGCCCCTAACAGAAAATTATCAATATTTTTTTTTTTAATTGTATAATTTTTATTGTTTATTAATAGAAGTAATGTTTTAACTATTTTCTTTAAAAAAAAAAAAAATACGAACTTAAAATTAGTCAGGAGAAGATTTAATGTTTTATATTAGAAAGAAAAGGTGTTTTAATTGGCGAGATAAATTGATTGTTTTCTTCCCGTTGACGTAAAGGAAATACTTCCGACGCCAACTCATTGACTTTCTTTCACTGAAGAATTTCGGTTATTAATAATTTTTTTTTATTTTATATAATCATAAAGTTCCGTGAGAGATTGTATTTTTGAATATTAATAAATAAATTTACCTTTTCCTGTAATCTTTTTTACAGGTTTTTTACAAATGAAAGTGTGATCTTGCGAACGTCTGAAGTGTAATCGAATATTTTCTTTTGTACTGTGATCTAAACGTTTTTCAAAAATGCAATATAATATGTAGGCAAATAGTTTTTTCCTCTGTTCTCATTGAATGTTATTTGTAATTAACCAAGCAATATTTTTTTATTTATTACGATATTTAGTTAGTATTTAGTAGTAGGCTATTTATTTATTTTACTAGTATTTAGCTAGTATTTTATTTAGTTAGATAAATTATAAAATCCTAATCATCATCATTATTCTATTCATCCTTCCTAAAGGCATCTTATTAAATGCTCGTTATCTTCCTCCATTATTGGTCGTTTGTTTCACTTCAACAATTGTCGTCTGTGCCTGTGCTTTTCTTGGAGGGTCTTGGACTACCCTGCGGGTTCCATTCGAAAGCTTTCTTTTGAATGTTGGTATTTTCAAACCTCTGAACATGGCCAACCCATTTCCGACTTCTATATCTTATCTGTTTCCAGATCGCTTATTATTGATTGGTTTATGCTTCAGTTCTTGATTGCCTGTTATACTTGGCTAGTGGCTTCTAAGAAAACGTCAAACATTTGTTAATAAAAACCTAAAACAAAAACAAAAACAAAAAAAGTTTCTTTCCACGTCTCATTTGTATAAAGTAATACTGATTTCACATCTGAATTGAATAACTTAATTCAAATATTCCTGTATCATAACTTCAAATTACACAAGAAATAATACTTTAATTCAAAAACTCATACCGATATTTCGTCCTAATTTAACATTAGGACGAAATATCGGTATGAGTTTTTGAATTAAAGTATTATTTCTTGTGTAATTTGAATAACTTAATTTTTGTTCTGTGAATTTTCAGACAGCTGTCAAGAATAAGAAAGCTTTTTTTTAGAAAAATAACAAAACAGTGATATAGTATTTACAATCTTACGACAGCAATGATATCATTATTTGTCCATCTTACGTTAAACTAATCTAGTTTTATTACTTATTAAAATTTTATACTACATGATAAGTGTAGTATTATCTTTTTTTTTTACAAATGTACTCACTTAAAATTCACTACAATATTTAAGAAGTTATATAAAATTAAATAATGAAGACCAGTAACGCACTCTTTAAACATAAAAAAAACTAAAAAAGTATTGACATGTTTCAGATACCCGTTAAAACGATACCTATCTTCAGAATTATCCTGAAGATAGATGCCGTTTTAAAGGGTATCTGAAACATGTCAATACTTTTTTAATTTTGTCATGTTTAAAGAGTGTGTTATTCTTAGCCGCACATTAAATTGTTTTAATAAGTTATATCATTTTTATTCTCCGATTATGCATATTTTAGTTTATATCTTTTTTCTAAAGTTATTAAATTACGGAAAAAGAAATTAATATAAAATCAAATATTACTTATGATATTTGATTTGATATTATTTTTTTCCCTTACTTTAATGAGACCTATAGCTTAAAATATCAAAATATTGGCTTTTAACTGTTAATTTGTCGTTCTTCGAAAAATAACTTTTAGAATTCCTTTTAACTGCATTTTTAAAATTGTGCTTTTTCATTTATTTCGTGGATGTTTATAATGAGAGAATTGACGTTACTTTACTTATTTTTTTTTAAAATTTGTGAATTTATTTTCACTGAAACCACATTGTGTTAAACCAAACAGAAAAGTAAATAATCATTAGTAATCGGAGATGCTCCCCTTACAAATATAGAATTTACGAAAGTCTGAACAGGATATTTATAAAAAAATAAAATAAAACCTCACCATTTCTTCTATATTTGTTGATGTAGTGGTTATTTACGAAAGGGTCGAAATCACATAAGCAAACATATAGAGAAAAACGTTTACTTATCAACATCTCAATGACAACAAAACTGAAATAAATCCTTGAGCTTTTTTTTTGTTTGTTTGTTTTCGCTTCATACTTTCGAATAACCTTTACGTCCTTTTCATCAAACACTTTAAGCTAATATTGAACAAGAGATATAAAGCCTATTTTTTTTTATTTAACTGTAAGATGTAAGAATACGAAAAAAAAAATAAAAGAAAAAGCTCTAAAGGATTAAAGATACAGTATTACCTCCGAATAACGGACAGTCACGGGACCGGAAGTTTCGTCCGTTATTGGGAGGTGTCCGCTATTGGGGAGGACTATCTTTTTTTCATTTTTTAGCTTATAGCATGTCATTTAATGAAATATTATGTACAATCTTAATTAAATTTCTATAATTATCATTGCAATATGAGAGAATATGAACAATTGCATATCATTTACTATATTTCTTTTCAAATGAGTGCTAATCCGTACTTACAATAATGATAAAATTAATTACAGTATATAGAAAATTAATTTCTAGCATCCAGTTGATGCCTTAAAAATGTCCAATCCTAAAGTTTGACCGGATTCTCTGGCTTTTTCTTGAAGCAAAACACCGCTTATAGGAATGTTCTTTGCACGAGCAGAGCGGAACCATTTTATCACCACTTCGTCGATTTTGCTTGTTTCAGTTTTACGAAACTTCAAATTCTTCGAATTTTCGTTTGAATTCATCATCCACATTTTTCTAATGTCATCTTTGTCTTTCAAAAGTTCACTTATATGAGTTTTTCTAACTTTAAGACGTTCAGCAAGACAATGCACACTCAGCTTTTCTTTTTCAGCAACTTCAAGATCAATTTTTTCTTTCAGTGCCAATCTCTTCCTTTTTAACGCCATTTTAATTCGCACTAAATTTAATCAACACGTTTATAAGATAGCTTTTCGAGGGATTGATATTTACAAAGCAACTGCAGTGAAAAGAAGGGCCTCAGATTCGTGCATCGAATCATGAGACACCGATACAATGTATCAATGTATGGGACACCGATATAAATACAACCATGATGTGTTTGTCGAAATTAATCGAAATTTTTTTTTTACTGTTAAAATAACTGTCCGCTATTCAGAGTGTCCGCTATTCGGAGTGGATAACATGGAATGTCCTATTTTAAGAGACTGGGACTCGCAATAATGTCCGCTAAGTAGAGGTGTCCGCTATTCGGAGTGTCCGTTAAAGGAGGTAACACTGTATTTAATATCCGACGAAGTTCTTGCTTTTTCAATTAAATATTATAATCCAGATGCCTTTTAAACTTCAGCTTTCTTTACTTTTATTTCCAGCCTATTTACTTATAATCTTTCAAATGTTTAGTCTATAGTTAATTAAACAAGAATTAACGTGCCTCAAATTAATAGAAAAGAATAGGAAAATGACACAGAAATAAAAAGTATCTGAAGTATAAAAAGTATCATCAATACCGATGAAGGTGAGAGTTTGGGCCGGACCGTTTCGTTCTTTTTTAGGGACTCATCAGCCAAACCCACTCACCAGATGAAAGCTCAGAAAGTGCAAGAGTGATAAGGGAATCCATACCCGCTTCCGACTGTGACTTCCCTCTAAAAGAAAATACATTTAAAAAAGAAACAAAACAAGTGAATGTGCTTTCTTTTGGAGGGAAGCCACAGTCGGGAGCGGGTGTGGATTCCCTTATCACTCTTGCACTTTCTGATTATTTCATCTGGTGAGTGGGTCTGGCTGATGAGTCTCTTAAAAGAACGAAACAGTCCGTCCCAAACTCTCACCGATGAAAGCTCAGCTATTTTTCATTTCTGTGTCATTTCCATATTCTTTTCTATATAGGCCGACAGACGGTTCTTGATGATCCCGAATTTTCGCGATTTCACGTGATTGACACGAGAATAGCCTCTATCCATGTCTTCTCACAAAATGGCGAGAAAGAAGGCTTATCGACTCCGGGAAAGAAGCGGCCACGAGCAAGCCCCGTAGACGATTGATGTAGACGATTTTGACCGATGCCTTATTCGCCGCTGCATCCATCGTCTCTACGCTGAAGGTAAAAATCCAACTTTAACATTTTTTCTTTAGCATTTTCCTAGTGACAGACATTCAAAATACTACATTCCTTGAGACCTGCTGAAGAGGCTAATGGCCAGATTTCGCGTTTTTCGTTACTCTCGTGCAAACGTGATCATCAAGAACCATCTGTCGGCCTTTAGTTAATTATTGAATAGAATAGCTAATAACAAATATTTACTTGAAGAAATAAATTTGGCCAACACACAAATTAAAAAGCTTAAAAATATTTAGCACATTATAAATTTACACATAGGCACTATCTGTTTCGTCCAACTTTAATACGAAACCTTGTCACTTGTTAATGATGGACGACACCGGTCGTGCCTAAGTTTAAATTTTTAATGTGTTAAATATTTTTTAAACTTTTCAATAGCTGTGTTGGCCAAATTTATTTTCTCATGTCTACTGCACACGTTAAAAATCATCATTTTCAAATATTTATTTCTTAAGATCTTTTATTCAATTTCGCTTTGAAATGCAAAGGCTTCCGAGTCCTTTGGTAACAGATTCATCATCAATTGATTGCAGGAACACTAGCGTCTTATATATGATTAGTTTCTTGACATTAAATTAATATTTTATTATTTTAAGAAAGGAGAATAAGGAACGGTGGATTTGGGCGATTTGCTGTCTTGGAAGAGGCCAATGCTTCTTATATCCTAGTAAAGCTCCGTCTTTCGTTATCTTCTGTGATTTTATTGATAGCCCTGGGAATGTAATCAACGCCATCTATTGCCTGCAGTTGAAAATCGTCTGAAATCAGATAAATAATAAGAATAAACTATAATTTCCTAGAATATAATAATTAGAAAATTAATAGTTTACAATAAATCCTTTATTTTTATTAATTAATTAATTAATTAATTAATTAATTTAATGTGGACGTTGTACAGTACTAGCTCCTTAATTATTTAAAGCCTTTTTTTTCGATTGTTGTAGTAATTACAGTGGTCAAAGAAAAAAAGAAGAGAATCAGAAAACTTGATATAAAGTTTTTTTAACGTATGTTAAATAACATGATTAAATTAACAAAATGTTGGGAATAAAATGCCAACACACAATTTCAAAATAAAAATTTTTAGTTTACAAAAAGTTAAAGAAAGTTAAAAATACTTAAAATGAAACTTTCGGGCTCCTGTGCGGAGGCCCCTTATCAACATAATTTAAAACTACATAGTTCACATTTTACAGTACAAATAAATTCCATGCAACCAATCAAATTAGTAAATTAATATTTCTCCTGATTGTGTGTTTGAAGTCATGCCATCTGACTTCACGTCAAGTCATGTCACGGAAGTCTGGGCAGTCGATCTCAAACTTTGGATTGTAGGCTTAAGGGAAGTGCAATCATAAGAAAAAAGTTTCTAGTTCACATAGTCGCCACCGGGAGGCATGTGGCGCTGCTGTCGGCTATGCAGTATCTTCTGGTTTCCGTTGCGCGTTCGAATTCGGAATTGTGGAACAGAACGGTTGGTCACAGAAAATGTTCAATGTGTCCTCCATCCTGAGAGACCATTTGCATTCGATGCATACCGTGCTCTACAGCATGTCGGAGCAATTCATCATGCAGACGCCCACATTCACGTCTTATGGCGTTTTCATGTCCTGTAGAGTGTGCATCCTATCTCCGGTAGATTCTATCCTTGAGATAACCGCAGAGTCAAAAGTCACAAGGATTGATGTCAAGGGAACGAGCGGACCATGCATAGGATAATGCTTGCCTAATTACATGATCATTAGTGATGCACTCTGCAACCACATTCCTAGAACATGTGATGTGTGTGTGGTGTAGCTCCATCTTGCATGAAGACTAAAATGTGTTTAAGGCACCATGCTGCTGCAGGAATGGAAACATTTGGTTTCGCAATAAAGATGCGCAGCGAACCCTGCAACGGTGTAGGTGAACCACACATCGTAAATTTGTTATTGATGTGGTCCTCGATCCCTTCTGATGCTTCTGATACGCCTATATTCACTTAATGCCCTTGTGGCATTCAAATGCAATTGTTAATAAAGCTTCACGAGTAAAGCGCGATCAACAGGACTTAGTGTTAACAGCATTGTTGTGCTCTGGTTGAAAACTAGTGCATGAGTCATCGTGTGCTAGCTTTTCAAGGAGAGCTCCATTTGCATAGCCGACAGCAGCGCCACATGCCCCTGGTGGTGACTATGTGAACTACGAACATTTTTCTCATGATTGCACTGCCCATAAGCCTACAATCCAAAATTTAGATCGATTCGCCTAATATTTATAACTTACGGCTCTTCAAACACCTCACGTTATTTCTTGGACACCTTTTATTATAATTTATTATGCATGACAAAAAAAAATATTTCTTACTAAATATCGTTCGTGAGTCGAATAATAAAAGAAGATATTAAAACGAGATCATATCATCAATGGGTAAGACCAAGAGTTTACTAAGTGACATCCGAGAACAACTGTCTCACGCTCTTTGGCGATCATCTGCTAGGAGTAGTCAGCAGTAAACAGCGAGGTCTCGATACAGAGAGATGATATCTGTTAATAGTTTACAGTGTTGTTTTGAAGAATGATCGTGAAAGGAATAAATATATTAAAATAACTAATATTGTGGTGATTTTGTTGGTGTCCTGGTTCGTGAAATAAGGTAGAACTAGATTGACGCTGGATCTGAACGGGTTCTAATTTGTTGAAGGAGAGCAAGGGTTTTTATAGTTTAATTTACAGTGATTGCTGATTGGCTGGAGGGCGTTAACAGATGGTTGGAAGGTTTAAATAGTAACTGAAATTAACAGAAGGATTTAAATTAAGGTGCATGATGGGAGCCCTTCCAGCCGTTGGGATTTAAAAGTAAACAAAACAGAAATAACCGTTAACGGTTGGAATTTGAAACTGTACAAGTGATTTTGATTAGATAAGTAAATGAATAAGTTAAAATAGAACACACAGGATAAATAAATAAAAATAAGTGTAAATATAAATATAAAAACTCATCACAATATACCGTACAACTATATATTACTTAGATCGTAGCAATCATTTATTCATAGTAGGTCGTAATAACGAAGCTAAAAAAAAATGTGCCTATGTAAATTTCTAATCAATTGATTAATGGCATATCGAGGGGAGGGGGAAATTTGGTAATGATTATTCCCCCCCCCCTTCCCTTACATCCGAAAATAGATCAATTTGAAGTTTTATAATGTATTTTTTTTTGTTTGGAAAATTCATTCCCCCTTTGGAAAAGAATACAACGTTTTTACTTGTGTTTTTTATTTTATTTTATTTATTTATTTATTTAAAATTCTCCCATCCAAAATCCTAGTTACGCCTACATAATGGATAAGTTAGAATGCTTGCATTTTATAAGTTTCTAAATTGTATAAAGATTGAAATTTTAATATACTGTATTTGATTTTTCTAAATTTACAATAACAAGCCATAGATACGGGTTTAGTCAATTTTCGTTGCGAAGGTTAAGAATTGACAAAAAAAATGTTAGATTCTGTAGTAAGACACTTTTTTTAGCGGCTCCAAGGTTACAGCTTGCCTGTATATCCGCTAGGGGACCGCTCTTGGCTTTATCCTGTTTGTCTGTCACTCTCTGTAGTGGCCAAACGGTTAGAGATATTCGAATGAAACCTTCACCATTGTGTTCAGCATCAAAAAGTAGGTGACCACATGTAAAAAAAATCAGACTTCTAGGACCACTCCCTGACCCCACAAGGCGTTTTCTGTCTTTTAAAGGCGTTTTTCAAAGAAAGACTACGCCTTGGGGGGGGGGGGTCTGGAGTGGTCGTAGAAGTCTGATTTTTTACACGTGGTCACCTACTTTTTGCTGCTGAACACAATGGTGAAGTTTCATTCGAATATCTCTAACCGTTTGGCCGCTACATAAAGTGTTCCACCCAGACAGCCTAAAAGTCAAGAGCTGTCCTCTAGCGGTTTTACAAGCAAGCTGTAACAAGTGTTTTGCTAATAATGGGTTGCTAAAAACCAAGAAACCAAGTAAATTAAAATTGTTTTAATTTCCTTATTGAAATGAATGTGAATGTTGCTAATGCAAAAAGACGCAATTGTTGCGAGTAGTGTCATTGTTGTGATGGTTGTAGAGCTGCATTATAAATGTGAGTGTGGCGACGTGCGGAAAAACGAAATGCTGATGCAAAACGAGAAGCTTCACGCTTGCGTAAAGAACGGTCTCGCTCAAAATCTTCTATATATATAAAAATGAATGTATCTTTCTTTCTTTCTTTCTTTCTTTCTTTCTTTCTTTGTCCTTTGTAGACTCCTAGGCCCTTTGACCTATCTGGACCAAACTTTGCAGAATTACTCTTTAGGACACTGCGGAAAAGATAGGCTACCTTAGAACCCGGACCCACCCCCCAAAAGGAGTAAAAACCCTGAAAAATCCAATATCCACCTTGTGGTGAAAATAAGAACTACACAAATATTGTGTAAAGTGAAAAATTCGCTCTCCTATGGGGGGCAGGGACACCACACTGGGAGGAAGCCAACACAAAGGCTGAAGTGTCCCACCCCGACCGAGACCGGGATCATATATTTAGGGCCCCTTCTCTGGCCCCCAAGTCAAATGCAAATAAGGAAAAATTCACTCTCCTATGGGGGCAGGGACACCCCACTTGGGTGGGGGGATGGCGACATATGGGCCTAAATGTCCCACCCCCGATCGACACCGGGACCTTATATTTAGGGCCCTTTCTCGGGCCCCCCAAGTCAATTGCAAAAAAGGGAAAAATTCGCTCTCCTATTTGGGGCAGGGACACCACACTTGGGTGGGAGGAAACCAACACAAAGGCTGAAGTGTCCCACCCCCGACCGACACCGGGCCTTATATTTAGGGCCCCTTCTCGGGCCCCCCCCAAGTCAATTGCAAATAAGGAAAACTTCACTCTCCTATGGGGGCAGGGATACCACACTTGGGTGGGGGATGGCGACACAAGGGCCTAAGTGTCCCACCCCCGATCGACACCGGGACCTTATATTTAGGGCCCCTTCTCCGGCCCCTAAGTCAATTGGAAAAAGAGAAAAATTCGCTCTCCTATGGGGGACAGGTCCACCACACTTGGGTGAAGATGGCGACACAAGGGCTTAAGTGTCCCACCCCCGATCGACACTGGGACCTTATATTTACGGCCCCTTGTCACGAGCCCTTTCTTTCTTTGAGTGGCATTGCAACGCATGCCGGGTACAGCTAGTTGTGTTTATAAAATTGTGCATATTATGGGGCCGCTTTGCTTTTGACACTGTTTAAAAGCAATAATTATCTTGAGAGAGTAAATATTAACGTGCTATTATGAAACTAACATATTGCCAACTACATTAGCACTCAAATAATTAAAAGAAAACAGGCAAAATAAAATAAAACAAAATAAATAAAATTTGTTTTATTTTATTTTGTCTGTTTTCTTTTAATTATTTGAGTGCTAATGTAGTTGGCAACATGTTAATAATTATCTTGGTTTTTTTTTCTTATCAGTTCTAAGAATTACATTTAAAACTTTATTTTTTTTTCTTTTTTCGAATTTCTATATTTGCTAATACATTTATACAATCATTCCTTAGATGTTTATTTTGTCTGTTAATGGATTGTTTTCATTATATTGATATTCTATTTTTTTTTGTATAATTATTTCATATTATATATATTCTGCAGTAAATAGGCAATCTTAACAATCTTAAAATAATTATTTTGTTACTTTGAAATGAATTTAACATTCATCAAACTTGGTTTCTGATATTTTCTTCAATTACTGCTTAATTAACAAATTTTAGTTACTTTCAGAAAATTGTAGAAATCACAGGGAAAGAAAAGTCATAGAAACAAAAGGATATATGGATGGGTGCAGACATTGGCTCACTACGAGAGTTGCCTAATAGCCGCCAATGGCGCTATAGTCAGAATCTGCCAATTGTGCACGGTCCCTATTCGAAGAGTATTAGGTTGGCTTAAGAAGGAAAGCTCTGTGATTAGCTAATGAAGTTGCAAACTTGCTTTTATCTTTGGAATAAACTTCGATTTATTCTAGTAAATTTAAAAAAAACGGCTAAATTTTAAGAAATGGTTGGCTGAGAACAAAAACGACTTAATATTATAAATTAAAATTGAATTTGGATTTTTTTTTTTGAAAATTTAATTTTTTTATTTTCACTGTTATTATATTTCATCACTAAATACAGGGTGTCTAGAATTAAAGTTCACCTATTCCACACGCTCTACAGCCAAAACTACTTATCGGTATGACACCAAATTTGGAATGACGCCGTGGGAACGACATTCATTTGAAAAAAAAATATTTAATCACCATCTAATAAAATCACTACCAGAGGGCGTTTGGAGGTATGTAAGTTTATGGTAGCAGAAATTCAAATTTCCGTTGGCATGTCATGCCTCGTATCACTATTTAAGCAATAGCTTCACGTATTTTCATGCGCATTTTGTGTTGAACACGTGCAGTACTTGGTGAATCGTTTTACTAAAACGGGAATTCTGAACCAAAAGCTTTGCGAAGGTTTAGGTCGTTAAAAGGTCTTCGACGGGGTCCAATGACTGCGAATGGGTTAAGAAAAATGATCCTCAATTTGAAGAAACAGAGTCGTTGAATGCGAAAGCTGGAAGAGGATGAAAGCCTGTTGTCTCGCAGGTGGTTGACGATGTAGTAACCAAAGTGGAAGAGGATAGGATGTCAAATGACAGAGTCAATGTCAGTGTTCGGCGCGTTGCAAATTCGTTGGGCCAGTCTGTTGCCACGGTCCACAAAATTTTTCGGAACATTATGCGCTACTATCCTTACAAAATTTATCATATTCAACAACTTCTGCCTCCTGATCCGCGTCAACGAGCGACGTTCGCGCTACAGTTCTTATCTCGGATCGTGGTTGACCCGGAATGGCCCTGGAACATTCTCTGGACGGACGAGGCACATTTCCAACTATATGGTACAGTTAAACAGTTAACATGCATAATTGTCGTTTTTGGGCGAGAGAAATTCCAATGCAAGTCTGGAAATTCTTTAACATTCCCCAAAAGAGACAGTTTGGTATGTAAACAATTTGTATTACTAAACGTAATAATTAAGTAAAAAAAAAACTTTGACAATTAATATTTTTTTAATTACAAGTGGATTTGCAATTAATTGATTTTGAATGAATGTGAACTAAACAAAGGTTGTTTTTAATTTAGATCTACATCTTTATAATGATGTAATGATTATAATTGTAGATTATGCATTAATTGCACATTCCAAACAACCTTTTCATAAATTTTATTAATGTAAAATATTTCTATTTAAATAGTTTATTGTGTGAAAATTCTAATTTTAGTTTTGAATTAAAATTTCAAAACAGTTACTGTTAATTTTCTTTTTATTTGAAAGTTTATCTTATGCAAACCTAAATTAAGAAAAACAAAAACAAAATCGAATATAGCATTCTATGTAAAAAAGGCTTGAACGTGCCTTCAATCTTCTTAATATATAAAAATGAATGTTTCTAGGTTTGTTTGTCCCGCATGCGTTCCTATACCATTCGTCAGATTGCGATGAAACTTTAATGAGTTGTTGTGCGCACGCCCGTGAAGGTTTCTGAATTAGTAGAACCATTTTACAATATCTGGTGCGCGAGTCGTTGCAACAAATGAGTGTATTTCGGTTTCAACGTTTGCAGTTTCCGGTGCGACTGGCATTTGCAATGACCATCAACAAAGCACAAGGACAACACATGGACAATTGTATGTGGCCTGCTGACGCATCGGAAAACCTTCTGATTCATTCGTTTATGCACCAGACGGAAAAACAAAAAATATTGTATATCTAAAAGCACTTCAATAAGCAGAATTAAAAAACAAACACTTTCTCTCTTTGAGTGGCATTGCAACGCATGCCGGGTACAGCTAGTTTATCAGAAAAATTAAAAAAGGGGAAATGCGTAACTGCGCTTTCGAAACCTGAGCTGTCATCGATGGAAATCTGAGAGAACTGTTTCGTCTTTATTAGGACTCGTCAGCTATCTTAAAGCTAAGTTATGTACCTTTTCCTGCTTCTTTTTCATTGTTAGCATTTAATATAACCGAGATCATACGTTTCAAGATCAAATCCACATCCTCTTTCTTCTGCGATAAAAGATGGATGTTGAGATAATTCGAAAAAAAATTCGAATATTTAATATTTATTTACTAATATTTATTTTT
>JAFIDM010010028.1:38178889-38195375 GCA_023159025.1 Thereuonema tuberculata | reverse complement strand
TTTATTTGATCCTTCGAAGAAGACGATTACCATACGAATAAAATGTTTCCAAAAAAAATCTTCTTTAAATTTAAGACACTGAAATTAGATGTTTAATAAAGTTTAATGAAAAAGGAACTTATTTTTTAAAGTTCAGTATTTTTCTAACGTTAAAAAAGTCATTAAAAATTTGATTGAGCAGAAATCTATATATGTAAAAGTAAAAAAAAGCAAGCAAGTAAGCAAGGTGAAGGTCTGTAGGTGTATTTGTCCTTTGAGCATAGGGATCAGATTTGAGTTAAAAAACTGACTTTTGGAAGGTTGGTTAATAGGACTGGGAACAGATTTTGGTCAGTTTAGGATCCGATCCAAGCATATTTACGTAATCTCGAATTAGTAGTTAGTAATTACTAATTGTAATTAGTGTAACAGATAGTGCTCATGAAGCTAATGTGACCTAACAATTAAAAATATGATTATTGTTACCTTTGTAAAAGTAAACTTAGTAGTGGTTTTGCTATATTTTCAACAATCTGATCAGGATATTAGTAAATTCTTTTGAGTTTTTTTATTAATTAGGCTGAGAAATCGGACAGGGTCTTTGGTCCAAAAGATTAGAGAAACAATGAAAAGATATAAGAATATATTCTTACATAATTGAAGATACAAATTTGATTGATGTGCAAAAGGATATTTAAAAAGACTGAGAATTTCTCGCAGTCTAATCACTGCCTCGGAATTACATTTGTATTTCAAGTATGTATTGTATTGTATTAAATTGTATTGTATTTCAAGACTGAGAAATCGTGTCTAGAAATAGAAACAAATAATAGCTGAAGAGGATTTAAATTAAATAAATGCTAAGTGAATTGTAGCAAAAATTCCTTTGAGGCTCGGAATCATCAAAATCTGAGAAGAGAATAGAAGACATTACGAAAAGTTAATGGCTCAAAAGAATAGAAATGAAATTGAAAAAGAATGATCCTGTGATTAGAAATAAGCAAAGGAGAAAAGTAAAAGCTACCAAACATACTTAATCAAAAGATGGTAAGTTGAGTGATGACTTTGAAAATTCAACTTGAACTATGAAATCGAGTTGAATAAGTTCTATTGTACTTTGTATAAAAATAGTGAAGGCTTATATGAAATTGCAGGCAATGCACTTACTGAAATATTGAAAGAAGTTTAGTATCTCAATTCATGAAGAAATGAAAGTAGCAGGAGATACTTTCACGGAATCATGGAATCTCGGCAGATATTTTAAACAGAAGCCGGAGAAGATTACCTCTTAAGGATTTGCCAGATGAGTGGATTTGCCAGTGGTTATTTTACTATTCAAAAAAGGAGAAAGAAGATATTAGCTGTTAGCCTTTTTCCAGTTTTACAGAAATTACATATCAAAATTATTACATCGCTTGCTAAAAGTTAGGTTCTACTTTAGAATCAATAGGGAAACTGAAATGGATAAAATTGATCGCATTGATTTATTAAGAGAAGTTACCGAGAGAACGAATATGAGATCTATAGATCTAGTCTATCCATTGATGAAAATGGAAGGAATATATTTTTGTTTTAATATACAACGAAGAACTTTATTGTAATAATAAATTACATTTCTGCGGATGATTGAATATGTAAGAATAGAAATGTTTTGGACCATCTTATTAATTTCTTCTTTAATTCATGGAAGAAATAAAACTTACAAAATTAAACTTTTAATTTGAAGGCAGTTGGTGATGGAAGATTCCTATGAAATGATCTCTTACCTGAGGAATTACTTAACCCATCACATTACTTAAAAAAATTGATGTTTTACAATAACTAAAATCAAGATACAACCGGTTTCGCAAGTTCATTTATAAGCTTCTTAAGGTTAATGAAATAAGTGAAAATATTTTTTATCTTTTTTTTTTTTTTTTACTTTTTCAGATCCTGAGATGTTGTGGACGCACCTATTGAAGAGGTAGACCTGTCCAATACATAAGCATCATGGGATCCTTTCACAACGTCCACTAGATGTCATCATCACGCTGCTCACTGGCAATTGGTTTACGGTTATTAACGGTTCATTGATATACCCTTGAATAGAGAAACAGTTTCACTTTTGTCTTTAACCTGAAGAAGCTTATTAATGAACTTGTGAAACCGGTTGTACCTTGATTTTTTTATTAAAAAATATAATCGCTTTTTTAAGGGATGTGGGGTGATGTTCTAAGTGAATCCTCAGAATATTCAAAGCACGTTAAATTGCGCATCAGTTTGCTCTCTTACCTCTTTGTAATTAAGATTAGGTTGTTGACTTGTTCTCCTGCGAAGAACATCCATATCTTTCTCGAGTATCTCTGTCCTCTGAGCTAAATCATTGATTTCTCGAATGCGGTAAATTTCCAACCCAAACACAGAGAGTGCAATGACGAAGAGAATGATGGAACAGCATAAAGGAGCAACGAACATAGAAGAAGAAGACGAAGGAAAAGCCAGTCGCCATTTGCCACCACTATCATTACCACCGACGCTTTCACCTGTGGGTGGTTCTATTTGCATCGTTAGCTCTTCATCTTGTAGTCTCTTGGGTGAAGAATTCCTTTGGATGTTATGCCGATGACCCCTAGGCCCAACAGCAGCAGCCATTCGTTCATCCATTACTTTCATGTTGGAATCTGAAAAGATAGATGTTCATATAAAATAAATATCTTAGTGTTTTTTTTTTTGAGCATATTATAGGCAAAGAGCACAATAAATAAAACAAGTGAATATAATTTTGTGCTAAAGCAGAAAGTTAAGAGCGACCCATAATAATATAAAAAAATAAAAATAATAATAAAAAAAGGAAGTACATAAGGAAAAATAAAATAAAAAAGCTAGGAAAATAAGAAGAAAAAAAAACGAGTACATTGAGACAGAAAGATTAAGAGAAAAAAATAAAATAAACAGTAGATACACGGATTTAAACCGATGACCTCCAGCATATGAGTCCGTGACCTTACCCATCAAGCTACAGCTGACAACTGAAATGAGGTAGTTGCATTTCTAACATTTAAACTAGTACTGGAAACTAAATGAAAACAATGCCAAATATCTCGAGCATGGGCGTTGGCCCCTTAAAAATACCATATTCCTAAAGTGTTTGGGTCTCTGAACACGATGGAGAAGTCCGTTGGCCAATTTGACCTTCCGTTCAAGTTGTTAAGGGGGGGGGGGTGACTCAAAAGCCACCAATTTTGGTCACTATCACAATAGCTTCCAAATGGGTGCTAAAAAATGGTAAAGTATTCAAAAAGAAAAATTGTGCATCAAAGTTTGATAATAAAGCAGTGATATTCACGTAGCAACATAGTAAGAAAGAATGGTTACATTGTTATGCAGTGTAGACGCACAGAGCAGCAATGGTAAAGAAAAACAATGTTTGGTAATTAGTAAGTAAGTTCGGTAACTAATAGTCTTGGAGATAGGTTGTAAAACAAAATTTCTTCCGTCGTGAATAAAGAAAAGGTTACCGATATGTAAATTATATAGCCTGAGTTATTGAACAATCAATGTGCGACACATTTTTCACGTTTGACATGCGAATGTTAATCCCCGTCCATTATCACATCCTGCTCAATCTCGATAAATGGATAGTGCACCTCATTTGCATATTCAGACAACTTCCATTTTCGTGTCATTTGCTTCTCTGATGATGTTCTTTAATAAATAAACTGAAATGCCTCTTGTTGTTTTGGTGTATTATAGTCATTTCGCAATATCCCCTAAATTTGTGAGCAATATACACTTCCGTGCAGCTAAATCGACTCACCCCTTCAGAGCGCACAAAAAGGCGTATATTTTTTAAATGGCTTAACCGATTTTCAAAAAAACATTTTTTTATTGAAAGCCTAATGTTTTTACTTTATAATGACACCATTATCATTAAAATCTGTACAATATTTTCCAAATGAATGTGATCTGAACATAAGCGTAGCAACATGCAGTCTGAACGGAAACCACCAGTTGCGCGCAACACTCCCCTATAAAATCCCACTTGGACCGATATTTCTTATCATTCGCTTATCAGACGTTCATCTGTACACATCTCTGCAAGTTTAATTCATTGTTTTCACAAACCCATGGATACTACGCCAGAAGACGCCACACAAGTTGTTGCTTTGTTGCAAGCAGGCCACAGTCAACGAGAAGTCGCTCATCAACTAAACTTGAGCCAATCTGCTGTCTCAAGAGTATTCAGAAGGTTTCAGGAAACTGGTACCTTCACTCGGAGACCACATACTGGACGGCGCCGATGCATATCTGAGAGGGACGATCGCTTTATCATTTCAACTTCACTGCGAAATCGCATCTCACGGGCGTCGATCTGCAACAGGAGCTGAGACAAGTTCGTGGAGTAGCTGTTAGTCAGTGGACAGTCAGAAGACACTTGAAGGAAGCCAACCTCACTCCAAGACGGCCCGCTAGAGGCCCAAAATTGACCGTAAGTCACCGCACAGCACGACTCGAATTTGCTCGGGAACACGTCAATTGGAGCATCGAGCAATGGCAGTCCCTCCTATTCACTGATGAGAGCAGAATGCGTGTCCATGGTAATGATAGGAGAGGCCGGGTCTACCGGCGTCCAGGAGAACGATTTTCACAAAGCTGTTTGCTGAAACAGTCTCGTACGGCGGCAGTTCCTGCATGATGTGGGCTGGCATATCTCTTGAGGGAAAAACAGATCTTGTTTTCATACCTTGTGGAGGCCGGAGGGGGGGGGGTCTGACTGCTGGGCGATACATTGAGGACATTCTCCTGGATCATGTTGTGCCCTACGCAGGATATATCGATGAAGACTTCATGTTGGTGCATGACAATGCCCGGTGGCATTCAGCACGAACCACTCGGCAATTCATGGAGGAGGTTGGTCTCGAGACGATGGAGTGGTCCTCAGTCCCGACATGAATCCGATTGAGCATTTGTGGGACGAGCTCAAACGGAGGGTCCGAGCCAGAAATCCGGCACCTTCTAATAAAAACGAGCTCAAGATTTCGCTGGAGGAGGAGTGGAATGGGACCCCCCAAGACTTTGTCTAAACCTTAATAGGTTATATGAGGAACCGCATGCAAGCCGTCGTACAGGCAAGGGGAGGCAATACCAAGTATTGATTAATAAAAGATTCCTTGTTTTGCTTGAATTTTTTGTTGTAATTTAATTTTAAGTATCCCCAATTTTTTTTCCTAAGCATGCATTTTGCTTGGGTTTTCATTCAAAATGCATTATAAAACAAAATATTGTACAGATTTTAATGATAATAATGTCATTGTAAAGTAAAAACATTAGGCTTTCAATAAAAAAAATGTTTTTTGAAAATCGGTTAAGCCATTTAAAAAATATACGCCTTTTTGTGCGCTCTGAAGGGGTGAGTCGATTTAGCTGCACGGAAGTGTAGTTTTCTTGGGAATTTAAGGAAATTTGTTGGACATATTTAAAATAAGGGACTTGTTTGAGTGAATACAACGATTTTTGGAGAAAATTACTTTGCATACGATTTAGATATATATTATACACACCAATTTTTGTTCGATATTCACACATAAGAATAGATGATATTCAACATTGGTAATATCTACAAGTATAGATTTTGAACTCCTAAGTATCCACCCTGGTTTATTTCAAGAATAAGGTAATGTGACTATATATCTACAGATAAAGAAACTTTCAAGTCAGAGCTGTATGGACTTAAAATTAAAGTTTTTTTCCTTGAATTAGACGAATATAGCAGATGAGGATTAAAGTAACTGTTAAATGTTAAAATATTGCATCTATGAATGCTGGATTGTATTTAAGAGGATTATAGTATACTATATTTATTCACTAAACGCAAGATTTTTTCATCTTAATTCAATATCTACATTTTTCTCAAAGTTATTTATAGCCTGGTCGTGTTCTTATCAAAAGTATGAGCAACAAGTAAAAATAAACTTAAAAGAAATATTAAAAGAAATTCAGGATTGTTATCCTTCTTCAGCCAAACAAATAAGGAAACAAAGTCGAGTGAAGATACTAGTATCTACTTAAAGTTGGATGGTGACCACGGTTCGAATATTGGTTTTGCTTCTGAGAAGAGTATTTTTTAAAATAATCAACAGCCCTGTATATCTAAGAGCCGCAGATCCCTCCCAAAAAAAAGAAAAAGATATTTCCTTTTGACCCGCTATTTTGTCTTAGCTGGGGAAACCCAAGTTTAGGAACATTTAAATTACAATTTTTTTTTTTTAAATATATTATTACAAAACATAGTCATCTACTGGAAAAAGGGCGGGTAGATCCAAACTCAAAGTTTTTGTTTTATTAGTGACCACCTTTATCGTAACATTAGTGCATTATTTTCTTTTGAAAAGATCCTCATCCAAAAACTCAAGTCAGACCATCCTTCAATTTTAATACTAGTCTATTTTTCAGATGGCTCAACATCACAATATAAAAATCGGAAATACTTCTGCAACTTAAGACACCATGAACACGACTGGAGTTAAGGTGAGGGTTAAGTCACATCGAGGTCAATCTGAATGATTTCAAATCGTTCTGTAAATGATACAAATGCAAAATAAAATCTATAAATTTAAAATATGATAATTTAAATATGAATGATTCATATTCTCCTATTTTTTTATATATAAATGATAACTGAATTAATTATATTTAATTAATCGCAGAGTGGCAGGGGCGGTATGGCATCATTTGGGGCCCTTCGGCTGGAAACGAATTTGGGGCCCTTTAGGCTTTACTTCCCGTGGGGGGGGGGTCTGGGGGTATGGAATGAAATAAACGTTATTTTTATTACTACATAATATTATTTTAATTATTTTATTTTTATTACTATACAATAATATTGTCATTATTTGCATTATTTATAAAATTTGTGTGTACATTATATTAATATACAGAAATATTTTTAAATAATACAAATAATGACAAACTTTCAGGTGCATTCTGTATATCTTATTCGAAATTATCAAAAGTGATCAACTGAATAACATAACTATTCATAAGTTTTACTGCAGCCTACCGAAAGAAAACAATTACGCTAAGCCACTAACTTTGTCCTCACTAGTATTAGCTACTTTATCTATGATTAGATCTTTATCTAAATTAGGCCATCCCTCTGTCTCCCCCTGGTTAGTATCAGATAATTCAAGAAGAATCGATTCCAAGCGGTTATGACAAAAAGTGATATTTTATTCCTTTTTGAATGAACTCATTATTTGATAGCGCGCGAACAAGTAGAATAAAAGTAGGATTGGATATTGGAGGACCAGTAGTAGTCCAATGGTTAGCGTTGCTGACTGCGAGGACAAAGGCCATCGGTTCAAATCCCATGCAAGGCGGAAAAAAAAGAAATTTTATAATCTGACTTTCTCAGCAAGGCAAACTAATAATTAGCAATTGCGCCGGACAGACAAAGAAATAAAAATTTTTAGTAGTATGCTGTAGATTGAAAAAAAAAATCTCGTTCCATATTCATTGGAATCAAGTTGAACAATGTATCTTGAATCATTGATCTAAGCCTAATTTTTACCTTAGAAAATTCCCTTTCATTGAAGGGTAACAACAAACTTGTAGGCTGTGTATAGGTTAATAAAAAGCCCAGATCGGGATCATTCATAAATAATGGGGAAAGCAAAGGCCAAACATTTGAAGCACTGTCTATATTCGGTGCAGTGGACAAAATTTTCTTCTTCTTCTTCAGAGTCAACGTGATTATTTTCACTGTCTTCTTGACTAGGCATATCTTCTTTGTTATTATATTCAACTTTTTCACTCTCGCATCTCGTTAAACTCTCGTATTGATCTGCAAAATGTTTAGCTCCATTAGCAAATGACTTCTGTCAATTTTACACAGTTTGGGAATGGTACATAGTATGTCGGGAGGAAAAGTATCTATGTTTGTTATTTCCCCAAACGTTTTAGGGTCTAGCCAAGAGCAATCTTTTAAAATGTCTTTGTTGGGTACGAATCTTTCTTCAATACAGTGGAACCCCGCCATTCGTCCGCCTCGCTATTCCTACAACTCGTTATTCGTCCAACTTTTTCAAGTAAAATTGAACTCGCCATCCGTACGCTTGCTCGCGATTCGGACAGCGTGACCTTGTTACTGGCCGCCCCACGCGGTCGCTTCAGTTCAGTCTTGTGCTAGCTTCTGTACGCTACGCATCATCCACGCAAGCTTCATGAAACTTTGTGATATTTTATTGTTATTTTTATTGAAAATAGTGCAGCCATGGGTCCAAAAAAGATTACTGATTCAACTAAGCCTAAAAGGAAAGCAGTGAGAACGACAATTGAATTGAAAAAAGAACTCGTATCTCTGACCTGGCAAGTCAGTATGGCATGGCGAAATCAACCATATCGTCTATACTGAAAAAGAAAGACATCATAAGAGAGGCCTACATATTTATTGTTTTCATAATTTTTATGTATTTTACGCTTGAAGTATTATTACAAAGGTTTAAATAAGCAATCATCTCTGGAACGGATTAATCCAATTTACATTATATCTTACGTGAAAAATGATTCGCCATTCGTACAAATCGCCATTCGAACTGCCTCTTGGAACGGATTGTGTACGAATAGCGGGGTTCCACTGTGGGTTCCACTTGTTTTGGCAGAGACCTCTTACCGACCAAATATTTAAGTAAATTATAGACACTTTTCCCGGTTTCTGGAGTTTAAGATCGCCTGTCTGTGTATATACGATAAACACGTTGATTTTGCATCCCTCTGTTTCATGGGTTTAAGATCGCCAGTATTAATTACGTATTACTTACTATCTACCTACACTAGTGTGCAAAACTTAAGCAACAACGTCATGTTTCAACATACAGCCATGAAATTGGAGAAAAGTGGGTTTTGGGTTCAATGCAATGAAATGCCAACGTAGTAGACAGGTGATGGATATGCAAATATCAGGAGCATGACGTCAGAGGTGGCGTGAGGGAACGCGAAACACATGGAGGCTGCACGCACAGTGCAAGGCAACTTCAAACGAAGGCGGAAAGACGCATTTCCAGACATTCGCTGCAAGTGAAAGTGAGAGCGTATGTGCAATATGGCTACACGACACCACCAGGACGCCTTTACACGTGGAAGAATGATCGGCAAACTTGAGGAGGGGTATAGTTTGACGAGTGTTGCCCAAGAGTTTGAAATTGACAAAAGTGTCCAAAGGACAGGTACAGCTGTAAGAAAGGTTGGTGGTGGTTAGTCAAGGAAAACAACGTGACTGATGACCGATATATCGTCTTGCAGGCGATAAGAGACCGAAACCAGACAACGGGTAACATTGCTCAACAGCTACGTACGGCAACCGGGCGACCGGTTAACTGTGCCAGTCGCCTTCATAAATGTGACCTATTCGCCCATCGTCCTGAACGCTGCTACCCTTGAATACAGTCCATTGGCGGCACAGTTTACAATGGTGTAATGAACACAAAGACTGGATATCTCTTCAATGGTGTCACGTCCTCTTTAATGATGAGAGACGTTTGAGTCTCACAAACGATTCTCGGCGACAGTTGATATGGAGAGAGGTAGGAACACGCTTTCATCCCACTAACATTAGGGAAAGAGACCGTTGAGGTGGTCCTGACTTGCTTGTGTGTGGAGATTGTGTGTGGATTATAATGAACGGAAGGACGGAGCTCCACATTTTCGACAGAGGTTCAGTTACAGAAGATCGTTAATGTGATGAAGTTATCCTCCCCCATGTGCATCTGTTCCGAGGTGCCATTGGTCCAGACTTTGTTTTTACGAACAATAATGCAAGGCCATACAGGACCCGTGCTGTGCCGGACCAACTTGAAACTGAAGATATCCGTCGAATGGATTGGCCAGCGTTCTCCCCTGATTTAAATCCCATTGAACATGTGTGGGATGCTTTGGGGAAACGCCTGACTGCACGATCATATCCTCCGGAGACCACCAGACAACTGACCACAGATGCTCATCCAGAAATGGGCACTCTTACTTCGAGAACTGTTGGATAATCTGGTATTGGGTATGGACAGACGATGCATGTAACCATTGAAGTTATGGGAGGTCCCATCCCTTCCTAAGGAACGTTGGGTTCTCCCTCTTGGCCAGATAGTATTTGTACCAACACCATTCTGTCTTTTTCTGCTTCGTTCCATACTGTATGCGTCCTATTCATTTCTGTTACTATGCTTTCGTCATCCTTTCAGTACTACCTTGTGCCTATGTAGTATGAATTTCATGTCTCCCAGTTCAGTTTGTGCGGAATTACAACAAAGTCAGCAATGTTGCTTTCTGCACACTAGTGTATTTTAATTCTCTGAGCTTCAGACGGTTATCTTGATTTTCGGGCCATGAATGCATTTTTAAAAATTTTTCTTTCTGTCCGGCAGTAATATGTAAATTCCCGTTCAGGGCCCCATCATGGTGCTTAGTAATGAAGGCTGTGTTGGGGCCCTAACCACTGGAATTTTTATGAGGAACGTAACACTGCAAATGCAGAAGCCAGATTAACTTTACTTTCCAACGGACTATGCTAATTACGCTTAGTACAGTCTGATAGTAGGCCTATACCCGCCCATTAGCTGACGAGCAAGTCAGTTAACGTGAGACGCGCTTCTAGTCGAACTTCTCTTCTAGTCTTGTTAATGAGTAATTGTAAACACAGTACCCGATATAGGATCATGAATAATCAGAAATTAAAAATAAAGATAAGTCTGGGTAAAAAAAAATAGCGTATCCCTCGGATGTTCTCGATTATTTATAACTTTCGAGTATGAAAATACTAATTTTACTTTCACTCATACGCCCAGTGCCGAATCGGGGGCCCTATCTGGGCTCTCTGGGCTCGGGGCCGTCGGCGATCGCCGACCTGCCGACCTGGCCAGACTGCCCCTGCAGAATGGCATTTCTTCCCCTCGGCACATGGAAGAAGGTCTATGTGATGAGATTGAGGGAACAGTCAGGAGGCTATTTTGCAGCGACCTGTGTGATAAAATTTTAAAGCCATCATTAGGTCTTTAAATATTGTACTGAGCATTTGTATGTTTCCTCTGACGATGTCAAAGCAGCAAAAAAGAGCCTTAAGAACAGATACAAAATAGCACTACCAATACCTCAAACCTGGCTTTTCTTCAGCTTCATTCCGCTTAATCCAGACAGAGAATCCTTCGCATCACAATTAAGGATTTTCCCATTGTTCAAGACAATAAACCTATAAACCATAGACAGTCTACACTAACCACTCGCCCAAAGTTATGAGATTATGTTTGCTGCATATATGATGGAGACTGGTGACTACGGCAAGTGCTTTGATCCTTGACCCGCCATTATTTCTTAGCTGGGGAAACTCAAGTTTTGGAACATTTATAATAACTTTTTTTTTAATTTTTTTTTTATATAAATGTTAAACTTGGGTTCCCACAGCTAAGACAAAATGGCGGGTCAAAAACCAAAGCACATGTTGTCAACTATAAAGAAAAAGTGTGCAAGGTGGATTAGGGATGTGTCCATGAATTTTCTAACTATCCATGTAGTGTTGAGTATCACATCCTTCGGGAGTTGTGCATAAGTATTTGTGTGAAGTCCTAATGTGCTGAGGCTGTTATGCAATGTGTGAGGCACCAGACCAGTGGCGGACACGACAGGATGTGTGGGTATAACACGTACTCAGTCCTGCCTCCACTGCTTCTGGAGATCATATGCTAAGTCGGTGTATTTTATTATTGTTATTCCCCATTCTGAACTTGACGCTTCATTAGTAGTACAAAACATGTTTTTCAGTGTAATGTTTTTAGAACTTTAGACCTTTGTAACTCCCAAACAACTTTGAATAATCGTATCATTTTTTTTTTTTTTTTGTGAAGCAGGTCAAAAGTACGTTAGCTTACATGAGTAAAAATATTTTTACCCCTCTCCCCATATGGACTTTTTTTGCCATATATTTTGAGATTTATTTTATTTATAGAGTTTTATGTGTTTGGTCCTTATCTTATTTAGTTTCACACAAGATGAATGATAATTACAACGCAATGAATAGGTCCAACACTGATATTTTGCATGATATCTCTTATGAAGAAAGGAATATCGTTAACGGTTTCTTCAAGTTATCGTAATGTTACTGCTTTTGTATGTTATCTGATGTTCCTTTTTATTGTTATTATTCTGTTCAGATTTGTATGTTTTATGAAGGTTTATAAAAAGATTTTTAAAATAAAGTTTTTTTTTTAACGAAAACATTAATTTTAAACAATTTATTTATTTTTCGTCATTAGCGGTGAACGTAATCTTCACAATGATATCTCAATCATTGAGTTTGATGAAGTATTAATGGAAATTTAAAAAAAAAAAAACACTTTTGAGAAATGAAATATGAGAAGTTGACAAATTTTTATGTTTTTTTATTGTCATAAATCGTTTATTTTTATTACACTATAAATCTTTGTTTATTTTTTTTTATCTGATCTTATTAAATAAACGATGAAATATTATTTTAAAGTGCATTTTTATACAAAAAAGGATATATTTGAAGTTTACGACGCTATAACATTATTTGAAATGTTGTTTCGCTTTCGAAAGATAAGTCGCTTCTGTTAAAACGTGTCTACATTTTTATAAAAAGGTTTTTAAATCGCAGTTTTTTTAACGAAAACATTAATTTTAATTTTAAACAATTTGTTTATTTTTCGTCATTAGCGGGGAACGTAATCTTCAAAATGATGTCTCAATCATTGATTTTGATGAAGTATTAAGGAAGTTATGGCGTACCGACACGAAAACACCTTTGAGAAATAATATGTAAGGATTATTCTGTTCATGATTTGTATGTTTTATGAAGGTTTATTTTCTGTTTTATATCTGAGGATGAGGCCAGGAAGCCTCGAAACATGTAACGGAACATGATTTTATTTTATTTATGAAATTTTGTGTGTTTGGTCCTTATCTTATTCTTAAATGAACCGCGGAAAAAAGAAAAATCAATATTATATTAAACAAAAAAGAAAAACAAAAGCAAAGTGGAAAAAAAAGAAGAAAAATTAAAAAGAAATAATGAAAGAAAATAAAAATACCCCCCCCCCGGGAAATTTGCATAACTGCTGGTTTTAGTTGATCCAGAAATGTATAGTGTGTTAAAGAATTTAGTATCTCCGGAGATTCCAAAAATAAGTCGCTGGAAGAACTACTAGACAGTAGTTCTTTAAAAAAAATCCAGTCAGCTTTCTGAAGGAAAACATCCACCCATTAGGTATATGTCATATTTAGACATGGTTCCTTGAAATAACTATGCTACCGGGCCATCATAAAATGAAAAAGAGAAACTAAGGGACTAAACAGAGGCTACACAAGTACAGTAGCAACTGAATCACAAAGAGATGGCAGATTATGATTTAAATTCACTGTGATCTACCCATAGACTTCAAAGAGATAGGAAATCTTCCGATCGATTGTTCCGTCATTGATCAGTTGCTATGCAATTTTTTTTTTTTTTTTTTTGATTCAATGTTATTTACTGTTACTAAGTTGAGTTTGAACTGGCGTTAAAGCGTGACGGGATGGAGATCAGTTGTTGGTTGTTTTTGCATTGTGAAAGCAGAAGAATAAACGGAATATTAAAATGGCCATCATGTTATTTTAAACAAATTATTATAAGCATAACAAGAAGCACAGAAGGCAGAGGATCCTACAATTCCTACAATGAGAAGAGTGCAATTAGGAAGCATGTAAGCGCCCGTCTGTTTTAGAGTCCATTGTTATAAATTATAAATAATTGACGCATAGTCAACTATACAAAAATTATTATATTAAAATTAAGGCATTAATACAAAGGACCAAACACACAAAAACAATAGAGATATAAATAATAAATAATTTCATTACATGTTGGGAAGGTACTCTTCCTTCGTCGTCAGAGCCTATTAAATAAATAAATATATGAAAAGGAAAACAAGGCTTGGAATTAAAATTTAAATGTAACAATAATTTTGGATAACAATAAAATCACATTAATACAGTTGTTAAAAACTAGATTCAAATTTTTCTTACAAATGTTAAAGACGTATATTTCAGGGACAGACAACCATTTTTTTTTTTACCTTAAATACTCCTAAAGTTATCACTAGTTGCGATAATGAGGGTATAAAATGCCATGTTTTTTTGGATGGTGTGATGCCGAGACCGAACAAGTATTGAAATAAATGAGCTTCTAAAACCTATTTTTCTATATAATTTATTTATAAAAGATCTTTTAAAATCTAAAACTGCCAGAATCTAAACTGAAAATCTACGATTTCTTTCTCAAGATGAAACTACAGTATTTTTGTTTTGTTAATATTTTTAGTCTATTTTTCGTAAGGGAAGTGAGGTTCAAAACAATCGATTTATGTTTGTCCCTAACAACAGTGAATGTGGATATCTTCTTGAAACTTGTCGTGTTTATTTATGATCAAGAGACGATCTGAATCTGAAAAACTTCGTCGTGGAAAACATTATGCAAGAAGTAATGAAATAACGAAAAAACGGAATGATTTTTGATAAACGTAATGAAAACGAAAAAATAAATTTCTCTTTTACATTGTTTTTGTTTTATGGAAGGTTTTCAACCAAAAGTAGTCAAGCTCCTCGTCTCCTGCGCCATTTTGTTTTTAATTTTATCATCTATCACAAAAATTTACATATTTTTTTTTTTGTATCTTTTTGGAAAATTTAGGAAAAAAAATGAATAACAGTAATCTTTAATCAACGCATGTTTACATATAATTAAAATTTATTAGAATTAAGTCACTTGAGTAAGTTTTTGAGGATTTACCTCGAGTCTTTTCTTTATTGTCATGACTTTAAAAAAACAAAGGCTTTAAGATTTTAAAGGAACTTACTCCCTTTTTTTTTTTTTTACTAATTTTTTGATTTTTTTTTTTTTTTTTTTTGCTTTATGAAAAAATGAACACAAAAATACAGGCTAAGATATTTTAAATTAATAATTTTAGTGAATTACAATAAAATGTTTTCAAATGATCACTCGAATATATCGTATTCATAATTACACTAGCAAAACGACCCGTTCTTCGCTCGGATTTAACCATCCGAAAATCTCATTTTCCAATCAATATTGGACCGCGATGACCGCGAGGGCCAATATTGATTGGAAATTGATTAAGAGATTTTTTAAAGATAATTCGATGGTTAAATCTATGCCTTCCGTTTCCAAGTAACACATTTGAATTTTACTAGATTCTGTAGATTTTAATAACCTTAAGTAGGATTAAACAATTTTTATTAAAAAAATCATTATCTGAATTCTTAAAGACTTAAACTTTTGGGACATCATTCGAATATTTATCTAAATATAATACGTACTAGATAATTGTAAGGGATTTCAAAATAATTTGATGGTTAATTCCACACCTTTTCCGTTTCCAAGAAAGACATTTTTTGGATTTACCTGATTAGGTAAATTTGGATTGACTGGAGTGTAGATTATTTTTTTAAAGTGGAATTAAATACTTTTCCTTATCTGAAGTTGTCCAATTAAACTATGCGAACATCATTGGAATATTGATCCAAATACGTACAATACAATGTAATTATATACAAAACTGCAAGTAAATATGAAATTTCTAATATGTTATAAAAAGGAAACAATAAAAAGATGGCTTAGATTTTCAAGATGAAAATTATGTAAATTAAACATTTATCTGTTTAAAATTATTAAAATGATTATTACAAATATAAATAACAAAATACAGATTAAATTAGTGAATAATTTCTGCTCATCTTCGACTCCCTATTTTTAAAGACATTGCTGTAAATAATTTAATAAATTTGATGTAATTATAAATGCATTTAATAGACTGGTGCCTTTCATTAAATCCCAGTGTAACAAGACTATTTAGTTGTTACACCGTCAAATAGTTTCCATAATCACTCAGTCATAATCGCCTGCACAAATGCTCCCCTCCCAACTCTATTAATTCTTAGAATAATGTTACCTTATGTATTGTATAAAATTTTATAAATAAAACACTTACCTTTTAATTAATTTCTTGGTGGAATTTAGTTGCTGTTTAAGCCAATTGAATATTGCCTGAAAATGATTGTTGTTCAAAAGGAGTCTTTAATATCTTGCCGTTGTTTTCGATCAAAGAGCACTTCATGGAGATTAACACAGGATTTAAATCCTAATGACCTTAAGACTGCTTCGTATTTTGACATTCAGCTTTCTTTCTTTCTTTCTATTTTTTTGTGAAGTTGGTTGGTAAATTCTCTTTGGGAAATTCCGCAGTCTGGTCGAAACCCTCAACTACGATGGGGGATTTTCCAGTTTTCTTTTTATTTATTGCGGGTTATTAAATTAAACAAGGTAGGGATAGCGATTAGTAAACCAATCACGTGCTTCGCAACGACTTTTGATACGTCATTTATGGTGCATTTTTCCTTTAATATCCTTATTATTATAAATGTGATTGCTGCGAATGCCAAAGGCGCAATTGTTGCGATTATTATGATTGTT
>JAFIDM010010028.1:38161603-38173345 GCA_023159025.1 Thereuonema tuberculata | reverse complement strand
CCCCCCTATGGGGGCGCGCCCTACAGGTTGAGAAACGCTGTTCTAAAGTAAAGGTGACTCAGAAGCCGTTGCTAAACACTGTGATTGGCTTACTAATCGTTATTCTACCTGGTTGTTATCTTGCATTTTGCATTTTTTAACATGTTTACTTAAAATTACGGTATGTTATTTTTAAAATCGTAATACTCATATTTGCATATTTAGAAACATAGATTTGAATCTCAACTTTGTATTCTTTTATAATAATGTAGTTGTTCATAGCTATGTTAATAAATCATGTTCAATACCTTAATGATGTTCAGTTCTTTTCATTTTTATCATCTCATGAATTCATCAAATTCTAAATAATGTATAGGAAAATTTTCTTTAATTTAATAATAAACTTTAAACGTTTATTTTTAGGTTTTTAATTGGATAATTGCTGAAAATGCGATTTTTGTAGGTTAATTTTAAAAAACATATTTTGTCCGGTAGGGCCCGCGCCACAGGTTCAGCCTAGGGGCCCACAGTTCCTAAATACGGCACTGCTCTAGCAAGTCAGAGCCACTTATTTTGACCAATTGTCCTCTGGAAGTTCGTGGCTAAGTGTAATCCAGACATTTTAAAAATTATCCCCTTCTAAAACTCTTCATTTGACCACAAACAATTTGGTTTAGAAATAACAGTTTGTGATATAAGGGCTGGTCAATTGTTAAGACAACATATCACGTTAACATAAAAACTGAGCGTTTCACAATTAATTTCGATTACAACACTATAAAAATATATATCAATTTAAAGCTCTTTAAGGCTATTATTTGAAACTGTTTCTTGTATTTTGGGTTTAGAAAACTTGACGCTAAAAGAAATTAGAATTAAAACAAACAAAAAAAAGGGGGGGGTTCAATGAGAGATGGAGGGAAATCAAGAAAACCGTTGATTTTAGGACAAAAGTTAACTGAACTTTATTTTTAGAACGCAAAAATACGAGCATTTTAAAAGAAGAATCATGAAATTTGACCTAATGATTTTCAATATACAACCCAATAATTTTAACTTTCCACTTTAATTTTTAATTTTTTGCTGATAATTAGAGACTTTGTGGTAAAAAAATTTGTAAGCCAATGTTTTTGAATAACGAAGTTTTGATTGGAAAAACAAAGAACGGAAGAAAATATACAAAAAATATAAATTTCTTTAACAAATCATCTGATTTTATTCTACAGAATAGCTCCACTAAGCTAATGTTTTTGAAAACGAAGTTTTGATTGGAAGTACAAAGAGCTTTGATTTTGAAAATGGAGCAGAATCATACTATTAATAGGCAAAAATTATACGATCTTTGTAAATTTGCAAATTTGTAATTTGAAATAACCAATCACAGTGCAGCGTTGGAACACATCAGGCATGACGTCATGCCCATGTTTAAACATGGCGTCTCGAATATTCTTCCCACTTCAGAGCGACGGATCGCGATTACACAATTATTGTCAGCATATTGAGATTTTCTTTCCCACGTAAATGAAGTTTACACTGAAATGCAAGAAGTTCATTCATCAAAATTTATCAGAGAGTTTGTAAAACCTCGGTTTTTACGTAATTTCGGCTGTGTAGCCACACTCTCACTACTCAACAAATAGGGGGATAATGACGAAGCACGGGCCGTCATTGTTGTCCAGACAGGATTATTGGTATTGGATGTTGAACATTCGTTATTGTTATTGTTATTGTTGAAGCTGGTAAATCATTTTTTTTATTTTCTTTTATTTTAACAAAATTTGGTTTAGTCATTCAAATTATATGTGGGCTGTTGCGGATCTCATGGCTTTTAAAAAATGAGCTTAGAGCATCTTTTTCAATCTTGTGTTTTTCAAAAATTTCAGGGTATTTCAAAAATGTGGCATTTGTTTTACTTCCATTAATATTGCCTCAATTTCGACGAGCCTATTCTTTTAGGGCAGCAGGTTGGCATTATGTTTCATAATGAGAAACCGCAGCGCTGGCTACTACGAAAGTGGTAAACAATTTTTTTTTTATTTTAACAATATTATAATTTTAACAAATAAGCCGATATTCAAATTACATATGGGCTGTTGTGGAAGTCATGGCTTCTAAAAAAATTAGCTTAGAACATCTTTTTCAATCTTCTGTTTATCAAAAATGTGGAATTTGTTTTACTTCCGTGTATATTTCACGGGTCGCAACTAGTAGTCTTTATTACTGCAACTGTCGATGCTGCATGTTATTACGCCAATGACATGCTGAAATCCTCCCTATATCTAAGGAGAATTGATATGTAAAACTAATCGATGAACACTACTTATTAAAAACATATTATTAACTATACAAGGTGTATCAGTTGGAGCCAGCGAACTTTGCAATGCCTGTTTCACTAAACAACTTTTGTATCGACTTTTTCACCAGAGCTTCGGCGATGATGTGTTGCAACAGTGTTTTCGAATTTCTTCTTGATTGCAGTCATTGTTTCACGTTTCAGAGAAAAACCATATTCCACTCATCAAATAAACGTCTTACTGCAGAGATATTGGCCTTCGACTCATAAATAAACTTAATAACAAAACACACGTTGATTTAAAGTCAACCGGAACACACCACTTTCCCTGCTTGCCACTAAATTATTAACGCCCATTCAATGTCAAGAGATGCTCGTACTGACATCGGCTATATGCCCACTTTTGTACACAGATGAAGCATTCCGGTGCCTGCTTTATGATAAGATTCTATTATTTTCACTATTATTCACGTGAAAATGTATAATCTGCTCTTGGAAATGGGTCCCAGGAAGAAGTTATGGGGCCCAACTGCTGCATCTTATATTTTGTAAGATTTGTGACCTCGGTTACCTTTCTGACAAGTCGGGTAATTGGCTGTTACAATATATCCTTTTAATTTGCATAGTTTGGAGAGAAATTCTTAAGATTGTTAATTTTGCCTAACATGACAGAAATAACATCTGCGAGATCAGTTCCTAATAGTGAAGACGACTTGGAAAATGATGATAGGTTAACATCTTGCTGCTACTCATCTTCTGAGATTATCTACATTAACTCAAGGCGATTTAAACGAACTTGTTTGGGATGTTGTCCTAAAAGCAAACCGATCTTTTTGGTCTACATTTAAGGGCTGGAGCAAGACAGTAAAGTTTTATTTCCGAAGTAGAGTTTTAAAGTTTTTTTATTCACAAGAAAACACAATTTAGTTTACTGTAATAATACTTGTGCTGCGATGGTGACGAACATAAAACAATAGAATAGAATTTTTTGTGATTATGCTCCCAATATGAAAGAGTCATACGAAAATATTTAGAAAAAAGTCACTTCGTTTGCAGTTGTGGTATACTAAATTTTGTTGTTTCCTGTGCGATTAGAACAGGAAGAATAACTCGTCAGAGCATCGTATAGGGAGTCCTAATATATAACCTCACTTCTGCTGAACACTTGGGAAGGATATTCCCGATGACAAGTATGCTAATATGAATTATGTTGCAAATTGTTAAAAGAAAATGTAAGTACAGCTTTTGTTTTAGATTTAATTTGTTACTTAAAATCCTTATGCAATATAATATTTTGTAATGTACTTTATAAATGAAAATGGATGAATTTCACTATTTAAATATTAATAATAAAAAAAATCATGTCAGACAAGAAATAAGGAAAACATTTGTTCAATTTAAGACTGTTTGAAGTTTTTTTTTTAATACTTGCATTAAATGGTTTGGAAATAATTATACACTGGTATTTCATAGTAAAATTGAGGTTGTGGCTTATTTTAATTCTATATTTTCAGGTGGTTGTTCTAATAGACAATTTTTATTTTTATTTAATCACCCGTAACACCCGTGCAGGGTTTGGACGCTCTCCTACCAGAGGAGTTACAGGCTAGATACCGCAAGGGGGCGCCAACCCCAGGGGAAGAAACGAACAACACAGAAGAAAGGAAAGTGAAAAACCCATGCCACTGCCGGGATTCGAACCCAGGTACTGGCGCATTGGACGCCACGGCTGGCCGCCGCCGAGACCGCACGACCACGCCAGCACGGCCTAATAGACAATGGATCACTTGCACTAGTTCCTAAGGATGAGAAAGGACCAATAAAATACAGTTCGACTCTAATGAAGTAATTTTTCAAATCAGTTAATTCAAACACTTTAGATAACTACTACGATTAAATTAACTAATAAATGATCGAATGTTGGAACTCGGTCAAAATTTAAAGTAATTAATCATAATAGAAATCTAGATGAATATGATCGCAGAGCGAGTAAATGATTAACCTTGATATTCACAAAAGAAACATTCTGACATCAAAATACTAGACATAATTTATTTAACAAGATACTTGTCTAAAACTAGTAATCACAACACATCTCTAACTAGAGAAATTATTAAGTAATAGTTGCTACGAGAATTCATTAACTTTAAATTCAAATAAGCATAAGTCAATTACACATATCAAATACTATTCGTTCAATTAACGCTATATTCAATTAAATAATTGAAATCAACAAGTATCTATAATGTATGTTCTAATATCAGATACAACATATGTTCGATTGAATTTATCAGAATAAAAATCTGGAATTCATTCTATACTTAGTCTTTCATCTGAGTATGAATTCTTTAAACTAAATATTCATAATATCATTGAGCTTAATTATTATTCAATTAAACACTGAGGACATTATCTTTAAATTAAGATTACAACGTGAATCTTAAAACTCAGAAATCAATTAATTGACATACATTAGTGTCACATCAAATTACTCATTTCATTATATTGAACGCTGTGACATTAATAACAATAAGTTAACTTTATATCTTATCTAAAGCTCTCTTAAAATGAATCCATTAAATAATCACTAATTCCTTGTGATTAGATTATCTTTTACATTGCAACATATGACATATTACTATTAACACAATAATTCGAACATATCTTATTCGACTTTATAGATTGTCTCTTTATTATACTCAAAATGCCAATTCTTCATTCGTTGATAATCCGTCGTGAAAGATAACTCAAATCTTCCTACCTTATCAGTGAAGTTCTATGATGATAACATGAATTTCATCCCTTGGCAACGTAAGGCATAACGGCGTTCGAACCATCTCCATGTCTGTCGATTCAACTTTCAGTATTCGACCAAGAGAAAAAGGTGTTCAGGACGCTTGACGATATTACCAGTAAAGCTCTCTCCAATATACAATTATCGGCCCAAATTGTATAACTCTAATTTGATGCTGGCATCTGATTGGACTTGTTGATTAGCCGGCTTACCGAGATTCCCAGATAGGCCTACACATGTCTGCCGAAGCCTACTTCAATTTGTATCCCAAGCCGTTGATGAAAATGGATGAATCGTACATCTATTCTCCCGCTATCGGACAAGTGCAAATCACATTGCCAAATTCATGGCAAACATCAGAGGTTTCTAACATTATCTTCGAGTGCCTCTAACTTCAGCCCGACATCATATTGCTTTACATGAGCTGAACAACCATGTTCCATCTACCAGCGCCAACTAGTCAGAGATAGCGTTAAACTGCATAACAACGCTTTTACACATGATATCAGAAACAAAACATTCATATCATATCATTAACAAACGTGAAATAAAACAAAATGAAAGTACCATATTTTAATTACTTCCACAAACACTTTCTATCAAACCAGAATATTTGGAAAATGGGAAAAGCTTTTCATGGTTTTAGCTAAATGTTAGAAAGGGCTAGTTTTATATTTAAGAAACAAAATTAAAGTGTTACAAGTGTTTGTTTAACTTCCATTAAAAGAATTAGATTGTTACGTATGTTACACTAAGGTAAAGTAGAAGTTAGTTTAAAAATGCTTAACTCACATTCAGGTAATGTTTATTTAATCAGTTTTATTTACAAGAATACTGTAAAGATAGTACATTAATTCAAAATGCTGCTCTAATTGTTGTTTCTCTTCACAGATATCTCCAAGTGGTCAATCCTCCTGAAGGCATCTTGGAAGTCTCTGCTCAAGAACAAGTCAGACTCCTAAGTCTTTGTAAAAGCTTTTATGCTTAACTAATTGTAATCTTAGTAAATAAAAAACATTACTACAACCAGAATACAAAGTAGCTTTGTATGACCAATTGAATACAACATGCTGATAAACAAAAGTAATTCTTATCATTTAAGATACGTTCCGCCAACCTCTCCAATACCACAAAAACTCGTAAAAGGAATGACGGAATTAACCCCCCCCCCCCCGAAAGTTCTTATGATGCACGAGGGTCAAAAATGATCGTCAGCAACTTATTTTGTACTGCAATTCCTCAGCAAATTTTCCCTCATCTCAAACTAAAAACCCAATCTTATACAACAAATTGTAATCTACTGAAATTCACAAATGTTTAATTTTTCTAAAATGCTTAACAGGTTCCTCAGAATTAAAATATTACCATCCTTCCTAATGTAATTTTAAAATTATAAATACCATAAAAATTGAATCAATGGTACTTTAATTCAATTTGATTGAATTGATGCAAGTCTTAACTTCAACGGGTAATTAGTCACAATAATTAAAAGGTAGAAATTTACAACTAATAATTTAACAATGGAAACAGTTGTGTACTCTACTATTTCTAGTTTTTAATGACAATTTAAAAAAAGGTACCCTTACATCAACTTATATAATTGGCCAAGTTCGTCTGTCTGTCCGTCTGTCTGTAACTCGATATAATTAAGCTATTAAGATAGATCCAAGGGTTCTCAATGGTACCATTGAATCAAGGATACTCAAATTGGATAAAATATTATTATCAATACGCCGAAAGATGAACCTCCTAGAATCAAGGGTATTCAAATTGAATGAAATATTAGTTCATTTTGTCATTCCATGTTGGTTCCATGAAATTTTAACTGAAATTCTAACAAAACATACGTTCAAAACCAAATAATTTTGTTACCACTGCATTCATTTTAATGAAATTTGGCATACTTACTCAGTTGTTTACGCTGATTTCGAAACTCAAAACCATTTTTGCAATAGAAGCTTCGTTCACAAGTTAGCACAGTATTTAGATTACATTTACTTTATATTTGATAGTTGATAATAAAATGATTTTCAGATTTTTTTATGCCTGTCGTCCGACAGGCTTTGCTGCTAGTCACTTTGCTGCTAGTTACCTGTAATTACAACATTACTGTAATTGTAATGTCTAGTCACTTACAATTACAGTAAGTTGGACTTCCTGTAATGGCATCACTCCTTACCTCATTCGAAATAAACGAGTGCTAATGTTTTAAGATTGGTGTCAAAAACAAGGCTAATTCTGAATTCAGTATGGAATTTGGCACTCATCATAAATCTCGGTTATTAAATAAAAACACAATATCTCCATCAAATAGTTTATTTAAAAAACTGTGCGAATTTTGGGGATGATAATATTGACGCCATCCTTTCTTCAAGCGCGAAATGAACAATAAAATAATTCTTCGGAATAACCAAAAATACAAAATAGTAATAAAAATGAAAACACGTTGAAACAATTCACAATTGTTTTTACAATATGAAATAGCAAATATGCTCTTTCATTACTTCACAATTTTTGAAAAACAAATATTTAACATTAAATCCAAATAAACTAACAACATAATAACACATTAGATAAATCAATTCTTGTTTACAATAAGATAACTCACATATTTTGACTCAATTAATTTAGTCCAACAATCCAATAATCAAAAAAACATTTCAATAATGAAATTCGTCAATAGAATAAGTTGGTAGAAGAATTTGGAAATTTTGTATAACTGTATTAAGTTTCATCCCTTAATGTTTTAAATTAAAGGAAGTAAAACAGCATTCAATAAAATAAAAATATCAATGTTTTATTTACTTTTTTTTACAAGAAATACTTCCATTCTTTGTCAATCTAAGACACTTACTTGATTTTTGACTCCAAATATTCTACTGGAAGACGGAGATACTTCACACAAACGAAATTCCAAACAGGAGAGGAAGGGTTTCCAACTACAAAGAAAACCATAACTAAAAATTAGAATAAAGGTTGTTATTTAAGTTATTAGCTATTTTCTATCAGTTAAATCATTCTAAACGTTAAAGCGATTTCCTTTCAAATTCGATTTCATTTACATGAAGGAAAACAAAAATCTTCATATTTTCAAGTGATTGAAATAAATTCCATTTAGTTTGAAGAATAATGAGCTTAAAACAAAAATCAAATGTTATTAATAAAATACAAATTAACTTTTGAAATAGATTTCGTTTAGTACAAGAACGGAATTGGTAATTCCAATGAGTTAATTTTAATTACATAAACATTGGAATGCTCTTAAGACAGACAATGGGAATTTTCAATGAGTTACAATCAAATTGTCACTGGGTAGATTAAATATGATGAAAAATTAAATTATTAGTTTTAAAGCATTGACATGCTTCAGGTACCTACATTCTAGAAGAATGGTACCAATTTAACAGTACCCGAAACATGTCAATGCTTTAAAACTAATAATTTAATTTTTCATCATATGTAGTCTACCCAGTGACTAATTTTTAATTTAATTTTTATTATATATAAAGGGTGCATTATTGGTCTTGTATTCTTAGTAAATTACTGTTTAATTTATTTGAGGAAGCCGAACTGAGAACGAATCTTCCCGAATATATATTTTTTTGTTTATTTTATGTTCTTTATTATTATTATTTTTTTTTTTTTTTATGTTTCAAACCTTGGGTTTCCCCAGCAAAACAATATGGCGGGTCAAGGACCAAAGCAAATATTGCCAAGCGTAAAGACGTGTTCAAGAATGATTAGGGATGTGTGGTTGTGTCCATAAATTTTCTAACTATGCGTGTTGTGTTGAGTACTATAGCCTTCTGCAGTTGTGCATAAGTGTTTTTGTTAAGTCCTAGTGTGCTGAGACTGTGGTGCAAAGTGTTAGGTACCAGACCAGTGGCGGACAAGACGATGGGTATAACACGTACTCGATACACGTACTGCTTCTGGAGCTCGTGTGCTAGGTCTGTATATTTACTGATCTTGTCTGCGTGAGTTTTCTGCATGTTCTTGCTTATAGGCACTGCAATATCAATGACATAGGTCTGTTTGTTGACCTTATCAACAAGTGTGATGTCAGGTCTGTTGTAATGTATGGTATTATTATTATATCGAAAAAGATTCAAACCATGGGATTCCCCAGCTAAGACAATGTGGCGGGTCAAGGACCAAAGCACATATTGCCAAGTGTATTAAAAAAAAAAAATATGGAAGAATAGTTAGGGATGTGTGCTTGTGTCCATAAATTTCCGAACTATGCGTGTTGTGTTGAGTACCACAGCCTTCTGAAGTTGTGCATAAGTGTTTTTATGAAGTCCTAGTGTGCTGAGGCTGTGATGCAATGTGTGAGGCACCAGACCAGTAGCGGACAGGATGATGGGTACAACACGTACTCGGTCCTGCCTCCACTGCTTCTGGAGCTCGTGTGCTAGGTCTGTGTATTTACTTATCTTGTCAGCGTGAGTTTTCTGCATGTTCTTGCTGATGGGAACTGCAATATCAATGAGATAGGTCTGTTTGTTTACCTTATCAACAAGTGTGATGTCAGGTCTGTTGTGATGTATAGTTTTGTCTGTGTGAATGGGACGGTCCCAGTACAGCTTATGTGAGGTTGACTCTAGTACGCTTTGTGGTGCGTACTTGTAGTATGGGACCGTGTTCTTAATAAGTGAGTGTTTGTGTGCTAGCTGTTGATGAACGATCGATGCTACCTGATTGTGTCGGTGGAGGTAGTCTGTTTGGGACAGAAGGGGACAGCCAGATATTATGTGGTCGATCGTCTCATGTGTAGTGTGGCATTTCCTGCATCTGTCGTCGTGTGTGTTTGCGTCATGTAGAATGTGTTTCTTGTAGTTGAGTGTGGGAATGACTTGGTCCTGTATCGCGATCATGAACCCTCCCAAACAGCTCACCACTCATCAGCCATCTGTTCGACGCTTCCATGTCGACATAAGGTTGGCTGAGTTCGTGGCGATGTCTGCCATGGAGTTCCTTACGAGCCCATGATTCACGCAGCTGCTGTGTGTGGGTGTCGGGAGTGGTGAGTGTTAGAGAAGGGTTTGCGAGGTCCAGGGGTGTGAAGTGTGTGTCAGCCTTGAAAATGGCTGAGTGGAGTGAGGAGTGTTGTGCTCTTTGGTGGAAGTGTTCCCTATGTGTGTGTACTTGTTTTTCGTGTAGGGTGATGAGATTGATGAGTCCTCGGCCTCCCTCCTTGCGGGGAAGAGTCATCCCTTCCGTAGCGGACTTGATGTGGTGCATGTTGTGTTTCGTGAATGTAGTGCGTGTTGTGCGTTGTAGTGCTTCGAGTTCAGTGTTTGTCCATGAAATTATGCCGAACGAATATGTTAGTGTGGGGACGGCAAAAGTGTTAATGGCTTTAATTTTATTTCTGGCATTGAGTTGTGTTTTGAGGATGTTGTGAACGCGAGCATAGTATGTTTTCTTGAGTGCGTTTCTGATGTTTGCGTTGTCAATGACGCGCGCTTGCTGGAAGCCCAGGTACCTGTAGGTCTCTCCCTCTTCCATGGATTGGATGGCCTACCCATGGTCCAGTTCATAACCCTCCAAATTCATAATCTTCCCGCGTGTTATATGTAGCTTGCGACATTTGTTGATTCCAAATTCCATCCCAATGTCTTTGGTGAACTGTGTGGTGGCTTGTAGTAAATTAGTAAGTTGTGCACTGTTTGTGGCGTAGAGTTTAATATCATCCATGTAGAGTAAGTGTGTGATTTTGTATGGTGTCAGAGTGCCTGAGGTAAGCTTATAACCGTGTTTTGTGTTGTCTAGCATGTGGCTTAATGGATTCAAGGCGAGGCAGAACCAAAGAGGACTCAAGGAATCTCCCTGGAAAATATCTCTCCTTATGGGAATGGGGACTGTAGTGATGGAGGTGTTGGAGGTGCGTAGGTGTAGTGTTGTGTTCCAACTCTTCATCGTGGCATCCAAGAATGCCGTGATCTTGGGGTGTACTTTGTAGAGTTGAAGAGTGTGCAAAAGCCAGGAATGGGGGACTGAGTCAAATGCCTTCTTGTAGTCGATGTACGCGATGTGTAAGTTTCTATTCTTCGCGCGCGCCTGGCGCAGGATTACAGAGTCAATAAGAAGTTGCTCCTTACAACCCTGGGAATTCCTGCGACAGCCCTTCTGCTGTTCGGAAAGAATGTTATGTGTCTCGATGTGTGTGTAGAGTTTGTCTACACGGCAGGAGGTGAGGAGTTTGTAAAGTGTGGGGAGGCAAGTGATTGGACGGTAATTTGCAGGGTGTGTTGTTTCAATGTTCTTGCTCTGTAGGTAAGTGACACCCTGTGTGAGGAAAAGAGGCATATGTTCTGGGTGTTGGATTATGTCAGTGAGTGCAAGAGCTAGCTTCCCATGCAGGGACGTGAACCTCTTGATCCAGAAGTTCTGAACGCTGTCTGCACCAGGATCCTTCCAGTTGTGTGCATGTTTTAGTGCTGTCTGTATATCTGCGAGAGTAATATCATGGAAGGGCATGAAGGGTAAGTGTTCAGCGAGTTGTTCTTCATCTATGATCCCTGGTGCTTTGTCATTGTGGGGGATGGGGTTGGACCACAGAGACGACCAGTATTCATGTAATGCCTCGCTGGTGGGTGTGTTTGTGTTGGGTGCAGTGGAGGGAGATGAAAGGGATCTGTAGAATTTTTTCTCATTGTATTGGAAAGTATTG
>JAFIDM010010028.1:38104574-38141104 GCA_023159025.1 Thereuonema tuberculata | reverse complement strand
GTTGCACTTACATTCAAAACACAACTAAATAAATCCAAAAGAAAAGAAACGTAACTAAGAATACTTCAAGGCGATCGTACACATTTAATTACTTTCTAAAAGTAAGTGCTGAAGACGTAAAAGGTTGCGTTTTCAATACGCTGTATATACTCAACAGAAGATTTATTACTTTCAAAAGCATAAGAAAAATCCTGAAAATATTCCTTCGCCTGACAAACCCGGGCGACACATAAAAAAGAAAATAGCTGAAGTGCTAAAATATTGTGTGCGTTCACATATTGAAAGTTTTCCCGTAGTGGACCCATACTATTGTCGTGGGATTCAAAAAAACAGTATCTGGAGCCAGGCATTAATTTACCTAAGATGTATGATTTGTACAGTGAGCACTGTGCAGCAGAAGGAAAGGAAAAGGTTAGACAGCACATGTATGAGCATACCTTTAGGCACGAATACAATTTATGTTTCTACATTCCAAAAAATATAGATTTGATTTATGTGAGAAATATCTTGGTGCCGCTTCAACCCCCATATCCGATATCAAACAAGAACGTTATAACATGATATTTACTTGCGAAAGCTTCGTTAGTTAAAGCTAATGCGTCTCTAACTTCGCCTCTTCTAATATTCATTAGGTTTTCGTCTTCCACGAAATATAATACGAAAAGAAATACTTGCTTCTTATAGTAGTAATTCTCCAGTAATAAATCTGTAGGACTTATATAATACTTGCTTCTATAGCTTGCGGGCTCCTTGCACTTAATATCCAGAGTATTTCAGCTGTCTTAGTTTTGACTTTAGTTTCATTGCAGTCACTCTTTAACGTTATAACTTGATTCACTATGTATAACTACAGGCATTGCAAGTCTCTGCCCTGTCTTGCGATAAACTACGATGTCTTCATGACTCCGCTATTCTTGGCGCACTACATTTCTCTGTGTGCGTTCAGACTCACACTTTGTCATTCGAACTGGCCACAACGAAGAAGCGATCTGCTTTCCTCCTTTCTTTTTTCCAAAGAGACACGCTCTTTCATTTTAGGACGTAACATCTTAATTACGTTAGAATACTAATTTGTATAGTTAAATTTTCAATCAACTCATCCAGTGGAAGGAAAATAATAAAAAAAATAATAAGTTTTTTTTCAAGCATTTAAATGCTTTTAATTTTTACTATAACTTATTAAATTATTATCTGAATAATTTAATAGCGTAACAAAAAGCTTTGTCATTATCGATATATGGTAAATGAGTTGTACCAATTTCGATTTAATTATTTTCTAAACACTTACTTAAACATATCTAGAACCTACTTTTAATAATGGTTCCTTTTCACCGTTAGACCGGGAGCACAGTCCATGGATGATTCACATCAGTTTTTGGAACTCATTTGCTATGAAACTCTTTTACACATTTCTTAGGAAAAAAAGATTATTTTAGTAGATGTACTATTTAGGCTTCTGAAAGACGCCTAACATCCCCAGTTTGTCTGTCTGTCTGTGGGCATATTCCACAATGCTTCGCAAGGGCTTCTGTTAGCTCAGTTGGTTTAGAGCAGGGGTTCTCAACCGGGGTCCACATGGACTCTCGAGGACCATGTAATATTCTTCGGGGTCCACAGGGATCTCACTGAATCACACTTATTTTAAAATGATTTATTATGAATTATTTACCAGTCTGTAGAATATGTATTATTTACCACTGTAGAATAATTTACACTCATTCTATGGGCCAATCACCTGTACTCCCGACAATTTCTGATTAAAGAAACAGCAGAAAAAGATACCCGGACGGATTCTATGTTGACGACCTTTGGAACGAAAAGAATAATTTACACTCATTACCAAAAAAAACGACGAACCTAGAAGGAGTTGTCCGATTGTAATGAAATTTCGTACGCAAAGACATTGGGACCGCCCATGCAAATTATTAAACTTTGGTGTCCAATGAATGAATAGCGAGAGCTACAGCGCATCGGAACTGCGCACTCAGCACATGTATATAAAAAGCGATTCTCAATCTGATGGTCAAAATTTCTGTTGCATTGCGAGTTAGAATACCTTTCAACGACTGAAAAAATACCTCGCTGCAGGATTCGAGCTCATTACGTGCAACTGTCAGAGTTTGAAATAGGTCGTATTATTGGATTTAAAGAGGCAGGTTGGGCAAATCGGCAGATTTCAGATTGGCAGATTTCAAATTGGCAGATTTCAGCATCATGAAGGTAGACCTAGGTCGACCTAGGGCCACAGCAGAGCGGGAGGATAGAGTGATTGTCAGATCAGCTGTCACAGCGCCTGAATCATCGTTATCAACCATCAGACGTGCGACCCGCACACGAGTGTCCACCATGACCATTCACAGACGGCTGAGAGAGCGACATCTACGCTCGTACCGACCGTTACGCCACCTGCCACTCACGTCTGCACACCATCGGGCCAGATTACAGTGGTGCTTGGCTCGATCCCGTTGGAATGATGCTGGCTGGGGACGTATAGTGTTTAGCGACGAATCCCGCTTCCAACTGTGTCCTGACGATCGTCGCAGACGTGTCTGGAGGCGCCCAGGGCAGCGTGCCGATCCTGCTTTCACTATTGCACGCCACACAGGCTTCCAACCAGGAGTTATGGTCTGGGGTGCCATTTTTTTTGGTAGCCGGACCCCTTTGACCATCATTAGCGGCACACTTACAGCACCACGGTACGTCGACGACATTCTGAGACCTGTTTTGCTACCCTTCCTTATTTTTGCAGTACCCTGGCCTTATTTTTCAGCAAGATAATGCCAGACCACATACGGCACGTGTTGCTATGACCTGTCTTGCAGCTTGTGAAACACTTCCTTGGCCAGCCAGATCCCCAGATCTCTCTCCAATCGAGCATGTCTGGGATATGATGGGAAGGCGACTGCATCCACCAGGGAATGTGGATGACCTAGCCCGACAATTGGAGCAAATTTGGCAAGAAATACCGCAGGAGACCATCACGGAGCTTTATCACTCTATGCCACGTCAGGTGGCAGCTTGCATTCAGGGTAGAGGTGGGTCAACACCTTATTGATCTCGTTATTTTGTAGCTCTTTAACTCTGAAATAAATCATTCAATTTCTCTGAAATTTTAATCATTTTCTATTCTGTACATAATCTTCCATCGGACAACTCCTTCTAGGTCGTCGTTTTTTTTTGTTAATGAGTGTATTTGCATTAAGTTAGTTTTCATTCAAAATAAAGCATATTCATTTATTTTATTTCGTTGATTATTAATATGATCCCTTAATATTTTTTAGCTATGAGGGAGGTACACCAAAAAAAAAAAAAAGAAGGGAAAAGGGGTCCATGGGTAAAAACGGTTGAGAAACCCTGGTTTAGAGCGTCGTGCTAACAACGTGAATGTCACGCGAAGGTTCGATCCCCTCATGGGCCATTCTTATTCTACAATTTTTTTCTCCTCATTTTAAATCTTTTCACAGTTTCTCAACTTATGACATTTTGAGATATTGGTTACCGTATATAATATTTCTCTAAAATTAGTATCATGTTGTTTTAAAGTAGATATTTATGAAGCCACTGTTTTAGGATCTCTTGAATGCTGTGGGTGGCCTGTTAGGTCAGTTGGTTAGACCGTGGTGCTTATAATGCGAAAGTCGTGGGTTCGATCCCCTCTTGGGGCCATTCTTTTTCTTTAATTTATTCTCCCCATTTTCAATCTTTTCACCGTTTCGCAACTTAAGTTTTTTTTTTTTAAATCATTATTTGGAATTCAGTGTATTAAATCATTATTTGGCTTGAGTTAATAATGACGATTATTCCATAAAAATAGGGGTGGATAAGATAGCATGAGGTCGCAAAGAGACTCGCGTGCATATTTTCTAGACCACCCCAGCCTGAAGAAAGTTATCGATTAGAGAACAGAAATATTGAAGATATTTAGAAGATATGTTGTCATTTTTGTGTTCTTCATTAAAAAAAATCATTAAAATATCAATGGTAAACATATGCCATTGTTATTGTTGATGTTATAACCGTAATAGCAAAATGTGAGTAACGAAATCATATTATAAATTGAAAGGCTGAGTGCAACAGTGGTCTAACCATCTCCGAGGTCGAAATAGAGTTAACTACGCCATGTGTTATCATTAACCTTGAACTATGTATTAGAACTGATTTACGCTTAATAGAAACATTTTTCGTGATTTTACAGCATTGTTATTTTTTGTTCTCAAAATAATAGTAATAATTTCTAGTGCAACCATGGTCTAACCCAATTGTATCAATCAGAACAGGCATATCAAGTCACGTGCACAAACAACCACTGTCATTTTAAACATTCACTGTCAGAACTAGAGAGTTACAGATCAGTAAATGTCACTAAGGAAAAACCACGCAGAGAGAAACACACTCTTGATCTTGCACTAATTAAGCTTCCTGTAAAACACAAATCTCCAAGGCCAATCAAAGCCAGTAAACTTAAAGATATCAAAGAGCTTCTAAAATATGTACCACCCATAAATCATGGTTTCTTCAATGATCTCTGTTCCGTTGCTGATCAGGAAGGACATGGCCATGAAGATGATTTCTTTGATTTACCTGATTATGTATAATTCAGCGATTTTCAACCTGAGGGGCGCGCCCCCCTAAGGGGCGTGATAAAACTAAAGGGGGGAGCGCGAGTATATCGAGAAAAAAATCTTATTTATAAAACTAGGTTTGGAGGTTTTGTTTTTTTTCTTTCTTTTTTTTTTTGGTTGAACAGATAGGTTTGGAGGGGTTTTTTTGGTTGGGGGGGGGGGCGCAATGAGAATTATGATTGAAAATTAGGTCGCAAGTACTAAAAGGTTGAGAAACACTGGTATAATCACAATGAAGTTTCTTTTTGTTTGTAAATCATATTTCTTAAATATTCTAATATAGACGTGAAGTTGGTGACTTTGATAAACCTGGTAACATTAAAACACATGATTTTTTATTACTTCTATTTTCATTAATTTTCTATTATATGTCATGATATTTTTAGTGGCTGTAATACTAGTGTAGTAAATAAAAGTATATTTCTAAGTTTCAAGGATTGTTTATATTTTGTTCTGAAATGGAAAATGATTTTTTGAAATTCATTGTTAAAGTTGTGTGCAACAGTGGTCTCACCCATTCTGTGATGTTTCAAGTACCAGAATTTAATTAATTTCAGCCTTTTCAATTCATCTTAAGACATTTTGTCTTATATGACTAAGATTAATAAGGTTCAGAGTAAGTACTGATACAAATAAAATGAATGTAATAGAAACACATGAAAAACAGGCTTATGTCAACTTTGCAATACAATATCTCAGTTCCTTAAAAAAGAGGGTTAGACCACTGTTGCGCTCAACCTTTCAATTCAACAAAAACATTTAGGAATGATTCTTTACGATATATTCCTAGTTTTCTAGGAAAAATAAATTTTTAATTAATAAAGACAAAAATATAATTTACAAATAAGCATTTTATTTTATTTTTGCATTACAACAATTTTCGCAGACTTTTCTTCCCGAGGCAATGTCCTGATCAAAACACGGTTTAAAACACGGTTTGAAACGCTCTATTTCTGCACTAAATGCTTCAACAGTTTTATGACAGGTGATATCATTGTAAATCTGAAACACAGCGACGCTTATCAGTATTTTTACCTATGTATCAGATAAATATTTTTCCAACAGATTTAACAAACTAAAAAATTATGTTTTTTAATTAAATATTTAGGATGGAAACGGTAATCCTGTTTCCTTTTGCCTTCAAAATGATATTTCACAAACAGAATGACCTGTTTAATAATTTAAAATATCTTATTTAAATTCGTATTAAACATTAATAACTTTTATATTCAATGAAACCTTAATGAGGTTTACTAGGTATTTATTTGTTTAATGGTTTTGTTCTACCATGTTATTTTCATCGGAAACAGCAATTTTTTTAAAGAAATATAAGGAAAATGGTTCTTCAAGATACGATAGCACGAATAACTTCTATAAATAACCAAGAATACTTCTAGGCGATCGTACACATTTAATTACTTTCTAAAAGTAGGTGCTGAAGACGTAAAAGGTTACAAAACACAATGTATTTCGATACGCTGTGTATACTCAACAGAAGGTTTATTACTTTCAAAAGCATAAGAAAAATCCTGAAAATATTCCATCGCCTGAGAAGCGCGGGCGACACATAAAAAAGAAGATATGGTTTGCGTTCACATACTGATAGTTTTCCCGTAGGAGACCCATATTATTGTCGTAGGGATTCAAAAAAACAGTATCTGGAGCCAGGCATTAATTTACCTACGATGTATGATTAGTACAGTGAGCACTGTGCAGCAGAAGGAAAGGAAAAGGTTAAACAGCACATGTATGAGCATACCTTTAGGCGCGAATACAATTTATATTTCTACATTCCAAAAAATATAGATGCGATTTATGTGAGAAATATCTTGGTGCCGCTTCAACCCCCATATCCGATATCAAACAAGAACATTATAATATGCACCTCGCTGAAAAGAGTGCTGCGGGGGTTCAACGTAACGAAGACAGAGTTAATTTGCCAGATGAAATTGCAGTTATTTGTATTGACCTTCAAAATGTGGTAACAGTTCCTAAGGCAGGTATTTCAAACCTCTTTTATAGAAGCAAATTAAGTGTTTATAACATGACTGGTCATTGTGCATTGTACAAATGGGATATTGCTCTGGTTTGGACTGAAGTCAATGCAGGGCGGTCAGGAAATGATATTGCAAGCGCAATTATGATCATTCTCGATAATGTATTAAAAAGGTATCCGACTCTAAAAACATTAATAGTGCGGTCAGATTCATGTGTTCCACAGAACCGAAACAGTATTTTTATTCTTTGCCATTCTGGATTTTATTCGCAATCATTACGGTTCAATAACAATCATCCAAAAATTTTCGGAACCTGGTCATTCGGCTGTCCAAGAAGTAGACAACCTTCATAAACAAATTGATACGGCTATGGAGACTGCCGAGTTCTTCAGTCCCATTTCTTTTCTACGGTTTTTACTGAAAGTTAATAGAAACACCTCATTTAAAGTAAGTAAAATGAGTAACGGTGGCAGGACTTCCAAACAGCAGCGAAGTCACTGTGCTTTAAAGAAGTTCCATACACAAAGGAAAAGTGCTAAGATATTCTTCTGGTAAGCCTTACACAGTAGAATACAAACATTCTCATAATGATGCAAACTTTAAATTGATTTCAGTCTGTAGTAGAGTTACTGCCGCTGCTAAGCGTAGGGGCGAGGCCAATGTAGTTATGTTGAGGCCCACAGTTAAGGCTATTCGAAACAGAGACCAATTATCACATAAGAAAGTTGCAGAAAGAGGAATGACACCGTGGTACAATCAGGAAGATAAAGATTATTATGATAGCATATTTCCGAAAGAATAAAATGATTGCTGTTTTTTCAAACAAAATATAGCACATTGTTTTGTACACCCTCTACTTAGTTTTATAATAATTTTTGCAACAATAAGACCTTGTTGCAGTGGCCATGTGTTGTTTCGATTGTTTTGTATCTTTGATAACCCTGAATAAAGTATTTTTGTCACTTAGCACGTTGTAATATTTTCTGTTCTTCACTGATTCTAATATTAGTTTGTTCTATCTGCTAATTAGGCTTATTTAAAAACCATCAATGGTTTTTTGTTAAAGTAATGGTCTCTTTTCCTTTGGTACAAGTCACTCAGAAAAAGTACAAGGTGTGACCTAATTGAGATTATAATCAAAGTAGCAATATGACTTCAAATATTCAAAGTTGATTTTCTAAAAACTGCAATCGGTGCAGTTAAAACACTATAATTCTGGACCAGCGATTGGTCTCTCATTTTTTTTACTTGCTTATACTTTTTCTCTGCATTTTTTAATGGTGAGATATTACTTTCTTGTTTTATTCCTGTATGTTACTTCTTTTTTTCGGTCTCAATAATAATTTTGAAGTTTCATAGAGGCCTTACATGCTTTTCATAGATGTGTGAACGATTTTTTTCAATTGTATACCAAAGTTTTTAACTGATATTATTAAATGCTTTGTCAGTATCGATCTATGGTAAATGAGTTGTACCAATTTCATTTTAATTATTTTCTAAACACTTACTTAAAGTTATCTAGAATTTATTTTTAATAATGGTTCCTTTTCACCGTTAGACCGGGAGCACAGTATACGGATAATTCACATCAGTTTTTGGGACTCATTTGCTCTGAAACTCTTTTCCACATTTCTTAGGAAAAAAAGATTATTTTAGTAGATGTACTATTTAGGCTTCTGAAAGACGCCTAATATCCCCAGTTTGTCTGTCTGTCTGTTGGCATATTCCGTAATGCTTTGCAAGGGCTTCTGTTAGCTCAGTTGGTTTAGAGCAGGGGTTCTCAACCGGGCTCCACATGGACCCTTGGGGTCCATGTAATATTCTTCGGAGTGCACAGGGATCTCATTGAATCACACTTATTTTAAAATGGTTTATTATGAATTATTTACCAGTCTGTAGAATATATATTATTTACCAGTGTGTAGAATATGTATTATTTACCAGTGTAGAATAATTTATTTGCATTAAATTAGTTTTCATTCAAAATAAAGCAGAATCATTTACTATTTCATTTATTACACTAGCCTGCGAAAAAAAAAAAAAATTTCTCCGGCAAAAGGTTGAAGAGCTGATTTACCCTAATTTAGGTGTGCTGAATTCAAATATGTAAACCGTTTTTGCCTATCACGTACAGTTTTTTTGCTATTTGAAATCCAAATTTTACACATTGCTGTAATTTCGATAGAAAACACCATAATAGAGAATATATGTAATTTTAATGGGACATGATCAAATTGCAACGAATATACAAAAAAGTAACATGTTCATTGCTAGAATGTATGAATCTCACTTCAAGAACACTATCGTTTGCTGCACTTTGATGTGATTGAACGCTGTGTTGATTTGCGTTTGTGTTCCTCAGTAGTGACAGAGGTACCGAAAGCAGGGACTACTTCTATCAAAACTCTTCACGTACTGCTTCATAATTCCCAATTTAATATGTAAAGGGAGCAATAACACACTTTGAGGATCAATTAATGGACGATTTACAATGTTTTTTTCTCCAGACACGAACTGTTTCCTCTTGGGCCACTCAGACACTAACCAGTGACGATCCCTGTCCCGAGAGTCCCACTCACACAGAAAACACGGAAGTTTGTATATCCTCCTTGCTGCCCTAATATGATACCGCACACTTTTAAATCACAGCACAGTAACCATCTGTGTTCATTGTAGTTCAGTTTCTGCAACACCATAGATAAATTGTGATAGTTTTCACGAAGAGATGTTGAATGGGCGACTGGCACTGAAGCAAGTTTATTTCCATTGTGCAGAAGAACACCTTTGAGACTTCTTTTACTGGCATCAATAAATAGACGCCAGTCCTTTGCTTGGTAAATAGTTCCAAGACGACGAATTAAGCCAGGATATCACAGCAAAACACAAGTTCGTCTTCGTGAACAAAAAACTGCCGGAATTCTTCCTCCCGATTTCTGTAACAATATGAATTTGTCCCAGGAAGTAAAAGATTTCTCTCTTTAAATCTTGATCCTAAAAGTTTTCTCTTTTCTTTTGTGAGGCCTAGGTCACGCACCAAATCATTTTGTCACACTGATTATAAAGATGTGGAGTTTTATCCTCAACATCCGGTAGAAAGGTATCATCATCATCACCATCCTCCGCAGTTGAAGATGATGAAAGGCAGATGGAAGGCAGGGATACACAATGTGCTTTTTCTTTTTCATATTGAATCCGGACACTTTACATACACAAAAAAAAAACAGTCGTCAAAGTGATTTGTTTGTTCCCGCCAAACCATTGGGAATCTGAATGGCATTGATGGCAACAACCCTTTGTATCATTGCCGCAGGTTTTCTACACACGTTTCACACACAATATGGGGTGCGAAATTCTTGTCCTGATCACCTAACTTCATGTTAAAATATCCCAAGTACAGGCTTTTTATAAATGATATTATATTTCGCTTCTGGCCTTTACTTGTGTATTGGTCATATATATAACAGAAAGAGTTGGGATTGTTCACACATTTTCCCCTCCCAACATCTCTGCCACTTGCCATTTTAACATAAACTACCTTACTTATTCACTCAATCGACTTCAAGTGCACGTTGAAACATATAGACAAAGGCCACACGTTCTCAGTCTCTCTTCTCAGACTACGGAGGAACGCCATCTTCGCGTTTTTACCTTGTCTGACACTGCGCATGCGCGAACTACAACTGTTCTATTTGTTGTTCCGGTAATCCTGTATGATTACCTACTTCCCTCCAAAACACAGCTCATACAATATTTTCTCTCAGACATGTCCGTACCTGCATTCCATACAATCAAGCCAAACCTCATTTACAATAACGAAGCTCCATTAGCATACATATGAGACGGATTTATGACAAATCTGTACGTGATACGAAACAACTGGTATTTTTTTTTACGTAAGGACACTAAATGTAACGTATATCACATACAATTACTTTTGCCGGAAAATCTTCGCAGGCCAGTGTTTATTAATATAATTCCCTTACTTTTTAGCTATGAGGGGGTCCACCAAAAAAAAAAGAAGGGAAAAGGGGTCCATGGGTAAAAAACGGTTGAGAAACCTTGGTTTAGAGTGTCGTGCTAACAACGTGGAGGTCACGCGAAGGTTCGATCCCCTCATGGGCCATTCTTATTCTTCAATTTTTGTCCCATTTTAAATCTTTTCACAGTTTCTCAACTTATTCCATTATGAGATATTGGTTATATAATCCTTTAGAGTTAGGATTTTGATAACTACTTTATTTTCTCTAAAATTAGATTATATTGTTTAAAGTAGATACTTAGGAAGCCACTGTTTTAGGATTTCTTAAATGCTGTAAATGGCCTGTTAGGTCAGTTGGTTAGATCGTCGTGCTAATAATGGGAAAGTCGTGGGTTCGATCCCCTCTTCGGCCATTCTTTTTCTTCAATTTATTCTCCCCATTTTCAATCTTTTCATCGTTTCGCAACTTAAGTTTTTTTTTTTTTTTTTAAATCATTATTTGGAATTCAGTGTATTAACAAGGTTTGAGTTAAGAATGACGATTATTCCATAAAAATAGGGGTGATAAGATAGCAATGAGGTCGCAAAGAGACTCGCGGGCGCATTTTCTAGACTTCCCCGGCCTGAAGGAAGTTATCGATTAGAGAACAGAAATATTGAAGATATTTAGAAGATGTGTTGTCATTTTTGTGTTCTTTATTTAAAAAATCATTAAAATATCAATGGTAAACATATACCATTGTTATTCTTGATGTTACTCACATATTGCTATTATGGTTATAACGAAAGCACATTATAAAGTCAACAAAAACATTTTTGAATGATTCTTTACGATATATTTTGTTTTCTAGGAAAAATACATTTTTAATTAATAAAGACAAAAACATAATTTACAAATCTGGGGGCAAGGCAGTGCCCCCGCCAAGACGAGCCGAAGGCAGGAAGGGCACTACGTACCTTTTCTGGAAGTGTTTCGTCGTATTTTCGAACCCTCATAGCTTTCGCCTGGATAATACTAGAGAGCTCAAATTTTCAGGATAAGATGCAGTTAGCAGACTAATGAAATACGCTAAGTTTCATTTATTTAGCTTTTATACTTTGGATTTTATTAATACCTAAAATACGGCGATTCCGTCACTCACTCACTCACTCATGATCATCAAAACCTCTAGGGTACTTCCTGAAGTCCTAGAAAGCTGAAATTTGGTATGCAGGCTAGGATTAGCACACAAACAACAACAAAATTAATAAATCCGTAACTTTCTCCCTCCAACCCCTCATAAAGGGGGGGGGGTCTGGTTATGTATTATCGAACCCTCATAGCTTCGGCCTGGATAATACTAGAGAGCTCAAATTTTCAGGATAAGATGCAGTTACCATACTAATCAAATACGCTAAGTTTCATTTATCTAGCTTTTATACTTTGGATTTTATTAAGATCTGAAATACGTCGTACCCTCAATTTAGGCTTCGGCCTAAATAATACTGTGTATTAATGTGATTTCTTACAGAAGTGCAAACAGCTTTATATACAAGTTGACCAATAGAAAAACAGAAAAGTAGGGTATTGAAAAAAAAATCCATTTTCTAAATAATCTTAAAACTAAATTTAGTTGTAATAGATAATCCCACCCAAAACATTTCATGTAAAATAAGTTGCCAAGACTCACATGCTCATAACGCTTTCACTGTTAAAAAGTTATCAGATCTCATCCTACAAAAAGAAATGAAATCCCACCCAAAACATTTCATGTAAAATAAGTTGCCAAGACTTACACGCTCATAATGCTTTCACTGGTAAAAAGATATGAGATCTCATGTAAAGCCAAGCCCCTAACTCTACAAGGCCTAACTCTACAAGCCCTAACTCTAAAAACCCTAGATCTTGATCAAAAAGTATGGCTTGGCCGTTTCATGGAACTATTTCATCCCACCCAAAACATTTCATTTAAAATACGTTGCCAAGATGCTCATAATGCTTTCACTGTTAAAAAGTTATCAGATCTCATGTAGAGCCAAGCCCCTCATTCTACATGGCTAACTCTAAAAACCCTAATATCTTGGTCAATAAGTTTGCCTTGGCATACTCCATATCCTTTACATAACTCAATGGGATTGTCTGTGCGACAGCCACGAAACGGCCAAGCCATACTTTTTGTCCAAGATATAGGGTTTTTAGAGTTAGGGCTTGTAGAGTTAGGCCTTGTAGAGTTAGGGGCTTGGCTTTACATAAGATAAACATTTTATTTTAGTTTTTCATTACAACAATTTTCGCAAACTTTTCTTCCCAAAGCAATGTCCTGATCAAAACACGGTTTGAAACGCTCTGTTTCTGTACTGACTGCTTTTGAAACGCTCTGTTTCTGTACTGACTGCTTTAACAGTTTTATGAAAGCTGATATTGTAAATCTGAAACACAGCGTCGCTTCTCAGCATTTTACCTATGTATCAAATACATATTTTTCCAATAGATTTAAACAACTAAAAAATTATTTTTTTATTTTAATAATAGAATGTAAACGTTAATCCAAGTTTTCCGATGCCTTCAAGATGATATTTCACAAACAGAATGACCTGTTTAATAATTTACGATCTTTTATTTAAATTCGTATTAAATATTAATAACTTTTATATTTATTGAAACCTTAATGAGGTTTCTAGGTATTTATTTGTTTCATGGTTTTGTTCTACCATGCCATTTTCATCGGAAACAGCAATTTTTTTAAAGAAATGTTAGCAAAATGGTTCTTCAAGATGCGATAGCACGCTATTAATCGAACTAAAAGGAGACACAGAAAACAGGCAAAAAACGGAAAACGAAACGAATATAGATGTTTAGAGAATAACTGACAAACTATAAACATTGTAATATTGCTGTATTGTAATGGCTTTTCAGGATTTCTATTTGAGGACCTTATTCTTTCCATTTCATTTTGTAGTGTGTTATTTTCTCTGTATTTGCCTGGACATCTAATTACTTTCTTAAGGACGCATGAACAAACATTACAGAAATGTCAACGATTTTCCACTCTTCTGGTCATCAACCACATTGGTTAACTTAATTGGATTAGCTACAGATTATTAAAGATAGTTGAAATTATTCTTCAAATTTTTATCTTCAATACCGTTATTTAATACCTTCTGATCGAAGTATATCGGAATTCAATCCCAAAATTTTATAATAGACGTTTTTTTTTTTTTTCCCCCACGTTCACCATTTTTAAAAATGTCTTATTAGTTAATTGTTTATGTAATTAGTTAATTTTATTAATGAAGGAAGTTTTCGTTGGAAAACAGATTGAAAATTCAAAACCAATCATCTTTGTTTCAGCCTTTCTAAAAAAGAAACTAAACAACGTCGCTCTATCAAAGAAACGCAGAAACCGAAACTTAGTCCTAAGGACCAGCGTCGTAAGATAGAAATTTTCATTAAATTGGACGCTTTCAAACAGAAAAATCTCTAATTAGCCGAAGTCCTTGAGAATTGGTATTTAAGTATTGTTATCGTTAATATCTTGACTAATGTTATTGATCGCTTTTTCTGTGAAAAGAGCTGTAATAATTTTAAATCTATGAAAAGATTCAAAATCACTTCTTAATTTTGAAAATCTAGCTGTCGGCGAAAGAACTTAATTTAAATTTTGTTTTCAATTTGGCTTTTGAATCACTAAGTTTCATTTGCCAATGAATATTTTAAGATAACGAAGGTAGGTGCATTTTGTGTAAACTTAAAGAAAACTTGTGTTATTTTTTAATTTGCGTTTATTGTCCTTTTTTTAAATTTTGGGGGTTCCATATTATTTTTTATGATTGCCCTCAGTACATATGCCCATATAAATGCCTACATCATTCATGTAAGGAACGAAAAAAATAGTAATTAAATAAAAAAATATTGAAATTAAGTAAATAAGTAAAAGATTTTTTTAAATCGTCAACAGCAAAGGGAATCCTAAACAACTGTTTCATCCTTATTGGGAATCATCACCAGAATTTACCCTAGATGTTTGGCTCAGATTGCGCGAAAGTTAACATCAAGGGTAAACTCTGCTGATGATTTGTAATAAGGATGAAACAGCTGTTCAGGTTTCCATTTAATGTTGGCTCAGTGTGCGAAAGTTTATTTACTGTCCATTTCTGGGGGTTTTTTTTTTCTTGATTTATGAATTATTATGGACGTTAAATTTTGCTTTTCATTGCGCTTTTGATGTTTTTTATTTTTAATTAAATTCCTTAGTGCCTTTCAGTGAAAGGACAAGGGATTAATACTGTGGATTCCCCAGGATAATAGTTTATTTGATTGTTTCTGATCTCGACGGCCATTCCCGGCAGCGAGAATGGTTTCCTTTAACTTTCGCGCTATCTGAGTCAAAAATTAAGGATAAATTCTGCTGATGATTCCTAATTAGGAATTCCCGTTGATGTTGGCTCAATGTGCGAAGTATATTTACTGTTCCATGTGGTTTTTTTCTTGATTTATGAATTACACTGAAGCTCGGTTATAACGCGATTGTTTATATCGCGAATTCGGACACAGTAGACACTCGCTAATCCGGCACGTTCGGAACTTCGGCAGTGCCGGATTACCGAAAATGACGGATTACTGAGCGCCTTCAAAAAATAGCCGTTATTGCGAGGATAGCGGAAATACCGCTAAAATAGAGAGTCAAAAGGGCTATTAATAGGTATCAGGCCATTTTTCCGTGTTCTATTGTGATTTCTCTGATTTCGGTAGGGATGGAAAATGTTAAAAACAAAACAAAACAATATATTTTTATGTAGTATTATATTTTAATACAGTATATACAGTATTGCCGAGTACGCCCGACCTCAGCCGATTGCCCGCGAACTCTGCCGAACGCGCCCGGAAGGCTTATTCAGTGTAAAAAAAAAACCTTTAGACCGATGCCGGATTATTGAATGTGCCGGATTAATGGATGCCGGATTAGCGGGGTTTTACTGAATAACGCGATTTGGTCTTGTACCCCTTCTATTTTGGAAAAGGTGTATAATTGTAAAATTGCAAAATTTACCGTTTTTTCGCCTAAAATCGATTGATTTTAGAGAACTGCTCGCGATTTGCTACTTACAATTAATACTTACTGGGTAATACCGCTAATCCCTTTATATTTTTCAATTGGAGGAAGCGTTCGCCGAGGCGGTCTAATAGGCGTATGAATATCTAGTTTCGATCCACGTGACTCACCGTTTGTACAAGATGCCAAGATGGCGGCGCCAAATCGATTTGGGCTAATATAACCCATCAAAGTGTTGAAAAGATAATGATTTATGTATTTATAAATATAAAATTCTCTCACATAGCTCTGAATGATGTAGGTAAAATCGCGAAATGACCATTTTAAATCGATTTGGAATTATGTCGGCGATAGTAGGGTGCGATATAGGACATTTGATGTCGCGAAGTAATAAAAGTTCGGTTATATCACGGTTATATCGCGATCTTCGAGATCTTGGATCCGAAAGATCGCATTATAATCGAGCTTCTGTGTAGTATGGACGTAAAAGTTTTTTTTTTTTTTTTTATTAACTTTTAAAGTTATTTTTACCGAAAGCTTTATTTGATTTTAGTTTGATAATTCTTCCCTAAGTTGGAATTGTTAAAGTGTCTGGTTTTTTTTTTTAATTTAGATTATTTAAATTGTGGTAGTAGTAGTTATTTAAAATCTTATTAAAGAAGAAATAGACGAAAGAAAATTATAGTTGTCATACCAATTTTTCAAAACTCTTTTGGTGATATTTAAAATAGTTGTTTAACGAGACAGTGGCTAATCTAAAGCTGTCATTAAACTTTTAAGCATCTCAGATTAATGATACTGATCTCAGTCGATGCTAATATAGGTTTATTAATATAGGTCATGTAATTATGAAGTTTTGTCGGAAGTATATGTGATCATTATTACAGGTTCAAACGGATCAAAATTAATAGTCTAAAATTTATTACTAAAATTTTAGTTACCCAGTTTTATGTTAATGTGATCACAGACTGACGGAAACCAAAAGTACATGTATTTCAAATTTAATTTATATCTCCATCAGAAAGTTGATAAACCCTCCCCCCCAATCCTCGTGTTTTTCCTTGAATCGTAAACCACTATAAGAATTGTGACAATTATCCCCCTTTTCTTTCCAATATAACATCCATACAAACCTTTTTTTTTCCTCTAACCTGACTGTTTTTACAGTTGTGACAAATATGCCTCTATGAAGTTTTTACAACCGTAACACGTAACAGAATAATGACAGTTATCAGCAATCAAAATATGTAATGTATTAGTATATGTCGTAGCCTCCTGTTGAAATTTGACAGTTCAGGAAATGCCTAGGCATTTCCTGAAGCGCTAGCACATCCTATAATGAATATTTTTTTCAAAATCTGTCCAGTTTTTTTTTGGCATTTCCAAAACTGCTATTCCGGTTTCTGCAAATGCTGTAACAGGAGATAATTACAGAATACATCGGTCAGATTTGACTTTTCATGAAGCGCCTAATATCTTATGAGCATATGACGTAAAACAAATCTGCTCGATGTTCGGAATGTGTTGCGAATTGTATATTCGCAACGTGAACGACAAGTACGACTTTGCAAGTTTGCAGAAAGTGTGAACTACTTTCTTGTCAGAAGGGGAAGTCGTCAAAACAAAACTTTTCTCTGAATGGAGGCTGTAAAGTGCACTTCGGGAGGATAAGGTTTATCTAAACGTGTTGTTTGCCACCAGCTCACCAATCCATTGGTGGCAAATGTGTTTTCAAAAAATGATAATGTATCATGTAACAATAAGTGCACAATGACTTGTCCTGCTTCAACAAGTAAAATGTTGTTATTGTTTATTACTTTAAATTTTTTCTAAATATTTTTAAATATTGGTCGCTATCACAATAGCTCCCAAATGGTAGCTAAAAAGCTAATGGATATTTACAAATGATAAAGTAATTAAAACAATTATATAATACAATTCTCTATAGAATATAATCTAAACTGTTTGCTCTAAATAAATTTGGATGGTTTTTAATAATGAACTGGGCTAATTGTTGCCAAAATTCAGTAATTTAGTACCCTAAATAAAGTCATTTCTAATAAGAACTTAAATGCCCAACATTTAAAACTGAAGTTCTCACTGAAAGATAAAATATTCTACTTTACAAAGAAAATAATAATAGCATATTATCTGTGCATCTGTGGTGAATGTGGGTGGCAGGGAAGCCAAGCACTACGACATGAGGTCTATTGTACTAACCCACAGAAGTAACGACAGATGGAGAGAAAGACTGAGAAAGTATGATAGGAGTATTGCACGGGAGAACCCCTAGGAAACCTTCCAGCACAGAGCGTCCACCATAACAATCCACATGAGAAACCGGACCACGGTACTCACAAATACTTAATTTTAAAACGATACTACTTCAGAGTGTTTCGGAAATGGTAGACAAAGCAAAGAGATTCGTGTTCCAAAGGTCATTTTGAGCTCTGCCAACACTGTTGTAATCTTTCCTCTCTACCCCCACTTACCTTATACCCTTTCTCCCCTATTTTTTCAAGTTCTCAGTCCCAACGCCTGAAGGGACTGCCTAGCTGACTTAGACGGACTATACAGGCCGTAGTTTTAGAATTAGGAAATGAATTCTTTGGGAATGGTCCCTAATCAAAGAAAGCTCAGTTCACATTAGGAAGTGTAAGTAGATAAGGTGAAGGTTTCCGGATAAGCAATCCGGATAACAAATGCTATGACTGAAAACGGTATGGTAATTAAAAAAAGATGCTGAAAATGGCCAGAACTGAGCTTTCTTTGATTAGGGACCATTCCCAAAGCATTCATTTCCTAATTCTAAAACTACGGCCTGTGTAGTCCGTCTAAGTCAGCTAGGCAGTCCCTTCAGGCGTTGGGACTGAGAACTTGAAAAAAATAGGGGAGAAAGGGTATAAGGTAAGTGGGGGTAGGGAGGAAAGATTACAACAGTGTTGGCAGAGCTTGACCTCGTTATTATCGGCTTTCATTCATTCATTGTTCTCTGCCAAGGGCAGGTCCTTCACTGCAAACCCAGCATTCTCCAATCTTTCCTATTTTCTGCCTTCCTCTTCGTCTCTACATAAGATCCATTTACCATAATGTTGTCGATCATCTTAAATCTTCTTCTGCCTCGAACTTTTTTACCGTTCACCATTCCTTCCAGTGCATCCTTCATTAGGGAGTTTCTTCTCAGCCAGTGACCCAACCAGTTTCTTTTTCTCTTCCTGATCAGTTTCAGCATTATTCTTTCTTCACCCACTCTGTCTAGCACAGCTTCATTTCTTATTTTGTCTGTCCATTTCACATGCTCCATTCTTCTCCATATCCACATTTCAAATGCTTCTAGTCGTTTCTCTTCACTGCGTCGTAATGTCCATGTTTCTGCCCCATACAATGCCACACTCCACACAAAGCACTTCACTAATCTCTTCCTTAGTTCTTTTTCCAGAGGTCCGCAGAAGATGCTCCTTTTCCTATTAAATGCCTCCTTTGCTATTGCTATCCTCCACTTGACTTCTTGGCAACAGCTCATATCATCACTTATAGTACACCCTAAGTATTTAAAGTTGTTCACTTGTTCCAATGTCTCATTCCGAATACTTATGTTTATCTTCTTTGTCTTTCTTCCGATAACCATAGTCTTTGTCTTATTTGCATTTATCTTCATTCCATATTTTTCACAGCTGTCATTCAGCTGCAGTAGCATATCCCTTAGTATCATCTCCTCTTCTGCTAACAATGCCATATCATCAGCAAATCTTATGCACTTTATTCTTCTTCCTCCTACTATCACCCTCCCATGTTCTGAAAACAATTCTTCACTATCTCCTCCAAGTAGATGTTGAACAGCGTAGGTGATAGAGGGCATCCTTGTCGCACCCCTCTCCCTATTCCACTTCCCTCTGACAATTTTTCACCTATTCTGACTTTGACTCGTTGTTTCATATAAAGATTATCGGCTTTAAATAACTATATTTCCGAAGAGCTGAATTCTCAAAATACTAAAAAAAGGATCACATAAGACCTTTTTTTAATTCCGTAACAATACCCTGATACCCTTTCACCCCTATTTTTTCAAGTTCTCAGTCCCAACACCTGAAGGGACTGCCTAGCTGACTTAGACGGACTATACAACAAAATGTCATAGAACACTTTCGACTCAAAATGATGTTTGGAATCTGTATCTCTTCGCTTTGTCTTCTATTTCCGAAACACCCTCTATAATAACTGTTATAAAATAAAAGTAACAGCTAAAAAGTATGGCTACATTTTAAAAGAAAGTGATTTTACATAGAAAAAAAAAATAAACAAAAAATATTTTAATTAAAAAAATTCAAGAAAAATTTATGTAATGCTAACTGTAAACTACTAGTATATCATAAATATAAATACAAATAATAATAATGACAATAAAATCGAATAATAACTTAAAGAAATTAGCAAAAAATAAAGGAATAGAAAATGTTTTAAATAAAAATGGAAAATACTTTCCTAAATTTAGAAAACTTTTCAAAATCATAAGACTGTTGAACTAAAATGTTTCTAAACATTGAAGTCAAGCAAATGTCTAACTTACTACTAATAATAAAATGTAATTTTTTATTAAAATCCACAACACAAACTTCTTCTAATCATTTATTAAAATAATAATAGATTAAGTTTGTATTGTGGATTCTAAAAAAATAAGTTTAAGTATCTGTTTGTATCTAAGTTTGTATCTGTTACCAAAATATCCAATAAACTTTGCTTAAAAATCTTAAATATATCTTGAATTTACTTTCTTCTAAAATTATTTTATATTCTTATTATAAGAATTTGTGTTTTTAGAGTTATTTTTCTTGCGTGATATATGGTGGCATAAATACGGTAAACATTTGATGAGAAATAACCCTGGAAGATTAGAAGGGATAATGAATTGGAATTATTGGATATTTTTGTATCTATTACAAAAATATCCAATAATTATCTGTATCTACAGGGTTTTTATTTCTACTATTTCTGATTATTGTTTTAATTTCAGATGAGTACAGTAATAAAATTTAAAATTGTTTTCTCTTAAAATACAAATCATACCACACTTTTCATTTGCTGCTTTTATTTTTGAAATAATAATTAAATTTTAATATCATACCTCCTTCTTAGATCACTCCTCTTCGTATTGTATATTAGAATCCACAACACACACTTCTTCTAATGATTTATTATTTATTATTTTAATAAATGATTAGAAGAAGTTTGTGTTGTGGATTTTAATAAATAATTTCATTGTATTACTAGTAGTAAGTTAAACATTTTTTTAACTTCAATGTTTATAAACATTTTAGTTCAATATAATCTTACGATTTTGAAATATTTTCTAAATTACGAAAGTATTTTCCATTTTTGTTTAAAACATTTTCTATTCTTTTATTTTTTGCTAATTTCTTTTAGCTATTATTCGATTTTATTGTCATTATTTTTATTTCTAATTATATTTATGATATGCCAATAGTTTACAGTTAGCATTACATAAATCTTTCTTCAATTTTTTAATTGTAAAACTTTTTCTTTCTTTTTTTTTTTTTATATGTAAAATCACTTTCTTTTAAATTAAAAATGTGGCCACAATTTTCAGTTATTGCTTTTATTTATTAGTATCATTTTAAAATTAAGTATTTTATTCTGTCTGACCTTCGGTGCTCGGCGATCAGCGAGAGATGCGATGACGTCATGCATAGCTCTCAAAGAATGATAACGTCATATTACGATTTCTTGTAATTTTTGCAATTTTTTTACACTCGTCCAGTGCATATCGGCAGCTAAAATTTGGTTTACAATAACTAAATGAGGTCCTAAATAAATGGTAAAATTTTCTAGGGAGGTTTCCACCTGTCGTACCTAACCATTCAGAGGTGAGAGTCCAATGTCATAGCGACAACGCCAACCGCGGGGCCTAGCCTATAATCTTAATAACGTAATGTACTCTACGCTTTAAAAAACTAATATTATTTTTATTTTTATTATTTTTTATTTTTTTTACAATAACATTATTGACAGTATCTTACAGTAACAAAGACATTATATTAAAGGAGATGTTCTTAATAGTTATGAAACAAATGCATATTTAACCAAACCAACTATTTGGGTCGATGCAGCTAAAGGTCAGGTCACCGCCAGAGAAAGCTCCAAGGCACGGACAACACATCCATCGGTGGTTCTGTCGTTCACAGACTTCAGTTGATTTGCACGGATAATTACACAGTCCTCGGCTGAAAGGTTTTCCTGGTTTGCCTTTGGATCCTGGACACTCCTCAGGCGCAAACATCTTGTAGACGGCAAGCTCCTTTTTAGAAAGATTGGGCTGAACAGAGATCATTCTGCGATACATTGAATCTAAACAAAGAAAGATCATTAGGTATTAAATCAAAGACATATTAATAATGATTATTTCATTTGTAAAAACTGTTTAAATATCAAGATCAGAGAATTTTACTGAGGAAGCGAACATTTTGTTTTCTTTGCCTCTGGCAAATATAAGATCGGACAAAATATATTTTAATAGAAACCCATACATTTTCGATAATTCATAGCGAAGTCTATCAAAAGGGTTTTATTCAGTTGCATTTAAACGTGGAAATCTTTATTTTAAAAATAGCGTATTCATTTCCTTTTAAATCGTCTGTTAGTCTATTAAATATTATTTATTAATGAATGTGATATTGAACTTGAGTGAAGATAGCAGCCAATTTCCAATAGTGAAGTCTGAGACAGTTGCTACTGCAAGTTATGACATTTTTCAATGTATTTGTTGATAGCAATGTAAAGTTGATAGCAAATTTAATTTTACGTTTAACACTACGGGGCCGCGGGTTGTGCACCCCTGGTATAGAAGAATAGAAAATGGTAGAAGCAGACATTGCTAACTAAAGAAGCGTTGAATCTTACTCCTACTGCGTGGTTCATAGAAATAGATTTACTAAAGATTGGACGTTAATGATTTTTAAGAGTATGAACAACAATTTGTAAAAGTTTAAATAATAATACTAACATGAATACAAACTTAATTATAGTGTTTATTTCAAATTCAAAGCTGAAGTAAATTCACTTGGATTTAGTCTCTTATTTTTCGCAGTTTCAAAATCACTATTTTTTAAAAGTTAACCAGCAATAGTTATTAATGGAAAGATGTCACTTGAATGTCCTTTTTTTCATCATATTTGTACAAGTTTTTCAGGTAAATTTATCAAATTCTGCTTAATTGGCAGTTACAAGAAAAAAAAGGCTGATTAAAAAATATTTCACTGAAAATTCAACTCGTTTGATATTAAATACTTAATGGACATTAAAATTAATTATTTCAACAGTTGAAAATATATTCAAATTATACGTTTTTCAAAATGTTAATTCCCAATTTATTTTAATTATTAGGATGTAGATTAACAGAAGTAGAATTAAATATTTTATAAAATTTACAAAAGATAGTAAATTTAAAATTAAGGGAAAAGAAAAATAATTAGGAATTGGAGGTAAAATTCATAAAATATACGCAATCTTCATAGCAGTTCCCATTCTCTCAGATAACATCAGTATCTAAGAACGTTAATCCACACGGCAGTAATTTTTGTTAAACATGAAAAAAATTCCATTTTTTATATGGCCACTTTTTCATATATTCATTTTTTAGTTTTTAATCATTATGTTTACTGATTCCATAGAAAATTAAAAATATTCTTTTTTTATACAAAACAAACTTTTAAAATAAATCAAAATAACTACAGCTATGTTTAAAAATAAATTAGAAAAACATTACGCAGTATTAATCATCATCATCTTCTCAATATCACAAAATAAATGTAAAATTAAAAATACATTTATTTACATTTATTTTGTGATATTGAGAAGATGATGATGATTAATAATTATATATCTAGAAGGAGTGAGATGAAGAAGAATTACGGTATGTACATTTATAATATTACGCAGTATTACCAATGTAATATTTAAAATATAATAACAGTTCAGCATCTCTTGACAGGAACTAATTATTCCTAACAACACTGAAACTGGTTAATTTCCATTCAATGAAACAATTCTAATAAAATTAACTAAGGATTTGAAATGTTTGAAGGACACTTTCATAAATATTTTGATTAGAAATGGAGTCATCTTAAATGAAAGATGAATACCAAAACTTGTGACCAATTCAGACTATTTGAAAATGCTCAGTTCCTTACAAGTATCTTACCTCGTCCCCCAAATTCCAGCTGTTGTGACAGAGGTAGTTCTTCCCCGGCTTCTCCTATTCTAAAACTGGGATCCATTTCATTATCTGCAGGTGGGTAACTCAAAGTTTCTTTTTCATTAACACCTCTCGAATAACTCGGTGTTGGAATCGTGCTCTGGTGTCGCGTGACCAATTTCCTCCTTCTCCCGTTACCTTGATTAATCCTCTGACCAGGTTGTTTCCCTAAAATCTGAACTAAGCTTTTGTCGGGATGGTCTTTCAGCCATTTTCTCAATGGATTTCCATAGAGTTCGCTGATTAAATCGTATCCGTGTTCTTCGTATTCTTCGTCAGCCAAATGCTTAAGAAAAAAGTCAATCTTTCCCACGTGTTTTAAACTCACTCCACAAGATAACAAAAGCACAATCAAAATACTTGAAAGCATCTGGAACATGTGGTTTCATCGAACGCCGTTCAGTGACCCATTTTTAATTGAAAAAACCCAGTTCTGTGCTTCTCATAAATCTTAGCCTGTAATTTTTTTATTTTTTATTTTTGCCTGATTTACTTCGTAATGAAATCCGGGAGGAGACATTTTATCCAAAGTAATTCAACGCTAGATTATGCTCATCTGATGGAATTCTGCCAAAACAAAGAGAAATAAAACCTCGTTACTGTTTCCTGCTTCTTTTTTTTTTTTTTTTTTCTAGTTTTATTTCATTTAAAATTTTCTTCCTAATTTTTTTTTAATCGCTGTGTTTATTTAAAGGTTTTCCTGGTATCTGGTTCAAATTTAAATCAATAGTTTTTGTTCACCAATCGCTGTAATTTTTTCTCTCTCTTTATAGTTGCTTTGAGATTTCCTTGTCCTAGCAATGTTAGGATCTTGTATCTCGCCCATAGTAATATAGTCATTCAAATATCTCATACACAATCGTAGTATTACGAGATTTGGTCTTTGATTTTAATAGCCATTTTATTTTCTAACCACGACTAACTGTATTTATAAATTCTCATTCCAGTACAAATGCAGCTTATTTGATATATTTTGTTTACTTACTGCATACTTTCTTCTGCAATATTATGGAATTAGTATTTCCCTGAAATCTATTCATTCAAAATTAATCTATTTACCTACATAGATAGATTTCGTTTAGATTTTGTTCATTTATTATTATCTTAATAACAACCATCAAATGACTATTTTAAGATAAACTGAGTATAATAGCCGTTTTACATTTACCATTTCACTCGCCATAACCTCGCCAAAATGGTCGCCATCACCTCGCCATCACACATGGCGAGGACATTGCGATAGATAGCCCGTGCTCTATTTGTGAAGAGATGGCGCCAACTGGAGATAGCGCAATGTCACACCAACGCTCCTGGTGGCGAATTGTAGAACTTGAAGTCCAATAGATTTGTATCTATTTATTCCAAATTACCGATTACAAAAATGATTTTCACGATCGGAGGTCATCTTTTCCTTATATTTTCATGGATGCTTTCAGAAAACGTTACATTAGTAATCAAACTCATTACAGAATTTCGGCTTGAAAATTTGAATCGACGAGCGATCGAGATCTCGAAAACATATCGTCGTTGATCGAGATCTCGAAAACATATCGTCGTTGATCGAGATTTAACGAGACTGAATTATTTATCGAAACTGATTTATCGAAACTGAAAACAAAGAAATACAAAACGATGAAAAAAAACAAGAATTTTTCCTATTTTAATTAATTAAAAACATTCTTTCACCTATCCGATGCATTGAATATATGATTTTTATATTAATCAATGCAATTTTTTTCCTAAATACACCGTAGGCATATGACAATTGAGAAGTGTAAATTTTCCGTGTGATGGAAGGCGATATGTTAAGTGTAAAACGATACACAAATCACTGGCCATCTACCCTGACATGGCCTGCATTATGGCCTGCATTATGGCTTGTGAAATGGTAAATGTAAAACGGCTATAAGATAACTGTATTATAAAGTGCTATTTTTATTAACTCATTTCTTTCAGAACAAAAACTAGATTTATGGAATGATTTACAAATATTTAAAAATCTTATACAATTCAAAATTACTAATAATCAAATAAAGAAAACTCATTTATGAAATTGAGTAGCAATATAATAATTATAATAGTATTATAATAATAATAATTTATGGTGTTTATAAGACATTTAGAAGTTTTTTTTTTTAGGGGGCGGGGGGTAGTTTGAAAGCTCATCTAAGACTATTCCCGTTATTTCTTAATTGCTTCCTGTCATAGAAAATTATTGAAATCTGTCACATTGAAAGTAAGAAGCAAAAATGATCACCAGCTGTAAAAGCCACTTTGAGTGATTTACGTATATTTACTGGTACTTATACTTTTTAAAATAAAAAGAAACAAATAAATTCACCAATTCATAAAACCAATCGACGTTGTACATTTCGCAGTCTATCAACGCTTACTTTATTAAAAAGAACACTATTTTTGATTGGCTTTATTTAAGCCGTTATAATTCAAGAGCCAAGTATAATTCCATCATGGTCTGCTCGGTACACCATTGGCATACCAATGCGCGTGCAGGAAATTTTGTTGCTGCTCAAGCATTCCCAGTGACTCAGAACCGGAAGTAGCCAACCTGGGTCGAGGATAGCATATTCGTTCATAACCCGCAGTTTTGTCCGTTACCACTATCTTCCTGATCCGGTCAGTGGCCACCTAAAATCGGAAATGGCTTGGATAGGAAGTAGAATTTTTTTTCCAAGCCTTCAGGCCATGGGGTGTCCAAGGAGATATGGCTCATGGGACTCCGACTATCGATTTAGGTTGTGAAAGACATCACACACACACAGACTAGTATCCATACGAGTTCACTATAAACATTAAGTGTATTCAGAACTACAGAATGATTTGTTACGTCTATCAATATATCTAGTTTAATAAATATGACCCGTTTTGTTAATTTTAGAATTTACCAACTTTTGAAGTTATTTCTGCAATGCATTCTATATAATATAGAATATATTTTACAAATACAAAATGTTAATCTATCCCACTTGCAGTAAAAAGTAGATCTGAAGATGACAGTTTTGGTAAAAACTTCCCGTTTTCTAAACGTTTATATCTAAGTTAAGAATTCAGGAAACTAGACAAAATACACTTAGAAAAAGTAAATAAACATTTCAAATATTGCGTTTATAATATTGCAGATGTCTCATCATAGACTGTGAACAACTTTCTAATTAATCCTAACTACAAACTAAAGCTGTTCTCCATCTTATTTAAAAATTATCAATTCTGAATTTTTGGTTAAATTCGACTCTTAATTTATAAAAGATGGTAAAGCCAAACTTAAAATAATCTTTTTAATCACAAATTTAAGACTGTAACGACAATGAATATCAAAACGGAAGTGGAATCACATTCAGCATTCATATTTACTAAAGAAAACCGTGTAAAGTGAAGTATAATAGCTAGAAATAGCGAATCCTTAGTTATTTTTTACTTCAATAACTGTAATAGTATTTAGACTGTTTTATAGTCATTACAGTTATTGAAGTAAAAAATAAGATTATAAGTTATTATAAGGATCATTTTATTTCAGAATTAAAAATGTTCTGCAAAACAATCTTGTCTATAATTTTTTTCTAAACTATATTTTACATCATTAGATATCCCAGATTTTAAGAAAAAACTGCATAATAATGCAATTTTACAATGCTTATAATATTTAAAATTTAGAGAAAACAAATGAAAATCAGATTTAAAGCAACAAAAAAGCAGATAATGGATTGTAAAACTTAAATTTTGAAATAAAACAGAATTATTTGATGAATTTCTATCTTATTTGTGAAAACAGATAGAAAACAGCACTTTATTATTTACATGAAAAACAGTAAGCTGTTATCCTGTTTTTATTGTTATTATCCGACAATTAGAACGGTAAAATTAATATTTGCACTCACAGAAAATTGTTTTAACCATTTCTTTGACCGTTGCTTAATAAGAATAGAAAATGGTCAGGATAGTCGTTGAATTGTTATTAATATGTTTAAAATGTTTGTTAGTGCACAGACCACGTGTTGAACTCCTGTAATTCTTCCTGAAAAAAAACAGGAAACAGCAACTGATAGGAAATCCAAAACAATTACCTCTTGCAAAAATATAAAATATTTGTATAACTATTTTCGGAATATTATAATCCGTTTCTGAACCCACAACCTAAGAACCTCGTCTCCCATTTCTCTAAAACAATAAATTTTCCCTAATTTGTTTTTCATTCTCTATTTTATTCCGACTTTTCGCTTACATCCATATTTACATAAGATTATTCTTAGTTTCTGCTGCAGAACTTCCCAAATGAAAGAAGAAAAAGTAAATAAATATTATTAATTAAATAACAATTAAAAAACAAACAAATTAAATAAATAATAAATAACGTCCGAATCGCAGTGGTGCCTCAAAAGTTTGCTTTTAAAAGTTTGCTAATAAACAGTAAAAAACCTACTAATGAAATATTAGTGAGAAAACTCATGTGCCAGCAGTCCGCGGCCTCAATGATTTTTTTTTAAATACATCTGCGCATTGAATTATTAATAAATAACAATGGGTGAGACCAAATTGTTCACCAAGTGATATTCTGGAACAGCTGTTTCACGCTATTTGTGCTCACAAGTCAGGGGCAGTCCCAGTAAACAACGAGGTCTCAGTACTGAGGCTAATAGGAATAATCGTCGAAATCGCAGTGTTTATTATTGCTTTTGAGGGGCTCCTGGCTGATGATCACTAAAGAGCGTGAAACAGCTGTTCCAGGATGTCACTTGATAAATAATTTGGTTTGTTGATTAAATAACAAATATATTAAGTAATTGAGAAGTCACTCGATATTATTTGATTTCTAGACAACAAAACTAACAACCAACCAAATTTACATTTTATTTTTATTTTTTTCAAAAGTAAAATTACATTCTCTTAATTTACATAAAAACATTGATTTGGCAGTTTAAGTTTAAGAAGAGAATGAATAATTACATAATATTCTATTTTCTGAGATTTATAAAGAACAACATACAATAATTTTTTTAGTTTCACTAATTAATTTGAGATAAGTGAAATATCTAATGTTTCAAAGAAATTAGAACGCGCATTTTTCTGATAATTTGTCAGAGAAAAATTCTGCTCAAATATTGCTTTTTCTAATCAAATGTCCCTTTTCTCTTCTTTCTATCTCTTGTCTCGCTGTATTTCTTCGATCTGAAAAACGTAAAGTGATATCATGACTAAAGTTATTTTTTAAAATTGTAATTTAAATTTGCTTCAACTTTATTATTACAATTTCATAAATAAAATAACTGCGATTAATTAAATACGAGAATGAAAAATATTAAAAGAAAAATATTTTCTCCCTAATTTTTATAATTATTTTGTAATGGTTGAATTTAAAATTATGCGTCAATAATAAATTATAATATAACGTTAGTAAAGATATACAGAGGGTTGTTCACGATAACCGAGGCCGGCTTTGAAGCAGCAGCGGTAGCCGAGGCCTGCTTTTTTTACGTAAAACAGTTTCACCACCAGCGATTGTATTCTGTATATTGCCCATAACATCTAGCAATAGCCCTGTAGCGTAATTTTCACTGGAGAAAACTTTTTTGAAGAATAGGGATAGGAATTGCATCCCACGCCTCCTTACACACTTTCCAAAGCCGGCTAATGCTCTTGGACGGCGGTTTCCTAAACCTTTTAATAGGCCAAACCCTCAACAGACCATGGGTGAGGCATCCGGCGAGTTAACAGGGATTTTGGTAAATGGGATGAGCCGATTCATGTCTCCTCTTCCAGTTCTCGCAAGAAATTAAGGGTTGAAAGCGCAGTATGGCTTCATGCCTTATCTTAATGGAGATAGACTTTGTCTCAGTCTTTTCCGTAAAGTTCTGGGATGTTTTAGTGTTTCTAAAATGTTGGTTTGAGCACTTTTGGATCCACTTTACGAATTCTAAGATGTTCTTTTGAGTAGTATTCGGCAACTACCATGAATCCCTTAGGAAACTTTTGCGGTCCGTCCTGACCTTCTGAACGTTCTTTCGCATCTGTTGGGCGATAGGTAATGGCTCGAATTTTCCTGTATTTTGTTAAATAGATCCATGCCTCATCAAGAGTGACAACATACTGTCATTTATCACCACTCAGTTATTTTTCATACAATTTTCGTGCATTGGTTTTCGTTGAACGATGTGACGCGGCTTGAGGGCTTGGACACGTGCCTTATGAAACTTGCAGAGCTTCTGTCTTAAGTATCTTGTTAACTGTTCCTAAAGATGTGCCAGCTTTTTGGGCCTTGCCTCTTTGTATTGGCGGGTTTCCTTCACCGCTAATTGCTTGATCAATCGAACAATACTGGGTGTATGACTAGGGCGGGAGTGGGTTCGAGTTGCTTTATCCTTGCTAAATTTTCCTTGAATATCAGATGTTTTAAGTAATCTTAAAGATCTTAAAGTAATTGTAAATTTTAAGAACCTTGTTTACAAAGCTTTTTAACAACGCAAATTCAGCCTCTACACTTTTTTACAATTATGTTTGCACTAAATTTCGGGTCGGAAAGGACTTTGCTGTACCCCTTCCAATAATCGGTTATTTGGGGAGATATGATTAACAGCAATCACTTCCTTTTCAAATCAACGTACGAACTAGATAACGGCAATTACCTTTGTCGGGTTTTATTCATTTGGATCTGTCCATTACATTACAGTAGGGATGCAAAATCGACTACGCTTATCATAAACAACCTTCTGTAATTTTTTTACATTTCGTTGATAAACTGAATGAAGAAGGGCAAGTCAAAAAATATTGGAACTATAGTCCATTTATTACATTTGTGAAGACACGTGACAACTCCATATATGGTGAATGATTGAACATTAGTTATTGAGTATTAGTTATGCCTTTGAATATGGCGGCTGCTGAATACACATCATTGTTCTTTTGTGCCAAGGGTCAATCGAGAGGAATCATTTGGAATGTTATTTTTTTATTTCGTCTATCTCTATCGTAAACGGCTGAAGTAGCAGTTCATCTCATTCAAGTGTTCAGTATTGTTAAGGAAACCTAAGCCTCGCTTAAGACTAAGTCTAGCCCATTATTTGAAACGCTAGACATGAAAAGAGAGCAGCCGGCATTCATAACAGAAATGGACGACTAAAAACAAAGTTTTTATGAAATCGAAAAAAAAAAAATAATAATAAAAAGATATTCTTAATATTTGCAAACCAACAAAAAAAAATAAAAATAAAACATTGTAGGGCGAGGACAAATAGGATGTAAACACCGGAAGTAACTTACAACGACATTCCAGACGCGACCAAGCAATAACTTTAGTGAAGAAAGGAAATGATAATGATTGGTTAACTGTGATCACGTGTCTTCACAAATATAATGAACGGACTATAGTTGACAACTTAGTGTATTGCAAGTAGTTTTACAAATAAATTGTTTATTGTTGTAAGACTCCTATAAATGTGAGATATTTTAAAGTTTTTGTTCTTTTGCTGTTGAATATAAGATGAAAAAACAGTAACTAATAATAACTAAATAAATTACAGCGAATAATTCTTACGTAGTTTACGAATTTCTAAGATTCAATTTAACTTTAAAAAGCTTACCAAAACTGCTTTATCCCACAACTGCTGCCAGAGAACGGTTTGAAGAAATGCAGCTGTAATTGAGCTCTCCATTACCAAAAAAGGCGAGACACGGACAACAGATCCATTGGATGTTGAATTTTTCACATTCCTCAGTTTTTCTACAAGGGCAATTGCAAAGACCCCTGACGTACGGTTTGCCCACTTTATCTTTGGATCCAGGGCATTCAGCGGGGGCGAATTCTTTGAAAATTTCGAGTTCTTGTTTAGATAAATTCGGACGGAGAATGGGTCTGAGTGCAAATCGGAAAGAGACTAAAAGAAGAGAAATAACATCTAGTTATAAAGATTTGACCGGATAATAGTTAGTGAAGGGTTAGTTAGACTGAAATTACTTGAAGATTAAGGAGAAACACTTTTCGCTAGTTTTACTAATCTAATATCTTTCCTTTTATTTTTATTCTGTAGATAGACCTGTTAGTGTCATCAGAGAGTGATCGTGACTCTACTATATTTCAATTTATTGTAAATCAATATTTAAGAATTATTACCAGAGTTATGGTCTTTTCGTTTTGTCATCAGTTGGGATAGTTTGTAAATTACTAAACTGAAATATTAAGAAAGTAAAAAGAAGGTTTAAAAAATAATATATGTAAATATTAAAAGAAGTATAAAACTAAGTGCGAGTTTTAACGTGTGTACGAAGTCATTAAAAAAGTCTTAAAAAACACACAAATTGACTAAAATAAAATTAAAAGAAAGTAAAATTAAAAACGAGACAGGACAAGTTTGGGACCCAGTTGATGATGGACCCGTGACGGGCCCGAAACTTGTCCTGTCTCGTTTTTAACTTTACTTTCTTTTAATTTTATTTTAGTCAATTTGTGTGTTTTTTAAAAATTTTTTAAGTATAAAACTGATCTGCTTGTTTCGGCCATTTGCAATGATGTTATAGAAACATTGTAAATGTAATGTTACTATAATTCTGCTAAAGAATCTTCTAAAGAACTTCATCTTCCATAAAAGACGCAAACAACATAACTCTTCTTCAAATAACTTCTAAATTTCTGGGTTTTTTTTTTTATCAAAAACCTTCATCAGGAACATCATAAAATAAGAGGAAAAACCAACGATCTCCTTCTTAAGAACTAACAAAATTTGAAAGAAACAATCATTAATGTGAAATTAATATGAAATAAACATTTTTGCAAAAACAATCATAAACGTGAAATACAAAATAAACATTTTTGTATGAACAATCAAGATTGAAAAACAATCCAGATCGAAAACAATTTCTATAAACAATAAAGAACGAGAAATTAAACAATTAACCAGACAAACGGACTAATATATTAACTTTTGTTGACTCTTAATTTAGCTTTTAACTTTTTGTTTTTCTCCATAAACTTTTTAAAGAGACCAAAAGAAATATCATTCATTTTTAAAACTTTCTCTCTATTCATACACTTGCTCCAATTGATAAAACAAAAACTTCCGCCTTATCTTGAGACACATAAATAATGTTCACTAAAGGATCAGGGTTGTGATTAAACTTAAGAACATGATCCGCCCAATTTGCTATACTTTTTTTCTTCTTTCTAAAAGCTCTAACAATTTCGTCTACGCGTTCTTCCTGTATTTCCTATATAAATTTCTTTACAATCCCTACATTCTAACTTTTGAGTGAATTTACATGAGTGAAGAACTTAGTAAACTGCTTCTCTGTTCCTTGCCACAACACTAAAATATCATCCACTTATCACAAATAACAATAATAGCTAAATTCCAATTGGAATCCTAAATTGGAATATAGCTAATTATTCTTATTCTATTAATTCTATTAATCAAAAATTTGAAATTTACTTATGAAAAGAAAGTTGATGGAAAGTTACCTGTTTTAGCGTGTTACTTATAAATGAAGGTAATATATTACGTTATGAGAATTTCCAAAAAAGTTACCAGCGTAAGCATATTTTAAACTTTAATTCTAATCAGAGAATTTCAACAAAAAAAGTCAAAATTCGGAACAATTTAAAAAGATTAACAAAAAATTATTGAAAGTAAAAATAGATGGTCTTAAGAAAAAGTTAGAGTTGAATGAATATCCTAAAAGATTTATTGAAACGAAAAGTAATTTCTTTAAAAGTAAAAGAAAAATAATTGCGGTTAAGGATAAAGAAGAGGTGAATCAAGAGTATAAATTTTTAAAACTGCATACTGGTATTAATATAGATAACAACATTAGAGAAGTTTGTGTGGAAAATAATGCTAAAATTGTTTCCTATAAGGGTAATAGTTTCTTCAAAATGAAAAAGACAAAGGTTAAAAGTAATGATGCATGTAATATATTATTTAAAATGGGAGTTATTTATCTTTATCTTATTTATCTGAATGCAGGGATTGTGAAGAAATATAGGAAGTACAGGAAGATCGCTGAAAGAATGCTAGACGAACATGTTAGAGCTTTTAGAAAGAAGAAAAAAAGATATATCAGATTGGGCGGATTCTTAAGTTAATCACAGCCCTGATCCTTTAGTGAACATTATTTATGTGTCTCAAGATAAGGCGGAAGTTTTTGTTTTATCAATTGGAGCAAGTGTATGAATAGAGAGAAAGTTTTAAAAGTGAATGATATTTCTTTTAGTCTCTTTATAAAGTGTAAGGAGAAAAACAAAAAGTTAAAAGCTAAATTAAGAGTCAACAAAAGTTAATATATTAGTCTGTTTGTTTGGTTAATTGTTTAAATTCTCGTTCCTTATTGTTTATAGAAACTGTTTTCGATCTGCATTGTTTTTCGATCTTGATTGTTCATACAAAAATGTTTATTTTGTATTTCACGTTCATGATTGTTTTTGCAAAAGTATTTATTTCATGTTTATTTCACGTTCGTGATTGTTTCTTTCAAATTTTGTTAGTTCTTCAGAAGGAGAACATTGGTTTCTCCTTTAATTTTATGTGATGTTCCTGATGAAGGTTTTTGATAAAAAAAAATCCAGAAATATGGAAGTTATTTGAAGAAGAGGTATGTTGTTTGCGTTTTTCTTTTATGTAATAATTGTTGTTGCTTCATCAACTGAAACTGATCAGATGACAGTAAGTTTATAAAGTGATGTAAAAATAAATACGTACTTATCGTAAAAACTATATTTTTTGTTTAGGCCTCGATATTTTTATCTATTTAATTTTTTTTTTAAATTTGCCAGGTAAAAAAAAAAAAATTACTTATTCAAGTCATTGGACTTAAAAGTCTTCATACATTAATGATACATTCCTCATATATTCAGAAGAATACTTGGTGATTACGGATATTTTAATCATTGACTTAATCATTGACTTCTAAAGAATACCGGTAATTTATTTATTTTTCAGTTTAGACTGAAAAACTGAACTTGATTATCGAAACATGTAATTAAAGTCAGATTATATTATTTTATTCTTATGTTCTTTGTTACAAAAATTAAAATAGTGGAAACTGCATACATAGGATTTTGGAAAATAAATTGTTAGAAATGTAATTAGTCTTTTACGTGAACTGAACATCTTCTAATAATCAGTAATAAGAAGGCGGTACACCATACTACTGGTATAAGAGTAATCAGGTGTACCGGCTTCTTATTACTGATTATTATATTTTCTACAAACACATGTGATATTAATATGATGAAGACCAAAATGTAAAATGTAATCAAGTAATAATATGTTCTGTTTTTATTATTTATTTCCTTAAAGTGATTACAATTTCAGTCCTTTGCGGAACCTTAGTCCTCCAAATATCAGAAGTATAAGTAATTGTTTTTTTTTAATTTTTTTTTTCATGGTTTAATTTGTTAACTACTGTGAGAATTTACATTTCTCTTATCTATTTTATCATTTATAGGAAAACATTAATTATCGCTGTATTAGACAACTTCTTTAAGGGATTTTCTTCAGAGAAAAGATAAATTCTAAGTTTACAACTAGTTTCGGCTCCAGAAGCGATTAGCCTTCTTCAAGTAAATATTTCTAATTAAAGTTAATTATGTATTATTCATATGAACCGGCTTGGTCGTTGATACTTATAATATGAACAGTACACGTAAAATTATTCTAATTCAAATAGGTAAATTCCTTTGTTACGATTTTTTCAGTTTCGAATTCAAAATTTTTGAAGTTTTTAAACTAGAAAAATGTCATTTCTTTTGTTACTGTTTTCTTGTAAAGTTTCATCATACCTTTGATAGTGTCTTTAAAGTATACAAGTTCATTGATTTAAGCGAATAAATTTTTTTTTGTCTGCCTTCGATTTTTCAAAAATATAAAATAAATACTTTATTTATTACGTCCATCCAATTGGGTTTTATATATCAATTGGATGGACATATATTTTATATATCAATTGGATGGACATATATTTTATATATCAATTGGAGGTTTGAAAATGAATTATTTCTATCTTTCTAGGCGTTTGCTGAATTATTTGGCACTGACAAATACAGCTTCTGAAAAGTTCAAGAGAGCAGATTTTTTTTTATTACTTTTTTTATTTATTTTATTGTTTGGTCATGGAAATTTCCCTAATAGGGAAGAATATTCAGCAATTTAAACTTGTGCTAAAGTAGCTATATAAATAGCTATAATTTTTAAATATCAATTCCAAATTTCAAAAACATTTATTGTTGCTATTTTAGTATAATTTCTTTTTATTAAGTCTCTCGTTAAGACAACTGTGGAAGGTCTACATAAACTCCTTCATACCTGTTAAAAGTATTCTCTTTAGTGTTTTTTATAACACAGCTCTCTTAAAATTTTCCTTTATTTTAAATCGTACTCTTTATATAAGATTTTCACATTGTTATCCATAATCTGTCCTTTTTTTCAAACAATGGTTGGCAATGTCAGATACATCCACATTTTTGTTCTTGAGAGCTCTACCGTATTCTACAACTCGTTCGAACAAGGTTATTTTTGTCTTACCTATGTAAAAATCGCCACAAGTTTTAAAATCAATTTTATGCATACAGTAAAATAAACCAAACAACGCACATAACTAAACAAAACAAAACACAAATTCACTGAGCTATTT
>JAFIDM010010028.1:38072076-38082097 GCA_023159025.1 Thereuonema tuberculata | reverse complement strand
GAACTGTCTTTAAGCCAAATTCAGTTCCACATATAGCTTAAAAATATTAATTAAAAAAAAAAAAGAACATTCTTGGAAGTTAACCAATAAGAACATAAAATCATTTTCAATTTGTCATTAAAAATCACAGAACAGTTTAACATTTCCAACATAACGAAAAAGATAAAGACAGCGAACAAAATCAACAACTTCGAAAGAATATTTGGCACAAGTTCTTAGAAAGGAAAAAAACAAACAAACAAACTAAAGATATAGTAATGGAAGTTTTATGAGGGAATGGCAGTATCAACAATGATCATAATGCTGGGTACAAGGAAAAAAGAATTAACCAAACACAAGCTTCAGAAATGAAATTTCTAAGACACGTGAAAGGATGCATAAGAACAGGTTGAATCAGAAATGATTACTTAAGAAAGGAACTAGATGCCTAGGCAAATACAGAGAAAATAACACAGTACAAAATGAAATGGAAAGAATAAGGTCCTCAAATAGAAATCCTGAAAAGTCATTACAGTACTGCAATATTACAATGTTTATAGTTTGTAAGTTATTCTCTAAACATCTATATTCGTTTTGTTTTCCGTTTTTTGCTGTTTTTGTGTCTCCTTTTAGTTCGATTAATAGCGTGCTATCGTATCTTGAATAACCATTTTGCTTACATTTCTTTAAAAAAATTGCTGTTTCCGATGAAAATGAAATGGTAGAACAAAGCCATGAAACAAATAAATACTTAGAAACTTCATTAAGGTTTCATTGAATGTTAAACTTATTAATATTTAATAAGAATTTAAATAAGAGATTTTAAATTATTAAACAGGTCATTCTGTTTGTGAAATATCATCTTGAAGGCAATGGAAAGCAGGATTACTGTTTGCATTCTTAATATCTCAAAACAAATATAATTTTTAGTTGTTTTAATCTATTGGAAAAATACCTATGTGATACATAGGTAAGTCAGATTTATAATGATATCACCTTTCATAAAACTGTTAAAACAGTGAGTGCAGAAACAGAGCGTTTCAATCAGTGTTTTGATCAGGACATTGCCTTGGGAAGAAAAGTCTGCGAAAATTGTTGTAATGAAAAAATAAAATAAAATGTTTATTTGTAAATTATGTTTTCGTCTTTATTAATTAAATATTTTTTTTTCCTAGAAAACAAAATACAGTGTAACCTCCTTTAACGGACACTCCGAATAGCGGACATTATTGCGGGTCTCATGATTCAATGCATGAATCTGAGGCCCTTTTTTTCAGTTGCAGTTACTTTGTAAATGTCAATCCCTCGTAAAGCTATCCTATAAACGTGTTGATTAAATTTAGTGCGAATTAAAATGGCATCAAAATGGAAGAGATTGGCACTGAAAGAAAAAATTGATGTTCTTGAAATTGCTGAAAAAGAAAAGCTGAGTGTGCGTTGTCTTGCTGAACGTTTTAAAGTTGGAAAAACTCAAATAAGTCAACTTTTAAAGGACAAAGATGAGTTTAGAAAAAATGTGGATGGTGAAGTCAAGCGAAAATTCGAAGAATTTGAAGTTTTGCAAAACTGAAACTAAAAGCAAAATCGACGAAATGGTGATAAAATGGTTCCGCTTTGCTCGTGCAAAGAACATTCCTATAAGCGGTGTTTTCCTTCAAGAAAAAGCCAGAGAAGTCGGTCAAACTTTAGGATTGGACACTTTTAAGGAATCGAATGGATGGCTAGAAATTAATTTTGTACTGTAATTAATTTTATCATTATTTTAAGTAAGACAAACGGATTAGCACTCATTTAAAAAGGAATATAGTAAACAATTTGCAATTGTTCCTATTCTCTAATATCGCAATGATAATTGTAGAAATTTAATTAAGATTGTACGTAATTTTTCATTAAATGACATGCTATAAGCCAAAAGATAAAAAAAAGACAGTCCTCCCCAATAGCGGACACCTCCCAATAACGGACAAAACTTGTCTAGAAAATGCGCGCGCGAATCTCTTTGGAAACTCATGCTATCTTATCCACCCCTATTTTTTTATGGAATAATCGTCATTCTTAACTCAAACCTTGTTAATATACTGAATTCCTAATAATGATTTAAAAAAAAAAAATCTTAAGTTGCGAAACGATGAAAAGATTGAAAATGGAGAGAATAAATTGAAGAAAAAGAATGGCCCAAGAGGGGATCGAACCCACGACTTTCGCGTTATTAGCCCGACGATCTAACCAACTGACCTAAAGTCCGCGCGCTCAAAGATGACCCTCCCAGAATGCAACGCAGCTTATAGGTTGACCCTTCCTGGCTTTTCGTAGTTATTCAAATGGAAGCGAAAATGGCGGTGGCGGCTTCACAGTCAACATTTCAACGAGGAAGAGTTATCAACAGTCAAGCTAGGGAAATTATTCTTAACGTTGCTCGTCGATTTCTAGAAAATGTATCGCCCAACAACGATTTGAAAAGTAAAAAGGATGCGTTGAAGATCACTGCAGAATATACTGGAGTGAGTTTGTCAACGGTGAAGAGAATTTTACAATCGCAATTCTGTTTCCGATTCAATCACCGATCTGTTTTGCTTGAACGAAGTGACATCGTTGCTGCCCGCTGCCTTTACTTGCGATCAATAAGGCGTATGCGAAACGGAAAGCGTCACATCGTTTTCCTGAACGAGACTTGGGTGAACGAATGTCATTCTGTGAAAAATATGTGTCAAAGCAAGGAGATTAGAGTGGCTACCAAATACTGTGAAAGAGCACATTCAATTTTCCTGAAATTCAACTGTTTATTTGTTAATTTTGAAAATTTCCCCTGATTTCAATGAATTATTTACAAATAAAATAAAGTATTTCCCCCGCCCCCAAACAAACAAGTAAACAGTAAAACACAAACATATAACCACTGTAACCGAACTGAGTTTCCGTACAAAAAAAAAATGTTTTTGTTTTTTTTGTTTTAACAAAATTAATAAAAATTAGACTAATAACAATAGCAAACCTAGTGGTTACAACAGCAAATTTCAACATCCCTTGAAATATTTTCTATCATTGTAAAAACAAACATTTCAGTGAATCTCCATGATCAAATAAATTTCTCATTTCAGTGTATTGATTTTAAAGTATGCTATTTGGTTTTTTTTAAGAAAATGAATTTTTTTGATGAGAATTTGACTCATAAATCATTTTCATTACAGAAATATTCAAAAATTCAATTAACGTGCGTTATTTGTTCAATTAACTTATAAGGAACCGCACCAAAAAGAAATATGTAATTAATTAATATTTACTTGTTGGTGTGGGGGTGGGGGAATATTTTCTTTTATTAAAGCAATATTAACATTCTAATTTTAGTAGTATATTCTGCAGTGACCTTCAACGCATCCTTTTTACTTTACACATCGTCGTTGGGCGACCGCCATTTTCTCTTCCATTTGAATGTTAACTAAAAGCCAGGAAAGGTCAATCTATAAGCTGCGTTGCATTCTGGGAGGGTCATCTTTGAGCGCGCGGTCTTTAAGAGGCCACCTACAGCATTCAGAAATCCTAAAACTGTGGCTTCCTAAATATCTACTTTAAACAACATGATACTAATTTTAGAGAAAATAAAGTAGTTATCAAAAATCCCAACTCTAAAGGATTACATAACCAATATCTCATAATGTCATAAGTTGAGAAACTGTGAAAAGATTTAAAATGAGGAGAAAAAATTGTAGAATAAGAATGGTCCATGAGGGGATCGAACTTTCGCGTGACCTTCACGTTGTTAGCACGATGCTCTAAACCAACTGAGCTAACAGAAGCCCTTGCGAAGCATTGTGGAAGATGTCCACAGACAGACAGACAAACTTGTGATATTAGGCGTCTTTCAGATGCCTAAATAGTATATCTACTAAAATAAACTTTTTTTCCTAAGAAATGTGGAAAAGAGTTTCAGAGCAAATGAGTTCCAAAAACTAATGTGAATCATCCATGTACTGTGCTCCCGGTCTAATGGTGAAAAGGAACCATTATTAAAAGTAGATTCTAGATATGTTTAAGTAAGTGTTTAGAAACTTAATAAAACGAAATTGGTAGAACTCATTTACCATATATCGATACTGACAAAGCATTTAATAATATCAGTTAAAAACTTTGGTGTACAATTGAAAAAAATCGTTCATACATCTATAAAAAGCATTTATAGCCTCTATGAAAGTCCAAAATTATTATTGAGACCGAAAAAAAGAATTAACATACAGGAATAAAACAAGAGAGTAACATCTCACCAATCAAAAATGCAGAGAAAAAGTATAAGCAAGTATAAAAATGAGAGATCAATGTTAGGTAAATATAACCCTATTTACAGACGATCAGGTGATTATATGTTAGTAAAGACAGACTTCAAAGAACTGTCTTTAAGCCAAATTCAGTTCCACGTATAACTTAAAAATATCAATTAAAAAAAAAACAAGAACATTCCTGTAAGTCAACCAATAAGAACATAAAATCATTTTCAATTTGTCATTGAAAATCACAGAACAGGTTTCACATTTCCAACAGAACGTTACTTCCAAAAAACACAAAGAAAGCGAACAAAATCAACAACTTCGAAAGAATATGTGGCACAAGTTCTTAGAAAGGAAAAAAACAAACAAACAAACAAACTAAAGACATAGTAATAGAAGTTTTATGAGGGAATGGCAGTATCAACAATGATCATAATGCTGGGCACAAGGAAAAAAGAATTAACCAAATACAAGCTTCAGAAATGAAATTTCTAAGACATGTGAAAGGATGCATAAGAACAGTTTGAATCAGAAATGATTACTTAAGGTCCTGACACAAGCAAATGCAGGCGACTGCAAATTTTTCACTTCTTTAATATATTTCTTTTTCCAATGCAGCTAAAATTATGAACTTGTGAAGCATCTGGGATTTCTATTTTCTTGTTTTAATTTTCAAGATATTCTGTAATTAATTAATTAAAATTAAAAAACAGTGAATTTTGGGGGTTTCGAGGTAGTAGGGGAGACCGGGGCAGAGCGGTCCACTTTTTTTTGTTGAATTTTTTTTTTTTTTGTTAAGAGATTTTTTATTGCATTTATTTTTATTAGAATCGGGAACTATTCAAGAATATAAATACCTGATTTTATTTCATTATATTCATAAATAAAATTGATATTAATTCGCAAAGCAAAAATTCAACCACGGGGCAGGCTGGACCACCCCATGAGGCACGTTGGTCCGAGTAAGAATAACAACATTTAAACAACAGTTTTTAAATAAAAACAACAGTTTTTTATTGAATAAAAAATAACATGCTATTTAGGATATCATGAATAAAGTTAAACTTAACATAGACTACCTAAGGTATTACATATTCAAGTGAAAATTTAAAATAATCATTATGTAGATGAAAGTCGTAAATGAATAATATCAAATAGGTTTACATTGAATTAATTAATCACTTTCACTAGAGAAATCTTCTTTGCAGTTGAGGCATTCATAAAATAAACCCCGAATTGTAACAAAATTATTAGAATGCTATTAAGATTATATTGTTATTTAATGCCATTTTTTAATGCTTTCTAATGTAACAAAGTGTGTATAGAATTTATATTTAATTTAAAGTATGACTTACCGAAAATTAATAGGGATGTAATTCTGCTTGTTTTCGAATACGCTCCCTCTCCTGAAATGTTTAGACTGATTGGGTGTACTTTTTGCCCGTGTGTTTCAGATTCATCAATTGCTCTGATTTTTCCCACCAGAGTGTACTTAACTTTTCTCCTTTTTTTTCCCATGGGAAAACGAAACAGATAAAACCACGTGATCACTCAATCAACGCACAACTGTTTTTCCGAAGTTTTTCTCTTTCTTTCGCACATATTGTTTTCTAAATAAGCTCAAACCATTAAAATAATATTTAACCATGAAATATCACAATAATAATATACAAGACTTTACCCAATATAAAAATTCAAATACATAATTACAACAATACAATTATTAAAAATCAAAATATATTCCCTCAGAGACCAATATTTTAATCGTGTCATACTGCCAATTCCATAACGCGACAGTTTGCATAGTTTTTAATTAGAATTTAATAACCGTTAAATGTGTAAATTGGCTATTTTCAAAGATTAAGATGCCTTCATAAGTTTTCCCCTTTTACGAAGTTTTCCCCTTTTACGGTACTTGCTGAGAGTATTAAAGGGGTAATATCCTTTAATAATATAGGCTACACACAATATATAATAGTCTACATAAAAAAAAATATAAAAAAAAAATAATATGTAATAATATAATACAATATAATGTAATAGGCCTAATAAATATATAATATAGAAAAAAATATAATGTACAGTGCCAAATATATGTATAATGTATAATGTATAACCCCCCCCAGACCTTATTAGTATCTAATATACTTAGGCACATTTTCCAATACACCTACTTTGTTACGACTTTTCTCAATTATAATGAGAGTGATGGGCGATGTGTGCATATATTAGTACTTTTCCATATAAAATAAATAATTCCATATTACAATTAAATCCACCTTCAACAGATTTTACAAATCCCTATTCGTTTACATTCACATATTGTAACCCATCTCAACCCTAAACATCTATTGCACCTTGACTTGACATAAATAAAAATTTATTATTCAAAAATTTCTCATAAAATAATCTTACGACAGCGATATACAAGCTGAATTTCAAGTCTAGGTCAAATTTACGTGGATTATCGATTACAGGACAGGTTCCTCTAAATAGATTAATATACCGCCAAATTCTTTAAGTTTCAAGAACCACTACTACTACTCAAATAATAACTTTACTATAAAAATAACAGGGTATCTAATCCTGGTTTATATAATACATTCATAACTTCAATTTCATTAATATTATACTATAAAAATTAAAAAAATTCCACCTTAATTTAATCTTACTATAACACAATTTATAACACAATTTAATTATAAAATTAAAAAATTTCATTTAGCTTCATCGTCTAACCGCGACTGCTGGCACGTCTTTAATCAAACTTATTACATTTAACTAACCATAAATTACTTTAATATTTTAATATTCAACACTACTTAATGACATTTCTAAACAATACTTATATATGAAATCAATGTAACAGAAATTTTTAGTCAGAATCAAACTAATTAATTTTACAATGAAAAACAAGATGCCTGATTAAAGGGTTATTTCGATAAAATAAATCATGTACTTTTTTACTCTTGTTAACTTTTTTTTCAGTCTTAATCAAGTAATATACTTATACCACAAAATCTAAAATAATTCCTATTTTAACAAATGTAGATTTGTTATTATAAATAATTTATATCTATTAATATTAAAGATCCGATTTTTAATAGTCGTGACTCTAGAAACTTTAGATCTGATATATCTAAATATACTTATGCATCAAAAATTGAAATGACAACCAAAAAAAAAAAAAACGATTTTACACTCTTCATTTTTTTTTACCCCCCCCCCCCCAAATTGAAATGACAACCAAAAAAAAACCACTTTTACACTCTATTGGCTTTTTTTTTTGGAACCCCCCCCAAAAAAAATTTCAATGGCGCAGTCTGCGCCGTGACTCCTATTGCGTGGGCATCCCTATATAAATATAAATATATTAATGTAAGATTTTATTGTAAAAACAGCGGTCCACTCTGCCCCGTTTCGTTCGGTCCACTCTGCTCCATCGCCTTTTTGGCGTTTCCTTCAGTTGTAACTATCGACTACTTTATGTATTCAATACATATTATAGCTTAAAATGATCTTTAGATTACCGCCTTCAATATGAATATTACGGTTATGTTATTCAATGTATCGCTGAACGGCAATATTAAAGTAAATGCAACACTAAATATTTACTTACCTGGGCAAAAACAAAACAATCGATCACCTCACTGTCACCAATAAGCCGAATTCACTGACGCTTTTGTGGTAGTAGCGCCACAATGGCACCAACCTTCTTTCCGATTTTTGGCGCATTCTAGCGTTTACACGAATTACTAAAGTCAACGGTCCACTCTATCCCTAGGTCCACTTGGGCCCGGTCTCCCCTACTCGGTATTTTTAACTAAAAAAATCTCGACGAAAACATGAAATGATAAAAAAATTTATAAAATAATGATTTGTATTTAAATTATTTATTATTATTTCAATAGTTAATTTTTTTTAAGATAATTTAATCTCGCACAATTTTTATTTTTTTCAAAATTAACTGTTGCACTAATAATAAATACCTTAAATCATTATTTTACGACTTTTTTTATCATTTCAGGCTTTAGTCAAGTTTTTTTAAGTTGAAAATAATACCTCTAAAATACCCAAAATATTGACTGTTTTTCAATTTTAATTTAATTGATTACAGAATATCTTGAAAATTAAAAACAAGAAAATAAAATTCAAGATGCTTTACAAGTTTATATTTAAATTTTCAGAATTTTAGGAGCATTGGAAAAAGAAATATACCGTACCGTATATGCTCCAATAGAGGTCCCGGCGTTTATATGCAAGACTAGTCTGGGCTCCTGGTGCTTAATAGAGACCGGCTGCTATTAGAGGCCGGCCATTATTAACAAAAACCTTCAGAACGCAATATTTTTATACATAAATACCGGCTAATATTATAAACAGCTACTTTATTTGAATTTCACATGCTACATAAGACTAAAGATAAATGGCAATGTCTTTCTGTACCTTTCGCTGCTATTCGTCGTCCGAATCCGCGATGACGGGCGGCCGCCTCACCGGAAGTTTCTTTCGCATATTCCACCACGCGAATCTTAAAGGCAATGTCAAATGACCGTTTCGGCGGCATTTTGTAAGGCAATGTACCGTAAGGTATTACGCACGACTATAAAGATACAGACGCTTACACTAGTACCGGTAGGCAAATATCAAAGACCTGGATACTGTTAGAGACCAGCTACTATTTGGCCTTGTCCCCTCTGTAGCCCGGCGCTTATTAGAGACCGGCGACAATAAGAGCCTCGGCGTTTAATGGAGCATATACGGTATAAAAGAAATAAAAAGTTTGTAATCGCCTGCATTTGCTTGTGTCAATGCCATGGTAAGTGAGCCAAAATACTGTATTTCTGTTATAATCAAAATACTGAGACAAACTGTAAATCTTTTACCAGATTAATTCTTTACAAATTATAATGTAAACTGAAAATAATGAAATGAATGAATAATTAATTAAAAATGTAAATAAATATCATATACTGAGATATCAGTAACAGTTTTGAGCAGTTAAGGTGAATAATCTCAGATTTATTTTTTGATAGATTAATAAATATTGAGATATTTACTGAGTAATTAGCAGTTGTTAGTAAAAACTAAAAATAGATTGAATTTTTTTTAAGCGATTTTAATCAAAGTAAAAAAAAATAATTAAATGTAACAAAAAGATATTCCTCTCTGGACTTCTTGTACATTGATAGCTAACAATCTCTGAAAACTGTGGATGTAATCTCTATTATTTCTATTTATGATATCAACCAGCGACAACCAACCTAAGGAAATAACATAGTCTGTTGTTGATAAAACTCTGATCTCATAGCGATGGAGGAATTTAACCTGTACATCAGATAATCCTTTCACACGATCCCTCGATGTTGTTTTGAACTGAACAAGCTGCTTTTATAATCCGGAAAAAGGTGAGATAAATTAGCATAACAAAGCCATAACAAGCCGAATGCTAAGACGGTGGTTTTGTACTAACAAGTAAGTCACAGAAGTAAATCATAATATTGGACGGAAGATATTCAGGAATTTAATTTTTTTTAAATACAAAATAACTTGATATAATTATAGACAAAATTTTACGTCAACTATGAATGGAGTAAGTTATTTTTTTCCTTCCTTACCAAGTTGTCTGCCAAATAAGTGTAGTCTAAATTAAGTCATTAATATGTATATATTGAAAAAAAAGGACTATAATAATTAAATGTACTTATCTATTATAATAATATACTGAAATTCCATAACTATCTTCTTTACTCCTGATAAAACGATATTTCGAATAACCTACC
>JAFIDM010010028.1:38034773-38057606 GCA_023159025.1 Thereuonema tuberculata | reverse complement strand
TATATAAGAATATATGAAATTATGAAGAGATTTGATGATGAAGAAGAAGAATTCTAAGTTTACTTCTAAGTTAACGGTACTAATAACAAGATTTTTTTCTTTTTTCTATTGTAATGAATCAACAAATTTGAGTCGAAGCGATGAAGACTTAGCACATCAGCTAACCCGTTCACACGATCCTTCTATGGAGTTTTGAACTGAATTGTATTAGCATATAAACCCGTAAAAAGCCGAATCATAAGATGGCGGTTTTTTTCAAAGAAGACTACAGAAAAAGACTATTGGAAGGAAGATATTCAGGTTAATTTTTAATATATGCTAGCGTCCCAAAAATGTATTCACTGATGAATGAAGAAAGATCTACTGCTCCATCACAATTAGATATAAGCACTTGTCCACTGTTTCGCCTAATATGTTAGGGACTTCTACTGCCTTCCCTTGAAGTATTTTTCTTACCTTACACTTTCGAATCTATTATCATTCCTTGAGCTCTATATCAGCCACTTGGGAATAAAGTCAAAAATCCATAATTTATTTATTCACAGAATCAAGTAGAAACAAGTGTAGGGGTAGTGGAATTACAGGATACCCTTCCACAAATTAAAGGTTTTTATAGAAACGAGCACCAGATACTAAATCTAATCCACATACACGAAAGAATTTGGAAGAACTGGAAGAATTTGGAAGAACTTTTAAGTATTTATTTGTATTAATGTTTACGAGATGACTTAAATTTCCTGTAATAACTGATCTTAATAAAAATACGAAAGGAACTTTTTTTTTTCTTTTTTAGGACAGTTTTATTCCTTCAACTGAAAACAGAGAAACAATCTGTGTTCACCATAAACTAGAAAAAGCTGACCTACAACAACACAAAAAGCGTCAAAGTAACAGAAAACGCCCCCACAAACCTACTTTCTTTTCTAAGAAAGTTTGCTGCTCCGAAGAATCAGAAAAATATCTTATTGAAGTTACAAAAATCTGGTTTTAATATTATTCAAAGATAAACAAAAATTTTTTTTATAAATGTAAGACAGAAGTTCCTGAAGATACTTATAACTATTTTCTAAAAGATGAATAAAAGGACGCCGACACACAAATTGATTAAAAATATATATTAACACATTAAAAGGTACAACTTATACCTTTTAATGTGTTAATATATATTTTTAATCAATTTGTGTGTCGGCGTCCTTTTATTCATCACTCAAATGCACACGTTAAAACTTATGATATTTTCTAAAAGCTTTTCTATATTTCTCTTTGCTTTTTAATTTCATGTAAACAGAATAAAGTAAAATTCTCCAAATTGTTAAATTAACAAATACAGTGGAACCTCGCTATTCGTACACAATCCTTCCAGGAGGCAGTTCGAATGGCGATTTGTACGAATGGCGAATCATTTTTTCACATAAGATATAATGTAAATTGGATTAATCCGTTCCAGACCCACAGATGATTGCTTATATAAACCTTTGTAATAATATGTTAAGCCTAAAATACATAAAAACTAGGAAAACAATAAATAGGCCACTATTATTATTTCTTTCTTTTTCAATATAGACGATATGGTTGATTTCGCCGTGCCATACTGAGTTGCCAGGTCAGAGACCCGAGTTCCACTTTCAAACTTCGAAAGAGTTCTTTTTTCAATTCAATTGTCGTTCTCACTGCTTTCCTTTTAGCCTTAATTGAATCAGTAATCTTTTTTAGACCAATGGCTGCACTATTTTTAATAAAAATAACAAAAAATAACAATAAAATACCACTAAGTTTCACGAAGCTTGCGTGGATGATGCGTAGCGTACGGAAGCTAGCACGATACTGAACTGAAGCGACCGCGTGGCGCGGCCAGTACCGAGGTCACGCTGTCCGAATCGCGAGCAAGCGTACGAATGGCGAGTTCAATTTTACTTGAAAAAGTTGTACGAATAACGAGTTGTACGAATAGCGAGCCGGACGAATGGCGGGGTTCCACTGTACGCATTAAATCGCTTCAAAGCAAATAACAGTAATCAAATCAAAGCTCGTGGAAACAAAATGGAATAGGATGTCAAAAGAAACAGTGTTTGATTTCAATATTTTCTATAGGAAAAAGGCAATTCATACGCAACATTCTGACAGCGATCCACATGAGAACTTTTCAAACAGAAAATATAGATCATCTATTTTCTGTAAATATCCACATTAAGTTTCAAGAAACACCTTTCAGTAGTTCAAGAGTTATTAGGGAAGAGAAATGCGTACATCCTTTTTTATATCGTTTTTAATTGAGGGAAATAAATGGCATACAGCGCATAGAATTAATAAATAAAAGAAACACTACGTTCATTGTTAAATCGTAAAAGCATCTCAGGATAGTCGCCGTTTCAAACATTAACAAGATTTTAAATGGGAATTTTCCAAGGCGGCAATTTTAGATAATATAATGAAGAAAAGCTTTTTTAATAGAGATTAAAAGAGCTTTTTTAATATACAAGAGGTCAACAGGCAATTATTTATCTCTGTTCATCCCCTTTTAGCAAAGATTAAAAAAATAAAATTGAAGATGTTCGGGGATTTTTTTAAATTTCCGATTTCGTTATGTTAAATTTTAATTAAATTAAATTTCAAGAAAGCTATTGATTATGATTTTGTACAAGTGGATAAAAATAACAACAAATTAAAAAAAAATACTAAAATCAGTGGAGAGCAAAATTTCCATAGAATTTTCATTATTATATAATAATATAATTTTAATATTATATTTAATATTAGTAACTTAATATTTTTAGGAAATTGATTTATATTTTCGGATTCAATATACAAAAAAAAAAAGACAGAGGGAGAATTATTTTAATTTGTAAACTAGACTTTTTATTCTAAATAACTGAATTGATTATGCAAAACATTTTTTTTTTCCTGAAATTTGGTTAGTGGAACAGGAATGTCATTTTCAAAATGACAAAACTTCTCTTTTCCCTTTTTTTTATTTACTTTTTTTCTGCAGAAAGGAACCATAAAACTTTTGACAGCTGCAATGAAATGTACGCATGCGTTGTTAACCCAATGGTAAGCGTATATAAGACTTCTCTTCACAACACTAACTATGTTATTACTATAAAGCAATCTATGGACAACAGCAAAATGGTAAGTATCTTTTTCAAATATATTCTCTGTTTGAATGCAAATTCTGTGATTTCAATTTAAAACGATGTAAATACTGGTTATAGTAAGGTTTAGTTTTTGTTTTGTTATAGAGTTAGAATTTACACTTCATTTGAATTTACTATTCTGTATCTTTGTTATTTGCTCAATGCAACTAAAACTAAAAAGTTAAATTAATAGATAATGAAAGTACTTTTTAAGTAGAATCAATAATACATAATATAATTGGAGAGGGGTTTATTTTTAATTAATTGAATGCAGAGCTGTATTTTTTTATTTATTTTTTATTTACAACTATTTACATATATCAGTTGCACGCTTCTAGCGTATTGTATTCTGAATTGTTCATTAACTGAATAAAGTTCATTAACTGAAATGACAGCTTGGTGGAAGTATTCTGCACATTGTTTAAACACAATTGTTAAACACAATTTTATTAAACAATGCTGCTGCTGGACTAATACACATCTGTAATGTATCTTTCTAGTTGCACTTATGCTTTATCACTTCAAAGCACATAAAATATTACACTATATTAACAATTGGATACTCACTGCTTTAACACTTCACAATAATTAGCACTTGTGAACTAAACTTGTAACACTAAAGTGGCACTAACTTGATGCACTTTAGTTTTCTAAGTACTATAATCTCAGCTACACACATGTGACATTTTAATTCACTAATCACTATAATTCTATCTATGCACATGCGAAACTTTGATGCAATAAATCACTGTAATTAATACTTGTATTAATTAAATCCGTCGCACTAATTCAATTCGGTAATGTAATAAATTCACTATATAATGTTCACAGTAAAATTCACAATCTCGAAGCACCTTTGAATATGAATACTAATGTTTCAACTATTAAAATAATTCCTTGAATAATTTCTTTAATTGCACTTTGACTTCTTAAAGTTGGAAATAATAATATTCACAGTTAATTAATTTCTCGACTTGAGAACTCTTTCACTAATTCACTTGGCAACCTTCCAAATAATTGTCATGTGCGCACATTATTCTCCTTATCTCCAAAACGTTGAATATCGGCAAATCTCCTTTATCGTTCCTTTCACGGAAAATATACTTGAAAAGTTTAACTTACAGTTGGCGTTGATATTCACTGTTCAAACGCTGAGTTGAAATCCCCTAGTGAATCCTTCACTCGACGCATGTAGCGTTTTCGCTTCCCCTGAATGTTGCTTCACTTGCAAGGCCTCACTGGACATCTCGCCTCAAACGCGAGAGCTTTTCCTTGTGTTGATTTCACGGCGCACACAAATCTGGAACTGTCAAAAGCTCACAATACTGTCGTATCAGTTCACATTCATCCTCATCAATCAAATGTCTACTTAATTTATTTTCTTGAATTCACTAATTCACTGATTTGAATTATTATAATTATATTGCAGCACAGAAGAAAAATATTCTCAATATTTTAATCTAATAATAAGGAAATTGCTTCGAAGCAAGAATAAAATAATAAATATAATTTTGACCATTCAAAATTCTCCACAATAATTCTTGTATTTCATAAATACTCTTGAATAAAACAACGCTGTACTATTTTAGAAAAGCGTGATGAGAGATCTTCCGATGAGAGATCTCCGATATAAGATTTAGAGCATTTTGTTCTTCGATTAAAACACGACATTAACGATTCATAAGCCATAAGGGAGCCATAAGGGTGTTTCAAGACGCCTTAACATCTGTCTTTTAAGAATGAAACCAAATTTCAGCCAAAACATGAATACTTTCAATATATGCTTTTATTTTTATCTCTTTTCAAGATTATTCTCATCTGCTCTTAATATAAGCAATGAATCTATCGATTATATTATGATTAAACCGATAAATACTATAAAGAATGCCTATTAAAGGAACTGTGGAACTCCAGGGAATCGTAGTGATCAATTAAATCGTAGTGATTTTCTTTGGGCTAAATCACTACGATTTAAATCGTTTATCTAATTCGATGGATTAAATTACAAAGGTTATCTTTGATGCAATTAAATTTCTACTGAAAGCATTTAAAAAAAAAATACTTAAAAATGTATGTCTATAGACAATTTCACTTGTTGTTTTTCATATAATGGATTCAATAATGGATTATATTATTAAACATTTATTGAAATCTTTCTATCAAAAAGAGCTCGCGCAGACGGAAGTTTTGGGAACTACTAGACTAAAAGACTTAGGCCTTGGCATTTCTATTAAAGTGATGGTTTCAGCTTCTTACTTATGGCTCAAACTACTGTGAATCGTAATTATTTAGTTAACTAGCCGGGTACCGTCGCTTCGCTCCGGAACCCTTGCATTTATATATATAAATATATATATATATAAAATGAAAAAATAAAAAAAGTTAGCAAAATAATATTGAGATGGAGAATATACGACTTCCCAGCCCGTTGTGGCCTTCTCCGCTTAACTCAGGTGTATTGCAGTTTGGCGCCTCACACCTGGGGTTGCGCCACACACGTTTTTGCATGTATCTTGCAAACGCAGAAACGTTTGTGAATGACTGATATATCGTTCGATAGAACTTTCAAATACCAACATTTTCTCAATAAGGTTCTCTTCCAACTTTTATACTTTTCGTTTAAATGGAGAAAAAGTCAAAATTTGACCCTTTAAAAGGCGACATCTTGGAAACCGAAAACTTTTTTCGAAAGATTTTTGTAGCACTGTGTTTGTCTTAAAAAGATCTACATTTTATCCATTTGCATGACCACTCTGTCTCTTATAGTTTGCTCACAAAATTGGAAAAACGTAAAGTCTTATGACAGACAGAATAACGCTTTTATAATATAAGATTTCATAAAAGATTTTTTTTTCTTTTTTTTTTTTTTGATAATGGGTTTTAGGTATGAATTATTTTTCAGTCCCATGAAAGAACAAAACAGAAAATTTTTGATCAAATTTAACAGAACTTTGGAATTCTATATATTTGATTTTGGAATACTATTTAAAAGGATTTTGTTTTTGTTTTTGTTTTTTCTTATTTTAAAATAATGTATTTTAATTGCTGAAATAAATTGTTCTTTTTTGATTAACTTCAAAAGTGGTTTTTTTTTTTCCTAATATTTGTTTTGCTAAAGTAAAAATATCAATTTGTATTTTTAAAATTATCATTTATTAGCAACAATGATTTCATTTAAAGTATCTAAATTTAAATCTAACTCTAATTTTTAGCCAATGAAATCGCCCGAGTTTATTTATATTTCTCCAAGCGCTTTTATTCATCGTTTTAGGACAGCTCTTTCATGTTATCACCACTCGTCAGTTGATTTGCGTAATACTTTAGGACTGTAATTTCAAAAATTAATTGTAAAGCTCTTAAAAGATTAAATTGAATACCTCCATACAACAAGGGCCCAAGTCCATCATTCGAGTTTTTTCAGGAAACGAAAAATACTTCTATAAGTATTGTTTGTCTTATAGCCGTTTTACATTTACCATTTCACTCGCCCTAACCTCGCCATAATGGTCGCCATCACCTCGCCATCACACATGGCGAGGACATTGCGATAGATAGCCCGTGCTCTATTTTTGAAGAGATGGCGCCATCTGGAGATGGCGCAATGTCACACCAACGCTCCTGGTGGCGAATTGTAGAACTTGAAGTCGAATCGATTTGAATCTATTTATTCGAAATTACCGATTACAAAAATGATTTTCACGATCGGAGGTCATCTTTTCCTTATATTTTCATGGATGCTTTCAGAAAACGTTACATTAGTAATCAAAATCATTACAGGATTTTGGCCTGAAAATTTGAATCGACGAGCGATTGAAATCTCGAAAACATATCGTGATATGGTCGAGATTTAACGAGAACTATCGAAACTGAAAACAAAGAAATACAAAACAATGAAAAATGAATATTTAAATTAATATTTCCTATTTTAATTAATTAAAAACATTGATGCATTGAATACATGATTTTTATATTAATCAATGCAATTTTTTTCGTAAATACACATTAGGCATGATGACAATTGAGAAGTGTAAATTTTCCGTGTGATGGAAGGCGATATGGAAGTGTAAAACAGTACACTAAATTACTGGCCATCTACCCTGACTTGCATTATGGCGTGTGAAATGGTAAATGTAAAATGGCTATTACGGACAAAACAAACCTTTCCACTCAATTTTGTAAGACTTACTAAACTATTCTGATAACTTTTTGACAGCTTTACTGTAACTGTGAAAATATATTAAAAGAGCTGGACTGGGTCCCTTATTTGAATTATGCTGTGTTGTGTTGGCAAAATATGCTTTTATATGCCAATATATGTGGCATTTTTCAAATCTCAGTCTATTAAATCCGACAATAGAGCAAAATGTATTTCAAAAATAAAGATTCAAATCTCATTCACGGCAGATAAGATGGTTACAAAAGAAAAGACAAAAATAAGCAAAAAATTTACCGAAGTTTTGTTAAAATAATATTAGACTAATATTGGTTATGGAGTCACATTCAGAAAGAGTATGTTTGTTATTGTTCAACTTCACAATAATCAGACTCATCAGTGCTTCCAAATACCTGTTTATTTAATTCCTCTATGAACGATCAGATTCTATCATAAAGTCTGTTTCACAAAAATATGGACTTGAGCCCTTATTGTATTGAGATATTCAATCTTTAAGATGTACTTTCCTAAAATCTCTCTCACAATAAATTGTTATTTGCTATTTATTCTTATTGGAGAAAGATACTGACCTTGTGATCAAAGTTTTTCTCCATAAGAGAAAACGTAATGTAATTTTTCTTCATAACAAAAGAAAACAGTTTGTTAAAAAAGAGATTTTAAGTAAGTACATCTTAAAAATTTTCAACTGATAAGGGCCCTCAATTTTTTTATTTTGCTTTGAATCGTATTTTGTATAGTTGAAAGGAAGTAAGGGAAGAGCGTATTTTTTTAAAAAAACAATGTATCGAATAGCACAAACAAATTTAGAGCTGGAAAATTTCTGAGAATTTGTCAGGGTAGTGAAAGTTAACTTTATTTAATTAATTTCTCATTGTAGTTGCTCTGTAAGATCACTCCGTACTTCTGTAATTAATTCGTTGTAGTTGAAATGGTAAGATACAATATCTATGGGCTCAAGCAGCCATCTTCTGGTTTTCTTAGGGTTCTACAAAAACAAAAACAAAAACTCTTAAAATGGGGATTGTGTATGTCTTTAAGGACTTGAAGATATACGATCTGTTCCTAAATCCAAGTGGTCATTGAAGCTTTTGTGATTGTCTTCCTGCTCTTTCAGCAGTACGGAGCTACATGAATATACTTAATTCTGTTATACGATATTTACCGGAACGTAGAGTTAAAAAAAAAACTAATTAAAAGAAATAAAAACAAAATTTCGTAAATACATGTTGAAAGTGAAGTATTCTTTAGTATGCTGCTTCAAAATATACATGAATTCAGCTTGTAAGCGGTCTAAATAAATTATGGTAAAATTTAGAAAAGGTAAAAGTAAAATCCTAAAATGGATCAGTTTTCTTATATTTGAATCTAGAAAGTTTTTACTACTGGGATCTTATTAAGGTCAATCTATGGGATTTCAATCCATTAAGATGATCATGTCTAAAACGATAAGTTCATTTTGATGTAGGATTATTATAGACCGTTTATTATATTTGTGAAGACACGTGACAACTCCTTATATGGTAAACGATTGAGCATTAGTTATTCCGTGTACTTCCGTTCTGAACATGGCTGCTGCTGAACATACACCGTTGTTCGTTTGTGCCAACAAAATTTTAAGGATCAATCAAGAAGAATCATTTGGAATGTCATTTTTTTTTATTTCAAGTCGTCGATCTCTACTGTAAAATGGTTGAAGCAGCGGGTACTTCATCTTATTCAGTGTTCAGCATTGCTAAGGAAACTGAAGCCTCGCTTACCACTAAGCCTAGCCCATTGTTTGAAACGCCAGACAGGAAAAGAGAGCAGCCGGCTTGGATAGCAGAAATGGATGACTAAAAACAAACTTTTTATAAAATCGAAAATTCGAAAATAAATAAATAAAAGGAATAAATATATTTTTAATATTGAAAAACCAATAGAAATAATAAAAACAAAACATTGTAGGGAGAGGACAAATAGGATGTAAACACCGCAAATAACTTACAAAGATATTCCAGACGCGACAAGCAATAACTAGTGAAGAAAGGAAATGATAATGATTAGTTAACTGTGATCACGTGTCTTCACAATTATATAATGAACGGACTATAGGTAGATAAAGAAATTTTCAGGCAAAAATATTTGAATATTATAAAATATTTTTACGTGTAATAAGAAATTATTCAAAGTCAACCCATATTTGCATTATATATTTACAGTTAAAGTTTAAAAACATATACACACTTATGAACAACGTTTCCGACCCCCATATTGATCGAGACCCCTTCTAAGGTGGTGATAACTTGAGAAGGGGTCTTGATCAATAATTAAGGTAGGAAACATTGTTAAATAAGTATATATTAGATTTTTAAACTTTTAATTGTAAATATATGATGCAAATATGGTTGACTTTAAATAGGAACATTTGAATTCTAAACAATTATTTCGTAATGTATTCATTTAGATCGTGTTGTTACTTTTGTTGATGGTTCTCAGACACGGACAGTTCTGTTTGTTCAATTCCAATAAGCATCGTTGGAAAAACACATCCACAACTAGTAAGCCATTGGTGATACAACCAGGTAAGAAAAAAAAACTAAGTGACAATGTTTTATATTTAGTTTCTTTTTTACTTGCAAAACAAAAAAAATTATAGTTGTCTTGCGAATTTTGAATATCCGCAACAAAAAACTTCCTGTAAATTGTGGTTCTCTTTTATCCTGCTTCTTATTTAGAGCTTAATTTATGACAACCCTTGAATAAGAAGATGGATAATCTAGCTGTGCTGTTTGACCTTCAATTTCTTTGGATAATTAATTATTGATTTAATTGGATTAAGAGAGCTTCCATAAAATAAAATTTGTAGATCTCGTTCAAAGTTTTGTAGGACTTTGGACCAGAAAGCACCATTACAGTTCCCAAATGTACCAAAATAAAAGTATGTGGGCGAACCTCAGGGAAGGGCTAACCAGAAGGCAAAGCGAAGTGAATGGTGGAACGAGAATACAGTAAAAGCTGTGAGGGAAAAGAACAAAGCATGGAGAGAATGGTGGAAGAGCAGGAAGATAAAGGATGGAGAGGAGATAATAAAGAAAGGCTTATATGAGAACAAGAAAAAGGAGTGCAGAAGAATAATACGGGAAGAGAAAGAGAAAGCATGGGACGAATTCACAAAGAAACTGGAAGAAGATGTAGAAGGGAACAAAAAACTCCTATATAAAATGATCAGAAATAAGAGAAAACCAACTGAAGAGGCTTCTATATTGGAAACAGAAGAGGGAAATTTAATTGAGACAGCTGCGGAGATAAGGAAGCTGTGGGAGAGCTATTTTAAAAACCTTTTGAACAACAAAGAACAGGAAAATGAGCACGCCAAAGGAATCCAAGTGGTGATAAATAAAGGTGAAAGGTCAAAAGGAAACCACCTTCATGGCAAGAATTGGAAGAGGCAGTAAAATTAAAGAAAAATAATAAGGCAGGTGGACCGGATGAAGTTACTATAGATATGGTGAAAGCTGCAGGACCGGTGGGAGTACAATGGTTGTATAGAGTGATGAGGATAGTTTGGGAGGAAGGCACAGTACCTGAAGATTGGGGAAAAGGAGAAGTGATACCGATTTTCAAGAAGGGGAACAGGAGACTGTGTAAGAATTATAGAGGAATCACCTTGATTAGCCAATGCGCTAAAGTGTTCGAAAGAATTCTCCTGAACAGAATGAAAACTAAGTGCGAGAGATTGTTAGGTGAAGAACAACAGGGGTTCCGGCCAGGGAGAAGCACAATCGATTTGATTTTTTCAGTGAGACAGATGGTGGAAAAGAAGTGGGAATTTGTGAAGAAAGTGTATATGGTGTTCATCGACATAAAAAAGCCTACGATATGGTGAACAGGAAATACATATGGCAAAGTTTAGAGGAACTGAGAGTGGATCCATACATAGTGAACTGGATAAGAGAAATATATAGGGTGAACCGATGTAGAGTAAGAACCACAGAAGGGCCAACTGGTTGGTTTGAAATCCAGAGAGGATTAAAGCAGGGGAGTGTTTTGTCGCCAATGCTGTTCAATATAATAATGGAATGGGTAGGAAGAAAGGTTAAGGAAAACCTACAAAAACAGAGTAAAGACACAAAGCATATGATCTTCGCAGATGACATTGTAATATGAGGTGAGAAAATTGTTGACGTACAGAGGGAACTGGATGAATGGACTCTACAACTGAAACTGGTGGATCTTGAAGTTAGCGAAGAGAAAAGTGAAGTGATGGTGGTGGGACGGGACAAAAACCTGGAAAGGGATATCTGCATAAACAACAAGGCATTGAAGATCACAGATAGTTTTACTTACCTAAGGGCCGAAATAACAAGTGATGGTAAAGTGGAGCATGAAATCACAAGACGGTTGGAGAAAGGGGGAAAGCTATACAAGGGAGTGAGACACCTGATATGGGATAAAAAAGTCACAAGGAAGGCAAAAGAAATAATCTATAAAATGTATTACATGCCTATAGTCACCTATGCAGCGGAGACATGGGTGATGAACGCTAGAGACTGGAGTAGACTTCAAGCTGGGGAGATGAAATTTCTTAGAGGTATAGTAGGAAAGACTCGATTAGACAGAATGAGAAATGAGGATATCCGGGAGGAGTTGGGGGTAAAAAGTTTGAGGAAAAAGGTGGAAGAGGGAAGGCTGAGGTGGTTCGGGCACGTGAAAAGAATGGAAGATGGTAGGACTCCTAAGGTCTGGCATGAGTTAAAAGAAGGAGGGAAGAGACCACGAGGGAGACCGCGTAAGCGATGGCTGGATGATGTGAAGCACAGCCTGGAAGAGAGAGGCATCCTATGGGAAAGAATATGTAGAGAAGAGGCTTGGAAGAACAGGGAGAGGTGGAGAGGCTTAGTTAATTCCTAGACCCACAGTTGGTGGAACAGGAAAGGATATGTATGTATGTATGTATGTATATGAACCAAAATCAACGGGGTCCACTTTTTAATAAGAAATTAACACTAAAGTTTTGCCTTCTTAGGATAATTTATAAGTTAACTTAACCATAAAAAGAACTGCAGTCAGTTTTTACTTTGATAGATTTTGTATGTCAACCTGACTTCAATGACGAGTGTGAAACCTGAATTTCTTGTAGAACACAATAAAGTTTATATGACCAGATCGATTAATTACGTCTGTACTCAACGACATATTTGAATAAAGGATATCCGCAAGCCTGCGTAGGGACATGGCATAATAGTGAAAGTGACCAATTGTAGGTCAGAAATAGATTAAGAGGGGTCTTAATAATGTCTATGGGCCCACGTCACCAGCTCTTACCGTTTCATAGATAACGCCCATGTCAAGGTACAACTTTGATTGCAAATTGCTCGGCCATCGTAGTTGGCAGAGCTCTGGTTTTTGTTGCATTCATCTGCCCTGGAGATACTGGTTCTAACAGTATGTCACATTAAGCCCCAACTACCCCAGAACCACGTGACATGGACATGGTCACCTGGTTGTGGGCCCATAAGTCAAGATTTTGGGATAGATACCTCTTAGGTTTATACATGATATAATGGTATATATTGAGGTATATATGCATGCCAAGTTTGAAGTTCGTAGCGTTTTCCTAAGTTGATATAGAGAAACCGAAAGTCTACATAGGGACATAGCCTAATAGCGAAAGTGACCTAATACTGGGGAGACAAAATAAATAGCGAGGACAATTGGACCCACCCAATCGATAGTATTCTAAGAGAGGATCATTTTATCCTTTAGCACCCATATTCGGAAACATGGGTTTCACCCTTAAATTCGACTTCAAAGTTAAACCTTCACTTGACAATTATACCAACTTAGGAAAACGCTGCGAACTTCAAACTTGGCATGCATATACATCTCCTCAATATATATCATTATACCACGTATAAACCTAAGAGGTAACTACCCCAAAATATTGACTTATGAGCCCATAACTAGTTGCCGATGTCCAGGTCACGTGGTTCTGGGGTAGCTGGGTGGTCATGTAGCATAACAATATCTCCAGGGCAGATAAATGCAACAAAAACCAGAGCTCTATCTACTACAATGACCGAGCAATTTGCAATCAAAATTGTACCTTGACATGGGCGTCATCTACGAAACGGTAAGAGCTGGAGACGTGGGCCCATAGACGTAATTTCTTATTAAGACCCCCTTAATCTACGGTATTTCTGAGATTAAGGACATGGGTTTCTTTCACTATTAGGCCATGTTCCTACGCAGGCTTACTGATGTCCTTTGCGTGGTTTTCGATTATCTACATTCATAGTTTTCTATCTGAAATTCAGAAAAGAAAAAAACTGGAAACGTGTTAAGGAAATACGAACAAACCATTTTTGCTGTTCTCCAATAGATGGCGCTCAGAAGGTTGCAGAACAATCGATTATCCAATATTGCCTTTCACACTTTTTTTTATTATGTTCTTCTTCAAAATAATTAATGTATTACATAAGTTTAGTATTTATTTTTAAAAATTACTTGTTGAAGACAGAAAAGTTGTTTTGTTCTTTCGCTATTTCTAATTACTGAATTAAAAAAAAAAAATGGTGTCCGATTGATAATTTGAATTTTTGCTTGTTTTATTCATAGACCCTCTGTGTCCTTCTCCGTCCGCCATTTTGAGTCTGGGCTGCCGTAGCTGTACCGCAACTAAAGATTGTCCCACAGACAAACAAAGATGCTGCTCCAATAGCAATAATCAACTGTGTTGTACGGCTGTTCCTTAAGAAACAATACTTAACAAATATCTCTCCTTTATTCTTTAGAAATAAAGTGGATTCATATCTCAGCTTTGTGCCAATAACTGTTTAGAATGCTCTTTTTAAGTGTGCACCTTTATATTACATTAATACATCATCTCATCTTTTAGAATGCTAGTTGCAAATATTAGAAACCGTAGTTGTCTCCATTGGGAGATCCCTGCAAAATACCTCCGTATCAAAAGTTTTCTTTTGTACTTTTGTGTGTACTGTGTCACGTTTTTAGCACTGATTTTAGCTGATGTGATAAACACTTAATTTATAGTTGATTTTTAAGTTTTAATTCATCTGTATTAAATTGTAACAATTAAAAACTTAAAATGGAACAGTAAAACATAGCAAAGCTACCATGGCAAAGATATTCTACAGATAATTTTACACCCTTTTTTTTCCTAATGTAATTAAATTCACATGAACATAATTTAATTATAAGCAAATTTCTTGGTTCTGATTTAGTAGAAACAATATTTTTTTCACTGGAAGGCGATGAAACAAAAACCGACATTAGACATGGTTTTATAGAAATAAGAACTGATAAATATTATTTATAAAACAGCAATTTTATTGAAAATCTTCAATGAAGTGATTCGAACACGTGTTTTCATATCAAGAATTCATTTCTTTTAAAAGGAAAAAAAAAAAAAATAAAGTCACTACTTTAAAAATAAAAAGAAAAAAAAGTTTTTTGTTTTTTTTAATTATTTTTATCTTTCACGTCTTTCTATGATTCAAATACTCTTTCCAGTCTTCTCATTTCATGCTTCACGTTTTATAAATTCATCCTTAAATAAGTTCTTAAAACATTGATGAAAATGTAAAAAAAAAAAATAAGTAATAAATAAATAAATTATTTAATAAACAAAACTAAAGAGAAATAAAGCAAAGGGAGGAAAATCAAATTAAAAATAAAATTAATCCGCAAGAATTTAAAAATTAAAAACTAAGAACGGTAGATGTTAACAAATAATTCATATAACAGCTGATTCTAATGCATTAATCACGCCTTGAAAAAATTGTAGAGTAATCAAATATCGAACAGTATTCATTGAAGTCTTATTGAATTACATTTGAAAAAAAAAAAGGTTGTTCACCATAAATAATTATTTCCAAAATAATAAATAATTACACTCATTACCAAAAAAAACGATTCACCTAGAAGATGTCCGATTGTAATGAAATTTCGTATGCAAAGACATTGGGACCGCCCATGCAAATGATTAAACTTTGGTGTCCAATGAATGAATAGCGAGAGCTACAGCGCTTCGGAACTGCTCACTCAGCAGATTATATAAGAAGCGATTCTCAATCTGATGGTCAAAATTTCTGTTGCGTTGCCAGTTAGGATACCTTTCAACGACTGAAAAAATGCCTCGCCGCAGGATTCGAGCTCATTACGTGCAACTGTCAGAGTTTGAAAGAGGTCGTATCATTGGATTGAAAGAGGCAGGTTGGGCAAATCGTAGAATAGCTCGTCATATGGGTCGAAGTGATGCGGCGATTAGAAGATGCTGGCAGGAATGGGTGGACAATGGCAGATTTCAGCGTCATGAAGGTAGCGGTCGACCTAGGGCCACAGCAGAGCGGGAGGATAGAGTGATTGTCAGATCAGCTGTCACAGCGCCTGAATCATCGTTATCAACCATCAGACGTGCGACTCGCACACGAGTTTCCACCATGACCATTCACAGACGGCTGAGAGAGCGACATCTACGCTCGTACCGACCTCTACGCCACCTGCCACTCACGTCTGCATACCGTCGGGCCAGATTACAGTGGTGCTTGGCTCGATCCGGTTGGAATGATGCTGACTGGGGAAGTAAAGTGTTTAGCGACGAATCCCGCTTCCAACTGTGTCCTGACGATCGTCGCAGACGTGTCTGGAGACGCCCAGGGCAGCGTGCCGATCCTGCTTTCACTATTGCATGCCACACAGGCCCTCAACCAGGAGTTATGGTCTGGGGTGCCATTTCCCTTGATAGCTAGACCCCTTTGGTCGTCATTAGCGGCACACTTACAGCACAGCGGTACGTCGACGACATTCTGAGATCTGTTTTGCTACCCTTCCTTTTGCAGTACCCTGGCCTTATTTTTCAGCAAGATAATGCCAGACCACATACGGCACGTGTTTTTCTTAATAGGTTACTAGCAAAATGTGATCACATGATCTTGGATTCTGAGAATTTTCTGAATATCCGCAACCGCTTTCTCACAACTCGCCACATGTTTGATAGTAAGTGATGTGTCTTCCGGTTGACCTACGTTGATAAAAATGAAAATGAGCATCCTCAATACTACACCTAATATTTATCTCCTTATTTGTAATTCTGTGTCGTATGGTTTCGGAGCAGATAGGTAGGGCCAGAAAAAAAAATCTATTTTTCTTATATACATATATTTACAAAATTGCTTCAAGAATAAGCGAATTAAGACATATACCAAATATTCAGTTAACTTTGCAAATTTACCACATAAAAAGTGAATGTAAACAAATTAGTATCTATTCCCGCCTAAAACAGTGTCATTCCAAATTATGAGCTTACTATAATTTTCAATAACGCAAAAGTTAGGCCTAAATACCTGAAAAGCTTGACTTTGCTTGATGTAAAGCTGTAAAGTTAATTGAAGTTTAATTTACAAATGAAGGGGCCAAAACTTCATATTACAACGACAATGCTCTGCAGTTCATAGATTCTAAAATCCATATTGATCATTACCTACGAAACCGCCATTGTCTTAACAGAGGCCCTCTTGCGGAAAAAAAATAAAACTTCCATGTTTCTCAGTAACATCGTATTTTTTCCGATATTAAACTGAATAAAAAAGCTTTAACAAAATTCTAAATGTTGATCAATTTGAAGAAGAATTTTTTTAATTGTTATTTTGGATCTTTCTCTAAGAAATTCCATTAATTCTTTAAGTAAGAGAAGGAATTTGGCGCACTTTCCTTTTCATTCGTCATTGCCGACTGCCAAATGCAATAAAATTCAATGGGATTAAATTGTAGGTGACTTTGTCCCTCATATTATATCTACTATTATTCCTTCCCCATTCCATATCTATCTCAAAAAGATAAATATTGATAAACTTTTCATTTTTAAAGTAAGAAATCAGTGATTGGATCTCATTAAAAAAAAGAAGAAGAAGGTTTAAACTTCATTAATTGGAGAACAGTAACTGAGCAGGAATTGAGCAAAGCGGGGTGTGTGTATTGGAAGGGATTTGTTACTGTGCTGAAAATTACATAAAGCCATAAATGAACAGTTTTTTTTTTTTTTCAAGTGAATCGAATTAGGTGGCCTTACTGCCCAACTCAAAAATAAAAATAATAAAAGCCACTTCTTTATTTTTAATTATTTTGATATTTCTTTATTTTACTTTAAAAATAGATTGGGTTTCTTGTTGAACAAATAAAATGTTTACATTTTAATACTTAAAATAAATTTAAATTAATTTTAAACTTGTTTCAGTTAAACCAACTGCCCGGTTTAATACAACTGTTAATCAAATTACCACTGGACAAGTAACCTAAACAGGGACAGCACATCCACTGTGGATTCTGTCTCAAACAGTCGTCCTGATTATTACATCGAAAACCACAGACGCCACTAACATAGGGATTGCCTGGTTTCCCTTTAGAACCAGGACATTGAATAGGAAGATGCTCTTTGATTTCGGCAAGTTCATCTGGGGTCAGTTTCGGACTGACAGTCAGGAAACCACGAAAATTATCTGAAAAAGAATTGGAAGAAAAAAAAATCGTTAATTAATAACAATTAACAATTTGCTATTTGAAATGATTTAATTGATAAAATAAACAACAACATTTTTTTATATATGTAAATTGTCAAATTGGAAAAACAAAAAAACAATTAAATAACTTAACAAACAAGTGCTAATGATTTTAAAATAAAATTTATAAAGAACTTTTTGTAATGTATTACTTTGGAGTCGATCACTGCACTGATTTAGAAAATCTATTAAGACATCAAACTCTGAGGTCAATTGTTCCAGAACTATCCATTTCATGAAGGATATTGACATACAAACAGCACTTGGAAGGTTTGGGAAAAGCTAATCGCAATCATCCCTGCAATACGGAAAAAATATTTCACAAACTAATGGCCGAGTGCACGAAACCTCAATTAACTTTGATGGCTGCAGTGTGGACGTAGCTAAAATTAGTGGGGGTGCTGCTCCAGAAAAATTTTAGCCTTTAAATTTTAAAATTGTATGAAAGGAAACAAACATGTATAAAAAGAAAATTTATTCGAAACTTGATAAATTTCTTTTTATACATGTTTGTTTCCTTTCACACAATTTTAAAACAAAGGCTAAAATTTTTCTGGAGCAGCACCCCCCACTAATTTTAGCTACGTCCACAATGCAGCCGTCAAAGTTAATTGAGGTTTGGCCATAAGTGTGCGATTTGTAGGGGAGGATGGGGGGGGGGAGATTTCTCCTCCCCTTCTGGCTTGGACCATCCCAACCTCTGGATATAAATGATATATCCCTGCCATTATTAATGGATATTCTAAATTTACATAAATAGTTAATTGTTAGATAAGGATCTTAGTTTTGCTGAAACAAAATAAAAATTTTCTTTTTCTGTGATAGGAATTTGTCTGTTTTTATTTCTTCTGATCTTATTGATTGATCAAAGGAACAAGTTACAAACTGCAATACGAAAGTAGTTGAGATAAAAAATATGCTTTTTATCTCAATAAATAGTCCTCCAGTACATTGCTTCAATGCAGAAAAGTTTGCGACAAAATGGATCAAGTCTAAACATTATAGTGCCCTGGATTTCAGCAACAGGAAAACCACCAAACCAACCGGAACAACATTCATTTCGTCTCTTCAACTGATTTATGTAAGTCTCATAGTTTATTATATTTTGATTTCAGAACTTGCAGGTCCATAGAATATTATTCTTTTATAAATAACTAAACCAAAAAGTACATTTAAAGAAATCATGATTTAATACATTTTGTCCTCCAAATGAAAGTTGGCCGGCGGAAGTTTGAACTGCGCAGCCCTTCCGGTAGCTGATCAATTATGTTTTCCTGTCACAATGGACGACGTCGTCGGTTTTCACTGAGAAAGACATGTTGATAACGCCAAATTAAAACTTATCACGACTATTTAGCGTTATTTCAATACCAGTTGCTAACAATAAGTATTTATATAAATAAATAAATAAATATATATTATTTATAAATACAATGCTCTTTTGCAAAGTAACAAGCGATTACCGTAATGGCGGCGTCCTGTCATAAATTAGACGGAAGTGCCTGACCAGACTAATCGATCATACATGCGCAGATCTCACAAAAACAGGGCGGCCAACTCTCATTTGGAGGAGAATCTGTTAGGCCTATCCCTATCTAATATGTATGTTTTTGTGTGCCTGTAAGTCTGTTTTCAGGGGAGGCAAAGTGCACATATTTAAAATTTTAATTCTGTTATTTAACTCATTTTTAAAGGCACTGAAGTAAAAGTCGCTAAATTAAAAAATTCTGTGATTTTATTATCACGATTAACTCTAAAATAAAAATAATTGACAAATTAACAAAATTAAAGTGGAATTTATAAAAACATTTAAGTTTTTAAATTTATTCGTTATTTATTATAATTTGGATATTTTCATTGATAGCTGTTTAGTCTGATATTGCAATATGCCTTTAATAATCAGAGCTTTAGTTTTTATCTTTGGATTTTTTTTTTTTTTCAATTGATCCATTGTTTGACAGAGTATCCGTAATTTTGTTTTAATTGTTGTTTTGTTGTCTTTTAGGTGAATCATACTGACGTAGGAAGAACGCATTGAGATCATTTTGCTGTGCGGACGTGTGGATTGGTCAAAGAAAATGGTGAACGGTGAACGAAAAACACGAGGTGAATGAAAAAAGCCGTGAATGAAAAAATGTCGTGAAACCACTGCTGATATGTTACACCGTTTTATTCATAACATGAAGTTTCGTCTCCAGACATGTTTGAAACTTGGAGGCACTCATATAGAGCAAATATTATAATTTACTTACGATAAAAGACAAACAAATGATATCTCCTATGATGCGGGACTTGTCGGACACCCTGCACAATGCTCTGTCAAATGTATGAATATAATGCATTAAATTGCTTGGAAATGAAAAATCCGGATTTTTGGGGACTACAATTATCGTAATTAACTTCCTTTTGAAAATACAAAAGAATATTATTTGAAATATTTTTGTGATTATCTTGCCATTTTTGAGAGTTTATTTTCATTATATCTGAAAACTAACGTCTGATTCCGTTCTCCGCATTGTGGTCTCCTCCTTTGAGGATGTGTTTAACTAGATCCAGTTATTTATTGTTATTTCCTTTTTATCAATCATAGGCATTTGTATCCTTCAACTTCAACTTTCGGCAAGTAATATTTTGAAGTTAAGCCAAAGAACATGAAATACAACTCACAGTAAATCACAAAATCTTAAGCTTTCATATTATATATTACTTAACATTACTGTAACATCGTTGTTACGTCAAAGAGGCTTCCATCTCAAAAGGAGTATCTTTGACTGAACCTGATCTTTCCCAATTATGATGTGACTCTGAAATCTGTTGATAATTACTAAAGTCCTCCTAGCGCAAGAATGACTCTGACCTTGAACTACAACAATGATCTCTTAATCATTCCAGGATTGAAGTTTGTATAGAGAAACTATTCACAATCGCCAATCAGAAGCCAAGCACTTTCCCGCCATAAACACTGACATATACAATCGATTCAAATTCTACTATTGCGACATCTGGTGGCCACGGTCGTTCTTTGGTTTGCCCGAATATAATTAACGTTTTCCCATCATTTACCTGCAATCTCTTTTGCCAACAATGCAATTTTTTTCTTGTATATATATATACATTTTAAATAAAATACAAAGTATGATTCTGTGTTCCATTGCTTGTGAGGAGGCAACACAGATTGAAGAAAGTTCCAGAATGAGTAACTAAATGAGCAAACATAAATATAATTAAAAAGGCGACTAGTTTCACTAAGCAATTGCTTAGCTTCTTCAAGTTAGTAAGAAGACTAAAAATGTTTCTGAATTTATGGGGCTGACTGGAGTCACATGTTAAAAGAAAACCAATAGTAGTTCTGCAGATATAAAGGTGGAAAGTTCCATTTTGTGAAGTTGCTAGGCTAGTCCATGTCCTGGAGCAGGGGTGATTAGTTCATTAACCAATTAGGCTGGAAGCAATAACTTGTTTAAAATTTTAAAAGTCAGTTTCAAATATTTGTAATGTTGATAAGGTTTTTAAAGTAAGTCTTACATTAAGTCTCTTACATTTACAACAATGATTTTTGGAAAATAACTTTTGCTAGTGTTGTTCTAAGCGCGTAAGATATGTGATATGGAATCAGATATTGAAAATGAATTCCCTCCCTCTTAGCTGAGATAAGAAACTTTCCAAGTCAAAGCAGACTTCCACATTAATTTTCGGTAAGGAAGGATTCTATTAAGCCTTTCTAAAAATTTTTGTTCTTGTTATTTTTAATTATTTGCTTTTAACATACTGTACCAGACCTTATGTTATTTTTATTTCTGTCAATTCAGTCTCCAAACCATCGGGTCTACGTAATAAAATTATTAACTTCTGTAAAAATCTGTCAGTATTTTTCTTAACTATCAATAATTCTAGGTATCTTACCTTTCTGGGTGTACAATTCATATTGAATAGGAACATTCGCTGCAGAGAGAAACCGAAAATTCATCCCCAAATATAACAAAATTAATACATTTAAATTCATAGCAACGGAAAATCTCAACATTGTATCTTAAAAAAAAAAAGAAAAAAAAAAAGAATAAACTTCCAACAACGATTTTAGATTGTGATGAAGAAACGTTTTTTAACTAAATCCCCTTTGCTTTCCATCATAAATAAAGCTTTATTACTTTTCAACGCGATTCAATTTCATTTTACAATGAATTGTTTGAATATCCATTACGTGTTAACAGTTTCAACTCAAAATAATAATTTTTCATTTCACACAAATGAATAAGAAAAATTGCTTTCCTGGAAACCGTTTTAAAAATACTTCATTAAAAAAAAGAAATAATATAACATTAGTAAATGGCGACTTCGTATTTACAAATTACATCCAGAGACATCTGTTTCCTACTGTTTTGCAGCTTTTCGGAACCAGTCACCTAAATGCTAGTTTACCAATTTATTTATTTTTATTTAATTTGTGCATTTAATTAATTTGTAGTAGCCTGACTGGTTGTACAGAAATGGCGTTTCATAGTGTTTCTTTTTCTTTGATAGATCCCACTATCTTATTTGTGGGCCCGGGAGCCAAGTGGTAAGAAGTATGGAGGTCAGGAATACTCCTCCAGACAGTCCTCTGCAGAGTGGTTACCGGGTTTCTTTTCCGTGTAGTATAGGCGGGCGAGCGTGGAACTGACCCTCCGATCTCAATTCGGTTCAATGAAATATTGGGATTCTTTCCTCCAGGGCTCTCATGCGCCATTGTGTGCCTCAATGGGATAAAATTACCTACTTACTGTCTAACATACACAATGTACATTTGAAATATTTAAGAACTAACCAACAACTAATTCATTAAATTTCTTTATTAAATAAAATATTCCAAAAAATTCCTCACCATCCTGGTATATAAACTAAAATCTAATCTATCCTAAAGAACTTTAATTTTAACATCAAATTATTAATCATCATCATCTTCTCAATATCACAAAATAAATGTAAAATT
>JAFIDM010010028.1:38018005-38034373 GCA_023159025.1 Thereuonema tuberculata | reverse complement strand
AACAAAATCCTTTGTAATAATAATATGGAAGATTGAAATGTTATTAATATTATTACCAAACTCATTATTGTAATAACATAGAAGTTTAAAATGTTTGACATGATGTTAATTGTATATATTATTATCAGATTCGTTACTGTATCTTACGAAAAGTTTTTCCCATATATTAAGCCTGATGAAGCGGTTAAAAGACAATAAACTGCGAAATATTGCGAAGACAAAAAGATGTGTTTGTATCATTAATAATACATTTATTTACAAAGCAAATTTTCGAAGAGACATTTTCTTCTTCAAGCTACAATAATTCATAACAAATATGGGAAGTGAAATCGTGATAGTTATAACATTTCGTTGTAGTAACTGTCACTTTAACAATTCATCTCATCTATTCTTACCTTATTATTACATTGAGATTGTCTAATTAAATCCCTAGCCAAGTTTTCAATAACTTTACTAACCTCAACACCATTGTTTCTATTTATATTTCTATCTTTAGTATTTCGTATGTATAAACTTTCAATTGTTTTTCTTATTTTACAATCTTTCTCAACACACAAAATTTTAATTTCTTTATTAATACAATGTGCTTTCCTGGAACAATGTTCTGCCATTTCCGATTTATCAAATAATTTATTTCTAATGTAGTATCCATGTGCCAGGGCCCTTTCTTTAATAGTCCTTTGGTCTCCCCTAGATAAAACTCGTCACAATACTAACATTCTATTTTATATATTGTCCCCATTTCTCCTTTTTTGTTACTTTCATTAGGTTTTACATAAAAAATTCTTTAATTTATTATTATAATTAAATCCAATATTAATGTTAAAATCTCTGCAAATCTTTTTCAATATTAAACTATTTTGATTTAAAGTAAGGAATGAAAAACCTTTTCTTTTCTTTATCTTCATTTAATTCTTTAATTTTGAAAGTGTTATATTTTTGGATATTAGAATTAATGAATTTTTCATTGTATTCATTTTTCTTTAGAATTATTTTCATGTTCTTGATTTCATTCTTATAATCTTCTTCTGTGCTAGATGATCTGTCAATTCTTCTTATATAATTATCAATTATGTTTCTTTTGATATTTATACCGTGACCTGATTCAAAGTTTAAAATATAATCACTTTTAAATTTTTTTCTATAATGTTTTAGAGTTATTTTATTCTCCTTATTGATTAGACATAAATCTAGAAAATTTAATTCATTATCTATTTCTCTTTCCATTTTAAATTTGATTTCTTTGTTTCTTTTGTTTATGTCATTAAAGAATATATCAAATTGCTTTACCGATACAAACCATATAATAAGTATGTCATCCGCATAACGATTATATTGCATATTATATTTACATTCATTTAAAAATTTGCACTCAAAATAATTCATATATAAATTACACAGTGTTCCTGATAAATGTTTAAACTACTTGAAGCATTATTATTTGAGTTATCGTGCCCACATTTTATATGTTAACTGCTTTTAAAATGTGTATAAACGTCAAAAGGTAAACGTTTGAATAATATATTCATAGCTATGAGTTTGATAATCATCAGTAAATTGTTGAGTCATCATACGAAACGATTTTTATAGAATCAACATTCATGCCCGTTTGCACCAAAGTAGCGTTTAACTACGGTTTCCATGAACCGAGTTCTGCTTGAACCTCAAATCGTAGTTCAGCCTTGTTGCACCAAGCTAAAGCAGTCACAACTGAACTGAGGTTCTGTGATCTTGGTTCATAGCAGCGGAAGTACGTCATGCGTTCAAAGCTGATTCCTGATTGGTTACAAGATTCGTCTTTCGTTGCGGGAAATCAACCCATTGTAATTTTTTCAATAGTTGTCCTTTGTTTCAGCAGCAACAATCTCATTATGAAAATGGAGTTCAGGAATTAAAAAACTCAATTCTGCCGAGTCCCTAATTATACAGAGACGAAAAAAAAATCCTTTTAATTGATATAATTGAATCATACATAACACATTTTAGAATGTAAAAAAAAAATCGATGCGGAGTATTACTAATATATGTAATCGTGGAGTTTAGCTTCCCAAATTAAATAACAATAAAAACCTACAACAGTGTAATGACACACAGTCATAAAATGTGAAATTTCACCATATTTGGGTGGGTGGATGGCTGTAAGTGAGGGCCATCGTAAGCTCTATTTTCGTGCCGCCGCGTTCTGGAGTCCGCTATCGCCGGCCTGTTGCCGGGCTTAGCGCTCCAGCGTCGGCGGCAGAGACTGTACCAACAGCGGCAAACTTCGGTGCACGATGTCGGTGGGGGGGTGGGACACTGTCCGTGCGGCCACCCACCCACCCAAGTGTGGTGAAATTTCACATTTTATGACTGTCATTTACTGTTATAGGTTTTTTATTGTTATTTAATTTGGGACACTAAACTCCACGATTACCCTAATATACTAATCGCGAAATAGTCTGCCTTTTGGATACAAATGATGCAACTCTGTTAACAACTGAAATTTCTCTTCACTGTCACTGTCCAACGAATCAAATAAATGTAAAGTTGTCATTTTTAAAAGTTATTTCTGATAGTTGAGAGAAAACTTGCTTTGGTCTCAATTCGCAAGCGAATATCAGTAATGGCTCGAACGCCGAACAGCGGTTTTGAACCGAGTTCAGCGCCTTGAACGGCCGAATTCGACAGATCAACTTGACGACGCTTTTGAACCGAGATTCTCATTAAACGTTGTCGGCGCAATAGGTTTAAGAATGATCTCCGTTCATCTTGCAGTTTGAACGTGGTTCAGCTCCTGAACTTCAATGGTGCAACCGGCCATCAGTCAGTTCAGTTCAGTTCAGTTCAGAAAAAGGCTTCGGCAGATCTCAAATTTGAGAAGTTTGATTTAAAATTGATATTTTTGTACAATTCTTCACATTTCTCAGACAACTTATTATGAGTCTTATCTCAGATAAAAGTAAACTTTTAATAATAAAATTTCATGAAAGGTTTTCTACTTTTTTATTTTGATCGGACATCAGAACAAAACATTACGATTTTTTTTTTTAATTCTTGCTTATCTGCAAATTACATGTTATATAAAGCACTGTCAATCAATATCTATAAAGAAAATTGTAATAATTGATAAGATTTCCTTAAAGAAGATTTCAGTTCCCAAACCAATCGGACATTTTGATAAAAACCATAAAATCATTACAGTCCCTATGCTGATTAAAGATCCTCCCAGAATGCAGCGTAGCTTATAGATTGAGCTTTCCTGGCCGACCGCTAACATTGAAAGAGAAGAGAAACAATAAAACAAAGTTAATTTAAATTCAATATATATGTATATAATTTTTTTTTTTATTAAATTCAGGAAATAAAATAAATGACACCTAAAGTAATTAGCAGCGAACTTCGATTTTGTTTTTCCTTTCTTTGACATTAGTGCAATTAGGGAAAATACCCAAAAAACATTAAAATATCTGCTATATACAATTACATTATACAAAGATTACAGAATGTAGTAACAGAAAACATCTAACTTTGAAATATTTGTTTATTTTAATTTAGAAAACTGAAATGTATTGAAAAATAACGATATTGGCCCTTAGTTTTCATACGCATGTTTTTTGATACCCATCATAATGAACTTAGATTTAACAATGAAAGAAAAATACTTGTAACTTTACAAAAGCAATGAATTCAACTGTGAATTGGCAAAATATAATAATTACTAATGGAGAAATTAGAATTATTTAAAAATATAAGCATAGTTTATTATAATCAAATGTATTGGAGAACCTATACGGGAAGTTCTGAATCTATTGCATTCATTATAAATAAAAAATAATAAATTACATCATTTTCAATACTTACATAGATAAAATTACATATAAAACAAAATGTATATTACAATAATAAAACTTAAGAAATTATTTTTTACAAATAACTAATTGAAACGTTTTTTCTAATAGCTATTATACTGCCTTTGTACCAGTGCCGTAGCTAGATGATTGGGGGCCCCGGGGCAGAGCCAGTGCTAGGAGGGTGCGGGGCCTCGGGCAAAAAGAATTTTGCGGGGCCTTTGACAATCTTATTTTAACAACCAAAAAAAACGACAATCCTATATTATCCTCTTTCTTCTGAGGCCCTAAGGTGGGCTCTGCCCGGGGCAACAAGTGTTTATGGTTTCGTAAAAAAAAAAAATCCCCCTTCGTTCGGGGGCCCCGGGGCACTGCCCCGGCTGTCCCGGTGGTAGCTACGGCCCTGCTTTGTACAAATAGTAACTCCCTTCAAAATTGGTTTTAAAAAAAGCTTTTTTTCGTATAATATATTCCAATGACGAAAATTCTGGTTTTTGTTATAAAAAAAAAAAAAAAAAAAAAAACAGTTTTCGGAATCCAATGCGTCACTGATTGAAATTAATTTTACTATCGATTATTTTGCTCTATTTGCATATCTGTTACATTAGAATAATGAAGAAAGGTGAGAAGCAATAAAAAACTGAGTTCCGAAAAAATAAATTATAAATAAAAAGGTCATGGTAAAAAATCAAATATCTACATTTTTTTTTCAAGATTGTTCGTTGATTCACGATAAGGGAAAAGGAAATATCTGTTGTATTTTTGAAACAGCTCTAAGATGCAAAAATATATTGCTTTACTTATTAAACAGAGAACTCCTTCGTAGTGAATTAGAAGGCAACCGAAGCGTTGCTGGTTTGATTCAAACTGGCCTGAGGTTGTTATGGAATGTCTTTTGAATGGTGTTCACGTACGTTGGACCAACGGCTGGTGCTGAGGCAGTCGAGTCTACGGATCCTGACCGACCAAAGCTAATCTCGTCGATGTCATCTCCGACCTGATACATGACTGGATTGTCGTACAGTTTCCGACTACCATACCACTCGGTGTACCAGGAACCAGTCGAATCCCGCTGATTACGGTTGTCCGCGGGGAAGAATGACCTGGCACCGTTATGGAAGAAAGCGGACACGCGATTTGAGACTCCTGTGGCCTTCCCCTGTGGTTCAGCAGCTAAAGTATGTACATGAGCTGAGCGAATGGTATCAGTATTTGGTCTAAGGGTGTTTCGATTGGAAAGGGTTCCATTATTAATCAAATCAAGTCGACTTTCTTGGGCTCGAACCAAACGCGACCTAAAAAAAAGAATATATATTTACAAACGTATTATTCATACAAATACAATTATTTTACAATCGAAGCGGCAAGGAAGGCTCTTTTTTTGTTAAATCTATTACTTGATTGTTAAGATACATTATTATAGCTAAGTTACATAGAAGTAAAGATGATAAAGAGGTTTACTACATGATATATAAATTTAGGACATAACATTAGGGAAAGAATTGAGACGAAGTATTTTTCTCAAAACTTTTAGGAAATTTTTGGAATTATTACATAAAAAAAAGTAGACGAAATATAAGTCTTTGATAGAAATATGCAAAAAATAAAATTCTAATGTTATATTAGATTTTGCAAATGAGTTTTGGAACAAAGATTGAAAGATATCCAGAATATATTAGGAACTGGTTATGTAAGATTCAAAAAAAAAGATCAATTGAAAACAATCTACAAGAAATCTGCAGCAAAGGAAAGTTGTGCTTGGTAGCTTAAACCTGAAGAAGGATATCAATTACTATATTATTATAGCTTTTAAGTCTTAATTCTAAAGTGACTGTTTTTACTTTACTTACTTGTTTCTTTGTTTACATTCGACAGCAACGACGATTCCCACTGCTACTAATAAACCACCTGCAGCCAAACAGCCAATCCAAACACCAGCTACAAATAAACAGACAATATTAATCACAAATTAACAACTTTTTAATGATCTCTGCAGTTTAAATTGATACACAAATGTAATGAATAACACAGGCTTGCGATTTTGTTTTTCCTCCGGCAAAAGGTTGAAGAAGTAATTAATGTGTGCTGAATTCAAATAGGCAAATCGTTTTTAGCCAGCACGTATAGTTTTTTTTGCAATTTTCAAATAAAATTTTTCATCATATAATGTTTTTAATAAAATTAATCATAATGTACAAAAATATAAAACAATGGATAAAACAGGATCCAATTGCAATGAAAAATGCAAATACAATACTTTAAAGTGAATAGTTATGTTCTTAAGAATAGTAAATCACTGCAGGGAAACTATTTTCTCCTTCACTTTGATGTGATTGAGCGCCGATTTGATTTGCGTTTTGTTCTGGATGAGGGTTATCTCTCACTAGACATCAGCAGTAGTCAGCCATCATAGAGACGTCTCATCATCGTCTCTGGTATCTTCATTCCATCTCTTTTATATCTTGATGAAACCGCTCTCCCTGTTCCTCACTGAGTGCCCTAAATTCTCTGGGAAATAGTCGAGACGACAAGAAGTGTAAATTTAAACTCATGTTACAGCCCTGTTTATGGAAGTTTTGACAATCTGTTGATCTTGGTTATCTTTGACATTACCCAGGAACTTATTTGTAACATCCTTGAACGATTCCCTTACCTGAAGCTGTATTTCGTTCATAGTCCTTGTTAATGCAGGATCTAGCATAAGCTTTCGAATCTGGGGGCCGTCAAAAATACATTCCTTTAATTTTGCATCAGAAAGCCCTGTGAATTTCTTACAAAGGTACTGGAACCAAGAACTACTTCTTTCAAAACTCATAACAAACTGCTTCATTATTCCCAGTTTTATATGTAACGGGAGTAATAACACATTTTGTGTGTCAATAATGGAGGATTTAACTATGTGTTTTCATTGCTGGCAGAAACTCTTTTCTCTCGGGTCAGTTTGAAACTGATCAGTGTCTATCCTTGGCTCTACTATCCCGTTCGCAGAGAAAGCAAGAAAACTTTATATATCCTGATTGTTGCCCCAATAAGATACTGCACACTTTAGATCTGAGCCCACTTACCATTTACGTTCATGGCATTTCAGTTTTTGCAAACAATGTGTAAATTGTGGTAATTTTCATGAAGGGATGTTGATTGGGCGATTGGCACTGAAGCAAGGTCATTCCCATTATGCAGAAGAACACTTTTTAGACTTCTTTTGCTTGAATCAAAAAATAAATGCCAGTCTTTTGCTTGATAGACAGTTCCAAGATGACCAATTAAGCCAGAGATATCACAGCAATATACAAGTTCTCCTTCACGAACGAGAAATTGTCTCAGTTCCTCCTCACGATATCTATAACAATATGAAGTTGTTCCAGGAAGTAAAAGATTTCTCTCTTTAAATCGTAACCCTAAAAGTTCACTCTTTTCTTTAGTAAGACCCAAGTCGCGCACTAAGTCATTTAAATCAGACTGATTGAAAAGACGGAGGTGTACGTTTAATACCAAGTCATCATCAGCTTCCTCTGTATTTGAAGATGGCGAAGATCCACTCTCTGGTAATGCTATAGGTGGTTTTGGAACTGGAATATCTATTCCATGTGGCACAGGCCTAAAATTTGGCTTTTTGTTTTTCTTTTTGAATCCAGATACTTTACACAAAAATTACAGTCATCGATACGATTTTTTTGTTCCCGCCAGACCATTGAAATTCCAAATGGCATTGATGGCCCTCTGTAGCATTGCCTCAGATTTTCTGCACAAGTTTTACACACAAAATGAGGAGCAAAATTCTTGTCCTGGTCGCCTAACATCATTTTAAAATATGCCAAATACAAGCTCTTGACAAATGGAGTAATGTTTCTCTTCTGCTTTTCTATCGTGTAATACCCACATATGTGAGAAAGAGTTTGGATTGTTAACACACTCTCGCGAACGAAAACAACTAAAATTTGGGATTTTAGTAAGATATTAACTCACTATCAACTTCAAGTGCAGGTTGTATGCTTCTACAGAAAAATGGCGGGATCCAAGCTCCCAGAATTCCCACTTGGACGAACGGACGAGCTCTTGGCGGAATGACTTGTATTGGAACTGCGAACTGCAGCTATTACATTTCTTTCAGTTGCACATATTCCTAGCCCTCTGTATGGATATAAAGACAAAATGTTTCATCTCGGATATTTATATATTTTCATTACATACGTTGCTTGTAAACCGTATTAGGGAAATTAGAGCGCTCTAAACATAAACAAAACGCGGAATTTTGAAAAATCTGTACGTCTTACGCAACAACTGGATTTTTTTTAATATCAGGACATTATACATAACTTATATCATATTTAATTATTCTTTAAAACACTATATATCATCTTGTTCCATCTACTATTAAGATCTATTAGAAACTATTATGTATACAGTCTACTCCCTCTTAACCTCTTCAGCTTGGGACCGGACCCAAGACCAATTGGCAAAATGACCGGTTAAACCGAAAATACATTTAAATTAGCTTTTAACGGAATTAAAGTTTAATCATAAGAAAAAGATCAAGAACAGAGACAAAGATTATATAATTTTTCAAAATAAAAATGTATATACTTACAGTACGTACGATTTATAGTAATGCTTGTTGTCACAAGCACATATCACAATAACCAAAATCAAAACTTTCTTTTGTGTTAGATAAAAATTTACGAAACAAATACACACATTTGCTAAAGCAATAAAAGAAAACTGTACATTTAAGGAAAACAATTACTTAAAGAAATCTGTGATTGCTTCTTTCTGCTTCTTATTTTGCATATTTGTTTTTTATAACAGCGAAGTCACAGTTTAGCAGACGGACGGCTGGTTAAACCGACAGTTAAGAGAGAGTTTACTGTATGTAGATAATCAATTTAAATAAATATACAATTTTAGAGTCTATAATTTCAGATGGAAATTACAGATTCCATTATTTTATATAAAACTTTAGAATTAGATAAATATAAATCAATTCAATTTCAATCTAATCTTTGATAATAAAGTTTAGATAAGCTTCATTAATATTCAACACGAACGTTTAAAAACATGTACTGTACTTTCATTTCCCATAATTTTTAGCTTAAATTATTTTCAGTATTGATCGTTGGATGTTCGCCATACTAGTCTTTTTTTTTCTTCAATAGTAACCTTCGATAAGCTACATTTTTTTTTCCAATCTTTGTTTTCAAAGTTTTTCTTTACAACAAAATGCTTGTCCAATCATGTAATTGAATTGGCCTGTTTTCATTTCAGAGTAACCCTAACTAACGTGAAAACTATTCTTACCATCTTTAAATACGTCGTTGTAGGTCAGGTAGTTCTGGGTAGCATTCATATGGACAGAAGGGACACAATCATCTCTGGCCACTCCATCAGAATCAATAACTAAAACCCGCACTTCCATTTCAGTTGTAGACTTCCAAGGAAAGGAAACAGTAAAGGAGGAATTCACAGCAGTTGCATCAGATACAATTTCATTCACTGTCTGCCACTGCGACCCTTCTGAAATGGCCTAAGAAAAAAAAAAACCCAACTAATTATTGTCCTCAAAATGAAAGTTGGCCGGCGGAAGTTTGAACTGCGCAGCCCTTCCGGTAGCTGATCAATTATGTTTTCCTGTCACAATGGACGATGGCGTCTGTTTTCACTGAGAAAGACATGTTGATAACGCCAAATTAAAACTTCTCTCGACTATTTAGCATTATTTCAATACCAGTTGCTAACAATAAGTATTTATATAAATAAATAAATATATATTAATTATAAATACAATGCTCTTTTGCAAAGTAACAAGCGATTAGCACAATGGCGGCGTCCTGTCATAAAATCAGACGGAAGTGCCTGACCAGACTAATCGATGATACATGCGCAGATCTCACAAAAACAGGGCGGCCATCTCTCATTTGGAGGACAGGAACTCGTAAGACTAAAAAAATTTATAGTAACCTCTCTACAGTGGTCTAACACTTTGAAGCATGAGAAAATTTGATTTAAGCGAGTTTTAATATTTTGTGAAAAAAAAGTAAAAAATTCCACTGCAGGACAATTTGAGAGGCAAGAATACCAGCATTTTGTGACCAAGAGGTCTAAGAGGCTGACGTTATCAGCCAGACGCCTTTAAGACTTGTTTAGGTCTGGATGAACCCTACAAAGCTATGAATTGTACCAGGTTCCTCCAATCAGCATCCCAACGCGGGATCACAAATTTGTGACATGTTACTTTTCATTTTTGTCTCAGACGTCATTTGACTTTAACTCTGGGAATAAGGTTTTAAAATATATTGAATTCTCAAAATTCTGAAAAATTCATATTTACGCTGATGATTTGATAATCATTGCAAGTGACAACAGACAAATGCTTTCAATTTTCTCCAAGACGATTTAAACAATATACCTAGATGGTCAATCAATAATAAAATGAAAATTACTTGCAAAAAAAATTAAGGTTATGGTACTTAAAAACAAAAATAAAATTTTAAATACAGACTTATTTTTTCTACTACTTGACAAAAACTGTATCAATTTTAAAAATCCAAATAGATTAAATAAAAACACTTGTGAAAAAATTGAACTTGTTTCACCACAAAAATATCTGGGAATATATATTGATGAAACATTTAATTGGGACATACGTTATAATTCGGTAATAATAAAATTAAATACTTATTTATGTAAATTTTCTTCCATATTCGAAACTTATTTCCATTTAAACAAAAACTTATTATTTTTAAATCCTTAGTTGATTCTTAGACTGTTGGATTTTTATAAATAAACAACAAATAAATAATATAAAAAAATTAATATTAAAAAATTTTAATAATGTTTATATAAATTTTAAAAATAAGTCTTTATATGAAAAACAAAGAATTAGGAAAAAAATTTAAATTCTAACAATAAAAGAAAATTTTTTTAAATAAAATAATATTAAAAAGAATTTTTAACGTGTGCCGATATTTAAATATTAGGAATTAAGAAAAATCACTTCAGGACGCTCATAATGGGAATAAAAATAAATTATATTTATGACATTAAAAAAAAAGAAAAACCTGGACAGTTTCCCGGATGATGGTCTTCAGGGGATTCTGCTGATGATGGCTTTGAGGAGCTAAAAACAGGCTGAAACTGACCAGGTTTTTATTTTTTTATTGTCATAAATGTAATTTATCTTTATTCCCATTATGTGTGTCCTGAAGTGATTTTCTAAATTGCTAATATATAAAATAATATTAAAAAATATCTTTAATGATAAAAGGAATAAAAACAATTATGAAGATAGATTACATATTAAAAAAAAATTGGCCTAGAATTTTTAATATTTCAAAACCCAACAAAAATTTTGGACTAGACTATATAATCAAATCCAGTATAAACAGTTTAGCCAATTTATTGGGATAAATACGATTATGGTAAACAAAAAGATACTAAAGAACAATTGAGATCTAATATACACTGAAGCTCGGTTATAACGCGGTCGTTTATATCGCGAATTCGGATATAACGCGATGGTCTTGGACCCCTTCTATTTTGGAAAAGGTGTATAATTGTAAAATTGCAAAATTTACCGTTTTTTCGCCTAAAATCAAATCAAAGGTGTAAATTAATATGCTTGTTTCCTTATTATTTACAGTAATTGAGACTCTATACCCACACTAATGTCACGAAAATGCGTCAAATACAATATATTTTTTAAAAAATACCAGAATCGCGGACTTTTTCGTTTAACCAAAATGAATATCGAGATCTATTTTTCTGCCAATGACATCCAGTAAAGAGGCCCATGTAATCTAATAGGCGTATGAATACCTAGATTTGATCCACGTGACTCGTCGTTTGTACAAGATGGCGGCGCCAAATCGATTTTGGCTAATACAGATCGCCATCAAAATGTTGAAAAGGTAATGATTTATGTATTTATAAATATAAAATTCTCTCACATAGCTCTGAATGATGTATTAATCGTGAAATGACCATTTTAAATCGATTTGGAATCGTGTGGGCGATAATAAGGTGCGATGTACGACATTTGATATCGCGAAGTAATAAAAGTTCGGTTATATCGTGGTTATATCGCGATCTTCGAAATCTTGGATCCGAAAGACCGCGTTATAACCGAGCTTCAGTGTAATTGATGGTTATTTTAACTTTAATTTTTAACTTTAAATTTTACTCGTATATTTAATCCAATTCGAATCCAATACGAATCTTATGTATCAGAGAATTTGGAGATAAATCTATTGAGCATTGTTTGTCATAGATTCTTTCGTTAGTATACTTGGCATATAATATTATGGTGTTGACTGCTTTGCGATTAAGACAAAATCATAAATATTTTTGTTTAAAATCATACACTTTTTCTCTCTCAGGGTATTATTAATAAATTATTGTTTTGTTTTGTGTTTTTTTGTAAAAAAGGATTATTTGTTTTGATGATAATAATATAATGATAATAAAAATATTTATGTTAAAAAAGTATAACCGACTTGTAAATATAATAAATAAACTTTGTAAATATAATGATGTAATTGACAAAATCAAAATTTTGTAAGATTTCTGAAATATAAATTGAGAGACATTTAGGTCATAGAAATTATTCTTTATAATAGATTAGCTGTACCCGGCATGGGTTACAATGTTACTGAAAGAAAGAAAGTGTTTGTGTTTTAATTCTGTTTATTGAAGTGCTTTTGGATACACAATATTTTTTTGTTTTTCTGTCTGGTGCATACACGAATAAATCAGAAGGTTTTCCGACGCGTGAGCAGGCCACATACAGCTGTCCTTGTGTTAAGCATCAATTTTTCCAAATTTAGTCCACACAGTGAACGTTCTTTAAAGTGCGGAGTGAACTAATCGAAAAAAAAAACAATGAATACGCACAAATTACGCAACAAGAAAAGGATTCGCACCCTGAGCTGTCACCGGGAAAAGACTGGGACGGACCGTTTCGTCCTTTTTAGGACTCATCAGCCAGCCAAACTCCACCGATGGCGCGAGAGGTTACGATCCCGGTTCTCGCTCCCAAGAGCGGGACCTCCCCTCAAAGAAATCCTAACCAAAAATTAACAAAATTAAAAAAATACAACAGTTCCTTGGCCCAAGGAATGTCTCCGCATGTTAAAGAACGTTCACTATTTTCGAACCTAAGGCTTAGTTCTTATTTAATGTCTTAATTAAATTCCTTTTGTGCCTTGCGAGTTGCAGGCCAAGGAATTTTGTTGTATTTTTTAATTTTGTTAATTTTTGGTTAGGATTTCTTTGCTCCCAAGAGCGGGAGCGGGAACCGGGATCTTAACCTCTCGCACCTTCTGAGCCTGTCATCGATGGAGTTTGGCTAACTGATGAGTCAAAAAAAGGACGAAACGGTTCGTCCTAGTCTCTTCCTGGTGATAGCTCAGGGTGCGAATCCTTTTCTTGTTGCGTAATTTGTGCATATTCATTGTTTTTTCTCGATTAGTCCACACTTGTAGCGATTGTGCTTGTGCTTTGTTGATGGTCATTGCAAATGCGAGTCGCACCGGAAACTTCAAACGCTGAAACCGGAAATACACTCAGTTGTTGAAACGCGCACCAGATATTGTAAAATGGTTCTACTAATTCAGAAACCTTCGCGGGCGGGAGCACAACTCACCAAAGTTTCATTGCAATCTGATGAATGATATAGGAACGCATACGGGACAAACACACAAAGAAACATTAATGTTTAAAAATTAAGATTAAAAAGATGCTTGAATTTCTAGAAAAAAATCTACCACAGTGCTGTAGATATTGTCTCTCAAGCAGTGGCGTAGCAACACCTTTGGGGGGCGGGAGTTCCTTCCTTTTATCGAATTTGGCCAACTAGCCCCCCCCCCCCCCTTGCTACGCCACTGCTCTCAAGAATCAATTCTAAAAGAATACAAATTAATTAAATCAATTATATTAGACTACGTATTATATTATAATATTATTATTCTTAGTAATTGTTAATTCAATTAGGTTAAATTGCAGAAGAAAAAAAAAATAACCTTTCGTCCATTGAAATGTTTTTAAAACAAATGTAATTTCAATTCAGAATTAAAATCAAAACAAACAAAAAAGGAAATTAAAATTTTAAAAAGAAATTAAAGCGTAAATTATCTTCAAAAATTAATATTTACTAAAAAAAAAATAGCAACTGTGGATAAGAAAAATTAGAAGTTTTTTAATGATACACAAATTCCTTTTTAAATTTTGTATAAACGTCTTTATAAGGATTGGCGTTGGCTCGCTTTTGTATGGGACAGTAGAACCTCATTATAACGGACTAATAGGGGCTGAAGGTTGTCCGTTTTAATGAAAGTCCGGTTTATAACAAATAATTCTTATAGCGGTGTAATGCAGCAGGATGTACATCAATGAAAGTACAATAGTTAGCTATAAAAAGTGTTTATTACATATCAAATAAAAAACAGCCTTCAACATAGTAGATTGATTTGAAAAAGATGTGTACGTATACACTGCATTAATCTTTAGAACAAGAAGGTCCTGGTTCATGTTGATTGCTTCCATTCATTGGTTTGAAAAAATAAATTTATTTTCTGCTGGGTTTGTTTGCTGCTTATTTCTTCAGTTAATAACTGACGGAGGTGTTCATAATATGCAAACACATTATAACTGTCCGTTATAAGCGACGTTCGTTATAATAGGGTCCGTTATAATGAGGTTCTACTGTAATTCTAAAATTTATTATAGTACAACCTCGAAAATCCAGACTTCCAAAATCCGGAAACCTCTAAAATCTGGAAATTTTTCCCATTTTCCGAGTTTGTTTTTTTTTTATTTGGGCGGAATTCAAGAAGTGCGGTAGCCTATTGCGGCGTTCTGACCAAGAATTTTTCTGATCACGTGGTTTTGGAATACTATATTCCATTTTGAACAGTGCTTGTTTTCGGTCTATGACGCATCCTCATAAAGTTACACTGCGACATGGTTAATAAACAGCCAGCGGGTTCTTATTCAGGGGCGAAAAGGAAACATAACTTTTTAACAATTGAGAAAAAAATACTTCAATCTAAGAGATGCGTTAAGGCCGCTTAACATGTACCTTTTCACAGGCCATAAGCTCGCTATAAAAGCGCCAAGTCGAGATAGCAAGCACATTGCCCGACGTGGTGCTTATTCTAAAACATGCCATCTCACAGGCCATCTGACACTAACGCTCCTGGTGACGAATTGTAGAACTTGAAGTACAATCGATTTGTATCTATTTATTCGAAATTACCGATTACAAAAAATGATATGCATATACGGAGGTCATCTTTTCCTTATGTTTTCGTGGATGCTTTCAGAAAACGTTACATTATTAATTAAAATCATTACAGAATTTCGGTCTGAAAATTTGAATCGATGAGCGATTGGAATCACGAAAACATATCGTGGGATGGTCGAGATTTAACGAGAAATATCGTAACTGAAAACAAAGAAATACAAAAAGATGAAAAACAAATGAATATTTCCTATTTTAATTCTATTCTATTATTTTTGTATTAAATAATATTTTTTAATCGGTTAACTTAACTTTTTGTCATTGTTTTTACCAAAAATAGTGTTTTATAGTGAATTAGTTAACACTATGTTTGACTTTTATATAACTCTCTAAAATCCGGAAAATTCTAAAATCCGGAATCGGCAAAGTCTCGGTGAGTCTGGATTTTCAAGGTTGTATTATATTATACTTTCGCCGTAATGTGATTGAAATGTTTGATCAATTCAGGGTTCCATATAAAGATTTAAGAATTGACGAAATATGTGAAAAGATGCTAATTATGGGTTTTTGCTTTTGAATGAACTAGTTTGGAGATATTTTAATTGATTGAATTAATTTATAGTATATTCTTTTGGAATTAATTCTTGAGAGCTAATATCTATAAGCACTGTATAGTTTTCTTTCTAGAAATTATCACATCTTTGTGATAATTCCTATGACCCAAATGTCTCTGAATTTATATTTTAGAAATCTTATAAAATTTTCATTTTGTCATTTGCAACATTATATTCACTAAGTTTTCACAAGTCGGTAACACCACTTTTTTAACGTAAATATTTTTTAGTATCATTACCATTATTATCATCAAAACAAATAATCTTTTTTACAAAAAAACACAAAACAAAACAATCATTTATTTTAAACACCCTGATAGAACAAGTGAAGTAATTTTGTGCTAGAGCATAAATTTAAGGGCGACCCATAATAATAATAATAATAATAATAAAAAATGTACAATAACATAAGGAAAAATATAAAAAAAAAGTTAGGAAAAAAATATAGAAAATCTTATTCTTTATTTTTGTTAATAAATAATAAAAGGAAAATAAGAAAAAAAATCAACGCGGACATTGAGAGAAAAAAAATTGTTAGGCCTAATTATGCGGATTCGAACCGACAATCTTCAGTATATGTGTCCGAGACGTTAAGCATCAAGCTTTAGCTAACAACTGAAATAAGATTATTGCATTTCTAACATTTAAGCTAATATCGGAAATCCAATGAAAACAATGACAAATATCTCGAACG
>JAFIDM010010028.1:37993807-38017905 GCA_023159025.1 Thereuonema tuberculata | reverse complement strand
GGGGGGGGGGCGTTGGCTCTTGAAAATATCCCATTTCTACGTTGTTTGGGCCTCTGAACACGATGGTAAAATCCGTTGATTTTGTCTTAATCGCAAAGCAGTCAACACCATAATTATTATATGCCAAGTGTACTAACGGAAGAATCTATGAATAACAATGATCAATAGATTTACCTCCACAAATATTCTCTGATATATAAGAAGATTCTTATTGGATTCGAATTTGTCAACGTAGTTGATTATTCCGTTCAGTAGATGAACCATTGACTGATGAAACTACAGTGATACCTTGGTTTCACGAATATAATCCGTTCCTTGACCCTGTTCGTGAACCCAATCAATTTTTCCCATTGCAATTAATGTAAATCCAAATAATACGTTTTTTGTCCTAGAAAAATTCTTTTTAACATGTTATGGCTTTATGTGTTAAATAATACAGAAATGAAATAAATATAGCAATAATATTAGAAGAAAGCAGTTTAATTATCAAAATAAAACTAATTTTACAGTACATATACAATTTACCATCGATTTCGCCATGCCTTACTCCTTGGCGAGATCCGAACGACGAACATTACTTTCATGTTTAGCTATAATTTTCTTTTTTGTATCAACAGTAATACGTTTGGGATTATTACACCACCTTCACTAACACTTTTCACTTTTTGGGGAGCCATAATAAGAAATATGGTAAATATAATTAAATAAAGAAAAAACTAAAATATCAACACTTGTTGTTGGGACTCTACTGTATCGAACTGGGCGAACTGGGTTGCTGCTGGGGGCGTGGCTGTGCGCAGGGTTTTGTGCGCCACGAGTCACATGCTCTCCATGCGCTCCGTGCATGTATGTTCGTGAACCGAAATATCGTTCGTGAAGCGAAGCAAAATTTGTTCGTGATCCGAGGTATCACTGTATTTGTCTTTCTACCAAAATCTTATTGTGTATCCACAGGTATGTTCTTACCTTTGTTTGCACTTGATAATGAAGAGGATTCCCATCTCCTCTATCAAGTACTCGGTTCCATTTGTTCCAGGATATTGTGAATTCGTCAGGCTTTACACCAGAAATCACAGGAGGGTTCCAAAGAACAGGACGGCCTACAATAAAAAAACCTATTAGCTAAGATTATCTTATAAAGAAAGTAAAATTTATGGAATAACAAGAAACTTAAAATACCAACCAAACTTAAAATGAGAGAATGAATTTTCCTTTAACATTTTATTAGTTTTATCTTTTATTTGGTAAAATTTATTATTCTGACAGAATTTTTAGAAAATAACCATCATTAAAACAAAAAGGAAAAAAGAAAAATTCGAAATTAAAAAAATAACTTTTGTATTAAGAAATATTTGTTTTGTCAACCATTAATCTGAGACTTCTGAGCTGAAATATTTTTTAAAATCCTTTTAGATTCAGTAAATTTTATAGTTAATATCTGAAATCCTTACTGATGTTGCAATAATGTCCCTTCCAACCATTCCTACATCCATTGGCACAGATTGAAGAACTACTGGGTTCATCTCCTTCTTGAGCACATTGGCCACAACCTTCATGGCATTTGTCACCGTCCAAAGCAGCTTCACAAATCACTAAACAAAAGGAATGACTGATATTCACTTTGTTTCTGTATAGTTTCTTAAATATAATTTGTTTTAAAAGCTAGTCAAGTTTAAAGAAAGGAAGTTTTATGGATATTATAGTAGGTTCTAATGTCGTATATGTAATATTGAACATGAAAATTGTTTCAATTTTCTAATAAATTAAAAATTTATTAAAAAAAGGAAGTGCTTGCATTGTACAGTAGTTATCCTTTATTTATTTATTTATTTATTTATTTATTTATTTATCTTACTTTCATCATAAATATAACTGTTTCAATAGAAATCTTAAGGCTACCAATAAATGACTACGAAATTTTCTCTTCCTTTATTGTTTTGATTAAAGATTTTTGAAAAAAGCCGAATTTATAATATAAACGAATCAAAGGTTTTGTTATATTATAATTCTTTTTTTTTTAAAAATCTGCAATTTTTTTTTTTCGAGAAGGGATTCTTATGTCAAAGTCAAAACCTCATCAAAATGACTATGAAATAACTGTTTGTTAAACGTGCTTTGATGAACAGTGCTCCCATCTATAACTGATTTCCGAAATAATTAGCAACGCTTGAATCAGAGAAACTTTGTCGCTGAATTACCTTAAAGCTTTAATTAATTTTCCATATTCCAAGTTTTTGTGTCATTTTTAAAAGCTCTTATACAAAATATTTATCTACCTTCCATGATTACTGGCATTGTCTTGAAATTGGGAATAATTCTACTGCTTTCATGAAGAATTGGTTAATAGTAAATGTCACGTGAAGCACAATTTCAGTTTTTCCATTTAGGATTTCATTACACAAAAAAACATAAGATATTAGTTCGAGTTTTGTCTTTACTAAGATAACAGATGTCAACAAAAGTGCGTCTGTTTCTTATTTTAATTCAGTATTAGATTAATTTAAATGCAAGGTCATTTGGATGAGTGTTATGCATCATTTGACAAAGCGCCAAAATTCGATTTTGAGATATTCGAATAAACGCAAAAGCTTATGTATTACTTAACATTTTTTATAGAATGAAGAATGTTATATATCAATATAACATTCTTCTTTCACAGAACAATTCTGATCATTATCAAAATTAAAAATATCCTTCAAAGGTCGTTAGCCACATGATGCATATCTTATTCGTTACGATTAGTCGATTGGCGCTTATTCAAAATTAATTTTCTGCAGAATTATGTTGAGATAGCAAGCATGGACAATTTTTTTTGTAAAGAGTTTACACCTTTCACTGGTAGATGAAATCTAAAAAATCTATTTTGGCCCTTGGTCAAATGATGCATAACACCATCCATTTCATCCTACTTTTATTATAAATTTTGAAAATATCCTTGAATTATATAGTTTTCATGAATCCAGCAGATTAAACTAAATTTTCATTTTCCCTTAACTAAGGCTAGATAAAGATGATCTCAAATTGTTTAAAAAAAAAAGCTCTATTATAATTGAGGAAGAATTGATTGAAATTTCATGTTACCTTCCGGCTTATCTTTGTTATCGATGGCATTCTCAGGATGCAAGAAAAGCACAGGGGCACAGCTCTCCCTGGCTACACCGTCAGTATCGACAACGAGGACACGCACTGAATGTTGTTCGGCAGGAGTTAGACTGAAGGTAATTTGAAAGCCATCATTCTGTTCCGACCATTGGTCAGCTGGGATTGGTTTAACAATAGACGTCCAATGGTCCTCAGACGAAGTCTAGAAATCAAGAACAATTAAAAATCAAGACCAGATAAAAATAACTGTTCTACCAACTCCAGAATATACATTGGAATGCAGGGATTGAGCAAGTTCTCGTTGCTAGAGTTCGTCCACGTACAGCATATGATGAATACTTAGAAAGTGAAGAAATTCAAAGAAATCATCGAAACTGAAACTATGTGTCGTCAATCCACTTTCACAGAACAATTCATGAACTGCTTCTGAACTGCCTTTTTACAAACGTTAAAGTTCGTTAATAGGCTTGTAAAGCAATAAGAAGTCACCATACTGTAAGCGGATTCCAAGCGTTTATGGCGGTACAAAGTGATATTTTATTCCTTTATGTGGACGGAGAGAAGTTAAACAATGAACATTTACATTTAAATTATTAGGCTAAAATTAATGGGTTAATTTTCTATTAGGCTAAAATAGTTAATGGGTTAATTTCTTTTTTCTCTGACTGTTTTCTCATTGCGCCACACACACACACACAAAGGTAGTGATACGAACCAATAATTTGAATGTAGTCCCCGCGGCCTAATGGATAAGACGTCTGACTGCGGCTGAAACGGTTAGAGGTTTCGATTCCCGTCGCGAACGTTTCAGTGTAGCCATGTTTTCACAGCGCCGGACAATCGGAAAAGAAAGATTTTATATAAGGTAGGTTGCCCAAATAAGGCCCATTTTATTGTAATCGTCCACGTCTGATGCCTCTCACTAAACAACTGAGGACAAACATTACGGAAACGGACACTCACGTGATGTAGTTTCAGGTTTAGCTGCTAGATGGCATGACCATTCAGACACATAATTTGCATTACGAAACAAGCATAATAACAAAAGAAAATAGCCGATGGGCCTTATTTGGGCAACCTACCTTAGTAATATAGATTGGTAAACTCAGAATATCCATTACTGCTTTTTTACTCTTTCTGATCTTAGAAGTCTTTTTCAATCGATGATTTCCTTACCTTAGTTTGCACCTGATACGCTTTTGGTTCTCCTTCTCCATAATCATGATTTCTTTTCCATTTCTTCCAGTAAATAGTCACTTGAGACGCTGATTGAGATATTTTACTTGGAGGATTCCTGAGTAGAAGGTAACCTAGACAACAAATAGGACAGAATTAAAGAAGAGAATGTTTTTCTATTGGTGAAAACAGCAAAGCAGACTCTATTGAAATATCTTTAAAGTGAATTCTAATTTTTTTGTAAACGTTCAAAGTTTTTGATGTGATTCGCTTCTAACTGTTAAGGTTTTGCTACTAGAATCTATATACGGAGAAATTAAATAAAACTAAGAGTCGTCGGAATTGTTAACAAATTTGTCAAGTAATTCTCAGGTGAGATTTCTCTTTTAAATAACTAAGTAAAATTTAGCAAAATAAGTCACTAAATAAAACAGTGATATACATCAATGAAACATTAAATATAGTGGAACCTCGCTATTCGTACACAATCCGTTCCAGGAGGCAGTTCGAATGGCGATTTGTACGAATGGCGAATCATTTTTTCACGTAAGATATAATGTAAATTGGATTAATCCGTTCCAGACCCACAGATGATTGCTATTTTAAACCTCTGTAATAATATATTAAGCCTAAAATACATAAAAACTATGAAAACAATAAATATATAGGCCTCTATTATTATTTGTTTCTTTTTCGGTATAGACGATACGGTTGATTTCGCCATGCCATACTGAGTTGCCAGGTCAAAGACACGAGTTCCACTTTCAAACTTCGCAACGATTTCTTTTTTTTCAATTCAATTGTCGTTCTCACTGCTTTCCTTTTAGGCTTAGTTGAATCAGTAATCTTTTTTATATCCATGGCTACACTATTTTTAATAAAAATAACAAAAACTAACAATAAAATATCACAAAGTTTCACGAAGCTTGCGTGGATGATGCGTAGCGTACGGAAGCTAGCACGATCCCGTGGCGCGGCCAGTACCGAGGTCACGCTGTCCGAATCGCGAGCAAGCGCACGAATGGCGAATTCAATTTTACTTGAAAAAGTTGTACGAATAACGTGTTGTACGAATAGAGAGGCGGACGAATGGCGGGGTTCCACTGTATTTAGATTAGCTGAAATTCGAGCCTTTTTCAAAAGTCGTTACATCAGTAGCTTTACAGCAATCGTTTGCAGTTCATTTATTGTTTTCGCTTTCAAATAACATAATTGATAGTAATTGTATGTATTTTTTGATTGCATGAATATGTGACTACTATATAAGTCAAAAAGTTGTTACTTACTGGTGTTGCAATACGGTGGCTTCCATCCGATATGACATCCAGTAGAACATATCCTACTCACGCCAGGGGTGCAATAATGGAATTCCAAGCATAACTGACAAGGAGGATAGAAATCATGTCCGGCACCACTAGGACAAAATACTGTCAATTGAATAAAAAAATTTAAAAAAATTAGCAATAGTTTTTAACATTAATTATAATATCTTGAAACCGACTTATTATTTATTTATTCAAATAATTTAACTTGAATTTATTTTAATTATATCAATTCATAAAATTAATTGCATTAGTAGAAATAGAGGAGAAGGCCCAAATATAGGTTAGGGTCTAAATATGGGCTAGTTGAAGTATTCGGGTATGGGAAATAAAGTGAAAATGTATCTGAGTAACAAAGAGAAATGAATGGAACAGTTGGTCGCCTACAGTCAAGTTATTCAGACACAGTGTGGTGATAAGGTATCAATCAACCTATTTCATGACATTGAAACATTTCAAAGGTACGTTTTGTTATTTTCTTAATCAAATTCTATTGAATCAAAAGCTGATTTATAACATGCATGACATTACTTTTATTATATACTTGTTTTAGCATAGTTTATTTATTGCGTAGAACCATGTGGTAATGGCGGCATCAGATCTTAATGTTTCTTACCAAATGGTCTAAATATAGGCTACCTAAGAAGGTATAAGTATAGGCTAGCCCATAATTAGATCGTTTTATTTATTTGGAGCAAAAAAAACAATTGATCTACGATTTCTTCTTTTCAGAATGCCAAAAAATACTCCAATACATTATTCGAAAGGATAAAAGAAAGCTTAAAAACTCAATCTATCTGAAACTGATAACGACCTAGAATTCCACAAGGGGAGGGAACTTTGGGTCAAATGTATTCAGTGTTTTATGTGGCCTACAGTGATTGTGCAGGTGCTGAAAAGAACGTTGATATTGTGACTTTGGAAATAGACAATTAACATTTAATTTAATTGTTTTAGCAATTTTTCCCATTTTTGAAAAAAAAAATTCCAGTATTACAGTAAATTTTGTTGGTAGTCCATAATTGGACCACAATTTCAAAAACCAGATTTTTGTAACTTTAAAAAAAAAAATGATGCAATTTTCTTTGTTTTTTGTTTAATTTCACCTTTAATCATAAAGTAGACTCATTTTCGATATTAAGTAAAGTAGTATAATTTAATTATCTTAATGTTTTCTTGGTGAAATTCATAAAATAAAAGTGATAACCCATATTTGGACCGTCTCTATATACTAGCATATAGCACAACTATAAACGCGTCAATTCAGATTGCACGTTGTGCAGAAAAAGTATTAATTTCTGAAAATAGTTTTTTTTAATTTTGAAGCTACACAATTGGAAAGTACAAACCATGAACGCGACATGTGCCTATGAATGACTTGTATTGACGAAGGATAAAAAAGCTCGATATCTGCTAATTAAAAGATACTACAAAATAGAGGTTTTAGATGTGGATGATAAGAATTCTAAATATGCAATGAAGTACAACAATGAATGCTGAAGGAATAAAACATACATTTGATCACAGCAGATAGTTATCTTAATAAAATCGAGTATCAATGTAAGAGTAACCCGTTGTTTAACTATGATACAAAAGTAGATTAAGCTCATCTGTTCCGAATGTAATACAACCAATTTGCTTTGCATTATACCACCGGCTGTTCAAAACATATATGGCATTTCTCGGGAATAGTGTTTATCATGACAAAGATTATATTTAAACTAAGTAAATTTTCTAAATGACATTTAAAAAAAAAAGAATTTCATTGTTTAGTCATGTACTTAGTTTCTGAATTCAGCAAAAATATTTTTTTAAGAAACTAATCCTATTAAATCGTAGAGTTCATTTTTAATAATTAGCATTAAAAGTAACCTGGCCAATAGCTTCGTTTTGTAACATGTACCAATTTCTCTTTTAAAGATTTCTGATAGAAGTTTTACAATACAGTTATGTTAGAAGGGTCATGAAAACTTAATTTGCTTAAATTCATCAAGTGCAACATTATTTACAAGTAGCCTTTGCCTGCAAAAGGATGATGTGAAACTATCCTACTTCTGAATTGTGGTCATTGTTACCTTTTGCAATTCATCAGTTTTCAATGACAAATGCTTACGTATGACATCCACGAAAGGAAACAATACAGACAGGATTAACTCACTTTTTTATTGGAGAATATTTAATTGATTAGATATTAGTAAGTAACTAATATCAACGGAGAGAACACAAATCACTCTAACATTGGCTTCAGGGATATTACATCAGAAACAGACATAAAGAGTCGTAAACGGAGGTTTCACCTGCACGGACGAAAGTGAGGTCTTACAACAAGCATTCGTAAAACTTAGACGGTATTACAAATACTGTTATGATCATTTTGTTTCGCTCTCTAAGACATAACTATCATTGCAACTATTCAAGACCTGGATTCAATATTTACGAAATTTCTGGATGAAATTTTGATGAATTCTGGAATATAATGTTTCAATTATTACTCTGCTTTCAAAATTTAGAACCCCTGAGATAAGTAATATTGATTACGTAGATGCACCAAATCTAAATTAGGTTTAGTTGTAGTTAGTAAAAGATGATTGATCATGAAAAGACAGGGAAAGAGAGACGTGGAAGGATGTCATAAAAACGAGGACTGCATTATTGTGAATAATTCACTTTTAATACTTAAAAGACAGAATTACAGTCATTCAAAGGGAAAACTGTTAAAATGTAGGGAAAAGGATAAACTTCTTTCTAAGGACTAATTGTTTTTGTTTTCCATCAATCGTATCCTCCAAGATCGAAAATTTACAATGACAAGGAGGGAAAAAAAGAAAGTAAACTATTTCCCTTACTTCGATGCTTGGATTTCTCTGTAACATACTGGGTATAACAGGATTGTGGTATATCTCAAATATTTTTTTTAATGAATCCTAGTAGTGTAATGCAATTAGTGTAATTGGCACAGTAATGGTACATAAAAGAATACGGAAAGCACCATATTCCCTTTTGAAATATCATTTCCGGTTTAACCGGAAATGACATCAATTTTGCAATCTTAAATGGAACACCCTGTATATTTAGACATATCTAATTTTCTACTCGAATTTTAGAATTCAACAATGTATCACTTGTACATATTTCATTCGAATGTATTATACATGAGGAATATTTTAAAACATATAATTGATGTTGAAAGGTATTGAGAAACCACCGACATGTGTATTTCTACTGTATTATATTGTAATACGTTCACGTATTGTTAGTGAGTGACGTTATGCGGGAAGTAATTGAACGAGCCCAATTATGAAGGGACGCTCACTTTGAGCAGCTTACAGGAGCCAATATATTTTTCTTGTACGTTCGTAGCTGCCATTACAATGAATATTTGTTGTAGTTCTTTTATTTTCATTCAATCAAGTATAGGAATAGAACCAGGTTTGTTTTTCTAGATTCCTCATACATAACACAGTATTCAAACGAAACATGTGCAAATGATACATTGTTGAATTCAGAATTTCGAGTAGAAATTAAATACGTCTAAATATACAGGGTGTTCCATTAAAGATTGCAAAGTTGTCATTTCCGGTTTAACCGGAAATGATATTTCAAAAAGAATACAGTGTTTTCCGTAATCTTTTATGTATCATTATTGTGCCACATTGCTTTACACTACATGAATACATAAAAAAAAAAAATGTTTGAGGTGTACTACAATCCTGTTACACCCGGTATATCGTGCAGCAAAGTTATTGTTTTTCCGAAAACATACTTCAGGGGATAGCTCCCCTCAGGAAGATGGTTAAAATAAAAACTCCTTAAATTATCTACATCCATGCCAAGTTTCAGCTTTTTCATAATCACAAAATTTAAAACCTATTTTTAAAACTTTTCAGCTTTTTTTTTTTAAAAAAAATAACATTAATATGACACTTGATAAATAACTGAAAACTTTTAGTTATAAATTTTATCAGGGATCTTTTCTAAGAGGATTTGGCTTTTTATTTCCTTTAATGTCTTTATATGACGTTTATTCCTGTTAATTCCTGTATTAGCAGAAGAAGGTAATTCCGTTTCTCTTAATTTCGGAATCAAGAAGTTCCATTCAGCCAATGGTTTCAGTAGAATGATTTCGTAATTCTGTCATCCAAGGTTTTCCTTGATATATTTTTTTTTTGTTATGATTTCCTCTTCAGTTTTTACAGTTAAAAACACGCAGGCTTATAATCAACAGGTGCTTATGATTAAATACGATACAAAAAAGTAATATAAAAGATAATAATTATTAATAATAATTAACAATATAAATCGGTTTATATCCAATTGTAGAACAAGATATAAAATCGTACATTTTTAAAATTTGAAATTGCAGTTAACAAGTTTTTCAAAAACCTATTTCGTCTATCAAAATATTTCCACACACACACACACATTTTTTTTTGATTATTTGTATGTTGTAACCGATTTTCATTTGATTCTTTAGATAATACTTTTAGAAATCATTCTTAATCAAGAAAAGGATTTATTTTGAAAAAAAAAATGTTATTAGCAATATCTAAACTTATTTTTAAAAATTCCTTCTTATAAATAAGTTTCTTTATAAGAATAATTAATAATAATTATTCCTTGTTTATTCTTCTTATAATAACTTCATACAGCGATACCACAGACCATTCTATCCAAGCTAAATGATTTTCATATTAACAATAATAATCTTCACCTTGCATCTAACAATAATAATAATTTTACGACAAACAATTCATAAACATAATCTACAATTTAGATATCTATAAATCAGTTATGTAAACTTACTTTCTTTCTTTCTCATTATGTTTTGAAAGAAAGATAATGCATTATTTTGTTTACAAATGAACCTTTATCTTTATTAATGCATGGGTAGCTTTGGATTATGCATGCTTCTATTACATATCTCATATATTTATCTTTAATTTAGTATAAAATTCCTCCTATAGGATCTAGAACACCAAAAGAACGAGTCAGGGCATAATCCAGAGCCTATAGTAGGAATTTTATACCAAATTAAAGATAAATACATGAGATATGTAATAGAAGCATGCGTAATCCAAAGTTTCCATGCATTAATAAAGATAAAGGTTCATTTATAAACAATAATGCATTATCTTTCTTTCAAAACATATGAAAAGGAAAGAAAAAAAGTTTACATAACTGATTTGAACTAGCCTCTTTAATATATTCTGTAGATAATTTACTCCTAGAAATCCTTAATATAACAACACTCCTTTAATTCCCACAATATTTCGTCCTTCTTTGCAAAGAACTTCTTCAGGTGGTACCAGAGGATAAGAAACTATTCTTCTGCCTCTACATTTCATTAGGATTACAAATAAGAACTAAACTAAAACATTTTCATATTCAACTTAACAAATAAAAATTATCATATTCAATAACATAATAAACACTTAATTACTACTTCACTTTGGCTTCACCTCGGCAATATGTGAAGCGTAAAGTACAGGCACATTTATCTTCGAGCTTTCAAAGATAGAAGGAAGAAAGGGAGAATTGATGAACTTAAGATCACTAAGAAAGTAACGAGAAGAGATTTTGAAAAAAATGATTACAGATTTAATATTGACTATTTCAAGATATAGAGACTTTAAAATTTGAGAAATTAAAAAAGCAATATTGACTATTTCAAAATTTGAGAAATTAAAAAAGAGTTTTGGCAAGAAAATAATTTAGAAGAGTCATAATTTGATCTTTTATTTGGTATTGTTAATTAAGTTTTTATGCACGTGATATTTCACGTTCTCATTTGTTAACATAAGTATTATTTTAAATTCTTGATTTGTATTTTCCATTCGTTTTTAGTGTTTAGGAATGGCTGGATTATGGCTAGACAAAGTTTTTTAATTAAAACGAAATATTGCCGGGTGAAGCCAAAGTGAAGTAGTAATTAAATGTTTATTATGTCATTAACGGCATTTTAAGAAGTATTAATCATATTCAATAGCATTGTTATTAATAATGATAACAATTAACACATTAATAATAATGATGCTTCATAAATAAAATAATAACAATACTAACATTATTCACATTATATCATTAATTTCTAAAAACTTATTTTTTCATAAATTGTTTCACATATCCAAATGATGCACTACTCATTTAAAGAATCTTATAAGGAGTAGTTCATCATTTGGATGTGTTAAAGAATTTATGAAAATATAAGTTTTTAGATGTTAATGATGTAATGTGAATAATCTTAGTATTGTTATTTATGAAGCATCATTATTATTAGCCTAATGTGTTAATTGTTATCATTATTAATAATAATGCTACTGAATACGATAATGAAATGTGGAGGAAGAAGAATAGTTTCTTGTCCTCTGATACCACCTGAAGACAGGATGAAATATCGTGGAAATTAAAGGAGTGTTATTATATTAGGCATTTCTAGGAGTAACTGATTTGTAGATAACTAAATTGTAGATTATGTTTATGAATTGTTTGTTGTAAAATTATTATAATTGTTAGATGCAAAGTGAAGACAGAACATGCATTGTAGATTGTTATTGTTACTATGAAAATCATTTTGCTTGAAAAAGCAGTCAGATGGAATCGACTGCGAAATATCGCTGTAGGAAGTTATTGTAAGAAGAATAAAGAAGGAATAATTATTAATAAATGTCAATAAGTGATTATTATTTATAATATCTAAATTTAATGATGTACTTAAGGAAAAAAATACACATTAAAGCATGATTAATGTAACGTTTTAAATTTTTATTCAATAGTATTTTTAAATAATCAATTAAAATATAACAAAAAGAAAAAAAGAAATCACATGTATCCTTCAATGATGACAAATACGTCTGATGTAGGCGTCAAGGAATTAGAAGGAAATTAAAAGGGATTTTTCCAAGTTAGTCTTAAGTTTAGCATAAAACAAAATGAAGATCTAGTTTCAGGCCCTTTATACATTAAATTGTACAAATGGGAGCAACTTATAAATTTCTTACAAATGGGAGCGACTGTTATTTCTCAATTACTTTTTAATAATTCTTTATTTGATGACGGAGTTGGCATAAATTCCATAGAAGTGAGTGCTACGTAGAGATAAATAAATATTTTCGAAAGCTATTTCTTGTTTTTGATCAGATAGTAAAAACAAGCGGCTTTTCCTATGATATCCACTTTGTCCCTTTTCTTCTTTTGTCCTTCGACAATATTTTAGGAACAAAAGTCTAGATTCGTCATGAATGGCATCAGCAAAGTGGGTGGGCCATCCTTCTTTAGAACTATCAAGGAAACGGATATAGTTCAACGAATAAAGCAGTTGAAATTAAATAAGCAAATGGAGAAAAACTATGAATCCTCCATAGATTTACTTGGAAATAAAAGTAAGTGGGAGACAATCAGTGAAAAATGAGAAATATCTTCTTAATTTTAAATTTAGTGGTCCAAATCCCGACAAATATTAATTGCAGAGATCTGTAAAAAGCACTTTCATCCATTCTTCACTAAAGAAAACGCAGGAATTTATGTGTAAATTAACAAAGTCTTAAAATTAGAATTAAAGATTAATAGCTTTTGTACACAGTGATATCTAGTGGTAATACAACAAAGAAAAATTCAACAAAATTACAACGATAAATTAATAGAGATAAAACTCGTTACGAAAGATAAGATAAAACTACTTTCTACATTAAAGTTTAACTTTTTAACATGAAAATGATATGAGGTAAAGAATGACTTTAGCTTCATTAGGCCTTCTGTTTTTATAAGCTTGTAGTAATTCACATTTAAATAAGATAAAAAGAAACAAATAAGATTCACACTAGAGTGTTTACTTCTAATATTTAAACATAATATGTAGGTAAATATTAAAAATGATACAAGGTACATCCTCTTCTTATCATTGCTATATTTCGCAGTTTTATTTCTTTTAACTGCTTCATCAAGCCTTTTCACATACATAGAAAAAACTCTTCGTAAAGCATAATAAAGAATCTCGTAACAATACAGGAATGTTAATAACATCATGATAAACTTTACAATTTGTTGCTTAACAACAAAAAAAGATAGAAGTTAGCCAAACAGTTATTGAAAAATTTAAAACCAATTAAAAAACTTGGAAAAATTTCAATAATGTAAAAGTTTTATATATAAAGTCAATTGTAAAAACTTAGCAAATTTCATTTGTTAGAAACAATGTTAAGCAACAAATTGTAAAGTTTATCGTGATATTATTAACATTCCTGTATTGTTACCAGATTCTTTATTATGCTTTACGAAGAGTTTTTTCTATGTATGTGAAAAGGCCTGATGAAGCAGTTAAAAGAAATAAAACTGCGAAATATAGCAATGATAAGAGGATGTATCTTGTATCATTTTTAGTGTATACTATTAAGAGAATGGCAGATGTCCCATTTCAAAATAAACTTCATGTCTGGAGACTATGAAATAAATCAATTGGTGCTTTTATTTCATCCAATGTTTTTATATGTATAATATGGGGAGAAATTTAATGAAAATCTAACTATATTGATCTGAAAACTATTGCTTTTTTTGTAATAATTTGAATAAAAGTTGATTCTGAGTGAATAGTCAAATTTTAATTCGGCTCCTAAATTATTATATAAATTGTATTCTATTCTTCAGTTCGTCAGATCAAAGTAAATTGTGCGAGATAGGCTACATTTTATAAAGATGAATATAATATAAGTATTATTAACGGAAACATAGTGGAAGTATATTTTTAAAGTAAAGTAGGGGAGACTGGGGTCAATTGTAACATTTTTCACTAATATTTTTTTTTCAAGAAAATGATCAGACATATACAGAAATAAAAAGTATGTAAGGTTTCTTCAACATTAGGTGGACTTACACAAAAATTGATAACTCGTCAAACCGATACAAAAGTGACAAAAAATATATTTAAATGGATACACTACAAGTTTTCCATTTGACCCCAAATCGGGGGCAATTGTAACAGATAGCAGAAGGAAATGTAATTGAGATAATACAGTTTACCAAGGTTACTTTTTGTTTACAATGTTCTGTATTTCAATCATCATCATCAGAATCACAATTTTGGCAGTAATTTACTGCTTCACCAGGAGTGCAATCTTCATGTGCCCATTCGGAGCAAGACAGGCACTGAACCCATTTCTCATTGGGTTTGCTGTTTCTGTAATCTTCACAGCACACTAAGCAAAATGTTTCCTCTTCTTCATCTGAGGAATCTATTGCAGCCTTATTACTAGTCTTAATCTTCTTGCACAGCTATTTTGATGAGTCTTTTTTCTTTGCCTTTCCGTTTTGGCATGTAGATATCCCTACTTGCAGTGCTCTTGATATTGTTGCTTTTGTGTTTGTATATTATAATTATATAATTAAAATTACTTCAATAGGCTTTTAAATAAATATGAGTTGGGCTCATGTAAATAAAATGAGTAGGATAATACTGTATATTGTTTAATTAATCATGTATTTATATCTTTATTTATTCATCAGGCTTTGCAACATTTGATTTCATATTATTTTTCCACTTTAAACTGTAATTTAATGTTTATTTAATTTAATTATATAATTTAATTTTTAAAATGTAGGCCTATCTACACAGAATATTGGCCTAAAAACAAAAATATAAAGAATGGGCTCAATTGTAACGCTGTTACAATTGTCCCCCATCAGCAATGTTACAATCGTCCCCAACAGCTCAATTCACATGTGGTGTTCAATTATTTAGCGCAGGATACAGCCATAGCGTATTTTGTGACACAGAAATGTAGCATTTCTATCTGCCTTCTTTATATATATTGTCACATTTTTATCTCTAATACATTTGGTTGCAGTTGCTAATTAGTACGACTAAGGAAACTTACTTTTAGCAGTAAAAACCATATTTTTGTAATTATCTTCAGAACAAATTGAATGGCCGATATCTTTTTTTGGTGAATCATTCTTGTGTATAAGACGAATCCCCATGCCATTTATTGGGATTGAATGAAAGTTTGCTCAGGCTACAGAGCGCTTGTTACAATTGACACCGGTCTCCCCTATTTAATAATGGTCAAAGTTTCCTGAAAGGTTTTGTTTGAAAACTTGTAACGCTTATGGCTTCGTCATTAACATTTGAAAACGATGAATGTCAAATATGAGTCAAAAAAATTTGAAAAGAGGAAGTAGAACAAATACAATGACACCAAAATGAATTTATATATATATTAGTGTAGTAATTTTAATTTTTTGGTGTTTTGTTTTTTTTTTTACTTAAACAACAAAAACAAAAAACAAAAAAAAAGGACCGAAGAGAATTCAGTGGAAATTTGAAATTTTGGATTGTATCAGTTGGTATTTAGTAAAATTAGGCCTAAAGTGGGTTTCTTGATATCAAAGTGTTCCTGAAATTTTCTAGTAAAAACAAAATGAATAGTTCAGTTGAAACTTTTGGCGGGAAAATTATTAGATATATTTTCCATTGGAATGTTGTCAAATTTCCAGAATTTCAATTCTCTTTCAACAATTAAAATCATAAGATTGATCAGTTCACAATAGCCCAAAATATTATCAAATATTTCACATAACGATCATTTTCTAAATAAATTTCACGTAAGGCAAAAAAAATCCAAACCTTTTTTTTAATTTTTTTGAACTTTTTTTCTAACATAATTGCTACTTACATGCTTGTGTCCATGGCAACATCAACATCAAAATTCCGAAATAGTAATAATAATAGCAACCTTGTCTTAGCTCCATGGATGTCAAAATTAATTATGATTTAAATTGATAGAGTTGATTTTTAGTCAATACACAGTCATTTCAGAAGGAAAAAAAAATCCAAGAAATTCTTGACGAATGATCCATTTCCGCTTCCTGTTCCGTTCTTTAGGGAGGAGTCACAGGAAGACGACGCAGGGGTTTATTTTGTTCTTTCAATTCCTTCAAAGTTCTTGGAATCAATTATGGAAACAAACATATTATAAAAGCTTCTTTAGTTTTAACTGAAACGTTTCATAAATTCTTAAGTAAGAAACAGATAAGAAAGTTATTGCCATCTTTGGATCATCTAAAGTAAATTTTATCTATTAGGCTACGTTGTTTTTTTTTTCACTAACATTTTTATCTTTGGGCTCTAATTGTACCTAAATAAAATGGAAAGTGACAGCTTAAATCTATCACTGAAACATCAGCTTATAAGATCATAGAGAACCTGACCTCGGATCATTAACTGTCTCGAAGTAAAAATGTATTGCCGCCCCATCTTGTGAACTCAAAGTAATATGGAACTTATAACTTTAAGATAAAAGCCAATACATAACAAAAACAGTAACTTAAAAAACAAAACAAAAAAAATTTCCTTTAGCTGCCCTAAGATCGGAAGCGGCTGTTCATCTACGGTTGAGGCGGAACCTAAACAAGACAGAATAAGTTGACTACTTCGACTGAAGGTGCAGTCTATTTTTCTATTTTTTTTATTTAATTTATCTTAAAGGAATTACGCTTTTGGAAGATATAAAAATCAAATTCAGTTAAATTCAGCTTGAAGAAATTTTAACAAGAGATGAAAAAACGTTTTCTTTCCTAAATATTTTTATGTTTCAATGATTGGGTTAATGTTAGTTATTTATTTTCTTACTTCAATGCGTATTTAATTCTATTTGATTAATATACTTTTCATCAGTTACACAGAAAATTCAAACAGAGTTGAAATAAATTAAAGATAATAAATAGAACGTTGTTTATTGAGACATATGGGAGTTAAATTTACATATTTTTAAAAAAACAAATCTTCGTGCGTGGATCTCTTCTCTGGGTAGCTGCTTTTCTTACTCTTCCGGGGTCTTCCAATGCAGTGACATTTGCCTGTTGCAGCGCAATAACCACTTTTGGCCTTCAACAAGTTATTACAGCGGGAAATACACAAGTCGTTATCGCATTTGTAGGTCCAAGCACGTTTGAACACTAAGGAAACAAAAAGAAAAAATTCATTAAAAATATTCTGAAAAAATAACCAAAAATTTTTCTAATTGTTGTAGAAATTACGTCTCTGCTATAAGTTCCAATTCTCGACCTGCAAATCAAAACACCACTTTCCTTCTTGTCCTTTGCTGTATTTAATTCGATTATTTTTATGATTGAAATAACATTTATTGGCCACAGCCTTCGTACGGGATCAGTAAGAGAACACCTTCGCCCTCACCACCACAAAATTCGAAGTAAAGTGAGTCGATTTTATCCTTCTTCAATTTCTTTCTTTTTTTTTTTTGGTTGGATGGCTCGTTGAAGAGATCTGTGTACATCTGCCTAATCCCTTTGAAATCAATATTTTATTTATATTGGAATCCTTCCCCTTTCCCCCTCCTGAAATGAAATTTTATGTACAATCACGTCTTAAAGCATGACATTCCATCACATCTGTTTCATTAATAAACGAAATGAAGAGTCAGTTCATAGAATTTGTACAATGGAAGCACAAGCATTTGAATCGAAACAATGAAGAAACAACGAAGATCTATATATATATAACACCGCTTCTTCTTTATTGTAACATCGGCCTAATATTAGCTGATCTTCCTCGGGTTAATCAGCACAACATATTATAACAAAATATACGTTTGACATATAGAGCAATACATGAAAGTATCAGCAATAATGTATTGTTCTGTCAAACTTATACTTTGTTATTTTAATTGTCATACTTAAACTTTGTTATTCAGTAGTTTACATAAGTCACCGCACGTAATTATTGTCCTCCCAATGAATGATGGCCGCCCTGTTTTTGTGAGATCTGCGCATGTATCATCGATTAGTCTGGTCAGGCACGTCCGTCTGATTTAATGAAAGGACGCCGCCATTGTGCTAATCGCTTCTTACTTTGCAAAAGAGCATTGTATTTATAAAAATAATATATATTTATTTATATATTTATTTATATATATAAATACTTATTGTTAGCAACTGGTATTGAAATAACGCTAAATAGTCGAGAGAAGTTTTAATTTGGCGTTCTCAACATGTCTTTCTCAGTGAAAACAGACGACGGCGTCCATTGTGACAGGAAAACATAATTGATCAGCTACCAGAAGGGCTGCGCAGTTCAAACTTCCGCCGGCCATCTTTCATTTTGAGGACAGTATATATAAAAAAAAAGCTATTTATAATAATATATCAGAATTCCATTAAATACATTTATTTATTAAATGTATTTTATAAATTTTGGGAAGCTTCCATTCTTTCCTTTATCAATCTACATAATTCAAAGAAATAGTTTGAGACTATTAATAGATGTCTATATATCACAACATTACATTATCCTGAAGTATTCACGTGGGATCATTATAACAATAGTATTTCTTAAATATACAAAATATATTTAAGAAATAAATATATTTTAATGGAGTTGTTGTATATTTTAATAATTTGATAAGAAGAAGAGAGATAAGTGAGAAGTATGGAATTAAAACTTAAAAATTATTTGTAAACAAATTTTACAACCGGTTTCGAGGAGTTCAAATTACTCCTCGTCAACAGGCAGTTAAGAATAAAATAAAAAGAATTCGAATTGAGAAGAGTCTCAGGAAGCTGGTGCTAGAAGAGGCCAATGGACAATGAGCAAGACAGAACTAATCTTAATTGTGTCAACAATGTTGAGTCAATAGTGAACTTGACTCAACACGGAAGAGTCCATTATAGGGATGCATTTTAAGGAACTGCAAAGAGGGAGAAAAAAAAAAAGGAGACACAGGACAGAAGTAATTAGGAAAAATAGGAAAAAAAAACGAAAAAATAGTTGGTTAGAATGAGAAAAACGTAGAGAGACTAAAATAAAAAAGGAAAAAAAAAATGCTCGTCGCCCATTGGCTTCTTCTAGCATATGCTTCCTGAGACTCTTCATTTGAAGAGTCAAACTTAAATAGTTATAAATAGTTGTTTTTTTTTTTTATATATAGGATCTCCAAGAAATAACTGAGGTGGTTTGACAACTTATAGAATGAAAACAATCAGTATGAAAGCACCCACGTTTCAACTGTGGTCAACTTAAGGGCAGGCAAATTGATTAAAATAAATTATATAGTTCATATTTCCGCCACAGGTATGCTGTATGCTCAACCGTGTCCTATAAAGACAAGCACGTGGCGTACAGTCGTTCATATCCTAGTGATAGTGATGGTATAAGGATTAGTAGAGCGAGCTGCTTTGGTTAGTTGCCCCGAGTAGAGGTAGAAGAAAGACCTCGCATCACGTGGTTGATGAAATTGCAGTTACAAGTAAAACTGCACATGACAAACGATGCAGCGCAAATAGCGTTGGACGAGAGTTATCACTGTCCCTGTCAACAGTGCATAGTGATATGAGGAAAACACTCCGCATGTACCGCTATAAAATCCATCGAGTTCATCAACTGTTATCATCCGATTAGGATGCTCGTGCTACGTTCGCTGATGGAGAGATGTGCTATTGATGACAATTGGCCTTGGCACATTCTATGGTCCGATGAGGAGCATTTCTTCTTTCATGGAGATGTCAACATCCATAATTATCGAATTTGGGCTACTGAAAATCCATATGCATTCCATGAATCAAGTACATTCTCCTAAAACAACAATTTGGTGTCATTTTTCCTCATTGGCCCGTTCTTCTTTGAAACAGAGTCTCGTCATGGTCCCATTACAGCCACGCTGACTGCGAATCGCTACCTGAACATGTTGTCCGATGATGTTATGGCGGAGGTAGCGCATAGGGGAGTACTTGATGTAATAACATTCATGCAAGATGGAGCATCGCCTCACACGGCTTATGTGGTACGGCAGTACCTCGCTGACCCTTAACGGAAGATAGAGTTATCAATAAATTCTTTCCAACATGTTGATCTCTCAGATCTCCAATCCTCAACCCTTATGATTTTTGGTTAAGGGGTTATCTGAAGGCGAGGATGTATGAGGGTGGTGTTCAAAACATCTAGCATGACAGCATCTAGAGAATAACATCAGACGGGAATGTACCAACTTTCAGCTACGGTAGATGATCTTGTGACGTTCAAAAATCAGGACAAGGAGAAAGGAAAAAAAAAACCAAAAAAAAACAATAAAGGCAAGTAGGAGAATCTATCCAGCGAACCTTAGCATGAAAGACGGATGCTTAGACCATTACAGAATAGAGATTCCTACGCCTGACGTCACTCCCGATTTTTTTTCTGAAACTGGCTGAAGTTCTTTCATTTTTAATGGTTTTCTATGGGAATTTTTCTCAGTTTCATGCTCAAATTCTCCTTAGGGAGGAAATTTAAAGTATCAAAAGTGGATCGTTTCTTGACTACAAAATCTGATGCCAGGTGTTAGGAGAATATTAGGAGGATGACTCACACTCTTCTAATTTGTAAGCTTAACTTTTAACTTTTTGCTATTATCTGTCGTTTTATAGCTGATAAATGCACTTTTATTGCACTTGTTAGTCTAGTTTTGTTTTTGTTAATTATACAGGGTGTTCCAGTAGGAAAGGTCAGTATTTTGGGAAGTGATAGTATCGGTCATTTTAAGCAAAAAAGTTCCTATGAACGAGTGTCCTATTCCGAATGGTTTCCGAGATAATTGAAATTTGGCGTTCAATTGTCACTGCCCCTGCTGGCCGTTGTTTTCCTTCTCTTCCACCGCACGGCGCTAAGATCTCCAGACCTAAACCCTTTGGATTTCTGTTTATGGGGTTGGATGAAGAGTAAAGTTTACAGACGTAAAGTGAATACATGAGACGAATTGCTAGTTCATATAATGGATGCTTTTGCGAGCATAAAGGAACGTCACGATGAACAGACAAGCAACACGTCATGTTGTTCTCATAAAAGTTAAGAAATGCATTGATGTTGCCTGTGGAATTTTTGAGACTTTATTATAAACTATAAGAAATGTGTAACTTGGCCAATAAATATTAGAAACAGTACGTGTTTTCTTCTGGAGGGGACCACGGCCGGGTACGGGAGTTGTTTCCCTTAACACTTTTGCACTAATTGAGGATTTCATCTGATGAGTGGGTTTGGCTGACGAGTCCACAAAAAGGACGAAACGGCCGTCCCAAACTCTCACCGATGGAAGCTCAGATATTTTTCATTTCTTTATGCTTTTAAAGTACGTAATATCTCTTTGCTGTCATTTGTTTTGAAACTGTACATTCGAATAGCTCTATCTCGGAAACCCTTCGGAGTAGGACCTCGTTCATATGAACTTTTTCCTCCAAAATATTGAGCTTTCCTAATGGGACACCCTGTATAATGAAAAGTTGATTTTTTTTTTTCAGTACGATTCTATTATAGAAAATTTTGAAAGATAAAAATGGAAGAATACAGAAGAATATGAATTTAATGTAAATTGTTTGTAAATAAAAAAACGAAGGAATCTATTGATTCCCAAAACATTCAGAAATAATTTTTGTGCACATCTACATTAGAAGCTCATTCGATATTAAATACACTTACAATGAAATTGTACATTAAATCAATATTTTAAGAATTCTCCATTAGAAATGCCAAAGCAACTTATTTCAAAATATTTTAGTTAAAGTTAAATATTAATTAATTAGGTAAATGTTAATTAGCGAATATTTACTTTTCTCAATTGAACACCATCAAATGTATTGAAAATTGAGAGAAAAATTAATAGAAAAATCTTTTGAATGAAATTCACATTTACTGTGAATTTCATTCAAAAGAATTGAAGGGAAGGAGAATACTTTAGATAGTAAAAATACAGGGTGTGTCGAAAATGGTAGACAAAGCGAAGAAATACGGTTTCCAAAAGTCATTTTGAGTCGAAAATGTTCTATGGCATTTTGATGTATGGGCAGTAGTTTTAGAGTTAGGAAATGAATGCTTTTGGAATGGTCTTAATCAAAGAAAGCTCAGTTCACATTAGGAAGTGTAAGTAAAGGTAAAGCTTTATTACGAAAAGCAATCCGGATAACAAACGTTATGACTGAAAACAGGTATGATAATTAAAGAAAACGCTGAAAATGGCCAGAACTGAGCTTTCTTTGATTAGGGACCATTCCCAAAGCATTCATTTCCTAACTCTAAAACTACGGTCTGTACAACAAAAAGTTATAGAACATTTTCGACTCAAAATGACCTTTGGAACCCGTCTCTCTTCGCTTTGTCTACCATTTCCGAAACACCCTGCTGAACGTGTTCAAAGGATGCGTTATTCCACAGGAATATTTTTCTGATTCGTTACCTCTTGGTCTTTTTACCCGTTTGCCTGTTTGTATTAAGCTAAAACAGCTGAAAGGACTTTCATAAAATTTGATACGTCACTTACAGGCACATGTTTTTTGGTCTCCATCCCGTCCATCTAATTATGCTTATTACTGTCCTCCAAATGAGAGATGGCCGGCGGAAGTTTGAACTGCGCAGCCCTTCCGGTAGCTGATCAATTATATTTTCCTGTCACAATGGACGATGGCGTCTGTTTTCACTGAGAAAGACATGTTGATAACGCCAAATTAAAACTTCTCTCGACTATTTAGCGTTATTTCAATACCAGTTGCTAACAATAAGTATTTATATAAATAAATAAATATATATTATTTATAAATACAATGCTCTTTTGCGAAGTAACAAGCGATTTACCGTAATGGCGGCGTCCTGTCATAAAATCAGACGGAAGTGCCTGACCAGACTAATCGATCATATATGCGCAGATCTCACAAAAACAGGGCGGCCATCTCTCATTTGGAGGACAATAGTGGGTTATGTAATGTGTCTGAAAAGAAAATGTCACCATCTAATTTGGACAACTAAACGGAAATTTAAAAATTCTAAATTTCCGTAATTTTGAAGGATTGAGTGGAACAGGATCCCTTCGGCTTCTCCCTATTCATGTTTCATTAAACGAAGACTTCACCTAAGCTTATTAATTACTTATCAATTAATCCAAAACTTACACATTTGGACGAAATCCGCCATGTCTCGAGGTTCTCCATCATAATCCGAATAATAATTCAAATCTTCTTCATCTCCTTCATCTAAAAATTAGAAGAGAACATGAGCAAAAGAAATAAATTAATAATAATAATAATAATAATAATAATAATAATATGAACTAGTCGGCTACCCGTCGCTTCGCTCCAGAAGCCTCCCTTATGTAACGGAAAACAATTTTTTATTTATTAAAAAACACACACACACACAAATTACATCAAGGAAACTAAAACTAAAATTTTTTAAAAGCTTTTTTTTTAATTTAATTTTTGATGTCTATATTCTCTCAATCTACGACTGCTTTTAGCACCACCTTGTAAATCATATATCTATGATATATTTTTATTTTTTACAGAGATTAGAATGTAGGCCTAGTGGTCTAATGGCTAAGACGTCTAACTTCTGAGCAGTATTCTACCTAATAGAAATAGTGCATCTTTCTTTCTTGACTATCTTTTTTTTTTATTCCTATTGATACTTTTCAGTGGTTTTCGAGTTAGAAATAGTGATGGTTTTTGAGTTACAAATAGTGATTTTTCAGTATTCTA
>JAFIDM010010028.1:37979494-37992909 GCA_023159025.1 Thereuonema tuberculata | reverse complement strand
TGAATCATTGATCTCTGTATCGAGATTTCAGTTGTTCGTCTATTTGACTTAGCTAACGTGGCCTAAAAAGGCTAACATTAGTTATATACTTTTCTTTTTGTTTTGCTTTGTTAAAACGGAGAAATTATATCATCTGAAGTTACTGTCCTTGAAACACAGCAACAGAACAATTGGATTAATTTGTTTTCGAACGGAATTGCTCCAAAATTTAAAAAAAAATCGAACAAGATTAGGAAAACAATTGTGATCCACTTGATTGCTTTTGTTGAAAATTGATGTAAAGAGAGTGATAAATTCAATTGATCAAACCCAATCCTCATCAATATCGCATGGGATTGTATTAAATGATGTAAAAATAAACGAAATGTGCATCGTCGTCATACTAAACTTTTAATTCTAATTTACATTTTTTTCCAACAATCAAGCGTTTATTAATCAAAAATGGACTAACATTAAATTCTTGCTACTTCTTCCATTTGAGTGAGTTTCCCCCCCGCCCCCAATGTTTTTAAAAAAAACCTCAAAAAAAGCTTTTTATTGCACGCTTTTTTTTTTTTTTTTCAAAGATTGGAGAATCCAAATTTTTTTTAACTATTTTTTCATAATTGTAAATATTACAACGATTAAATTATTAAAATGTTTACTTGATTATTGAGATATAGAACACAGTAAAAAAAAAAAGGCTTCTTCATCAAAAAAGGTAAGGGAAATAAAAAATATTAAAATGGGTATTAAAATCGAATTTGTAATGGCTCAGAGACATTTTGCTACAATAAAAAGACTACACAAATGAGCAACAGATGGATTTAACGATGGAATCGTAAGAGTTTCTCCCTAAAAGCGTATAAATAAGAGACTTACACTGTGCACTGACGACGAAGACGGTGAATCCCAGCAGAAACAGACAGTTCCTCAACACTTTCATGGCTTCAACACTGAAAGAAAAAACAGAGAACCTTTAAGGGAAGGGCTTTTATATTGTGTGTCTGTGACAGATGATGATTTCCAGGAGCTGTTAAGAAACTTATGATTATAATTGACTAATATTACAGTGGATTAGGATAAATGGCCCATCAAATGTGACAAGTTGATGAACCTCGCCTAATTATTCCCAATAAACATTACGCCTTTCTAGATAAACCAATAAAAAGGGATTAAGTATATAATTATCATTCTCAATATTAAACACCACTGATATAAAATATTTACATTTTTTTTTCAGTAACACTTTTTTATTTTAATTATACATAAATGTATAACTCTAGCCTAATTGTTCTTATCCTGGGTTTATCCAGAGATGCTTTCTCTGGAATTTCTTTTTATTATTATTTCATCAAACTTATATTATTATACACATAATTGTGTATTCGTGTCATCTGTAATTGTAATAAAAAAACGAGATAGAGTTTTCATGGATTATTAATTCTGTAGAGAAACTAACTACATCTAAGATGTTCTTCTATCTTTATTCTAATACTGCAATTTTTTGTAAGCGGTAAAGATATACAGGCAGCGGTAAAGTTTAAGAATCACTGGTTTAGCAGTGAAACATGTTTTTATAGGACTTCATAAAAAACAAACAAACAAATTATTGTTGAATACTCGTAAACGAATTTTACAAATAAAATAAGAAAACATTTAATAAAACATGAATCAAATTTAACATAATTTACGTGACAATATTATTACAGAAAAAAAAAATGCACAAATGTAAATAGAAATTCACTGAGCTAATTTTGGTTTGTATCGGGAATTAGAGACAGTACCGTTTCGAGTTAATACACTCTCAACAGTCCGATCCGCCCAGTATACCTAGCTCAGTAAAGAAGGACAATATATAAAACGGACAAACAAACATGACGATGACCCCTCATTTAAGAAACATCAAAAAACGAATCAAGAGTAAAAGGGGTAAACAATCAATCCACGCTAGCATTCCACTTAGCTTAGGATTGATTTATTAAAAAGTTAGTATATAAATCAAATTTAGCGATTACGTGACAACATTGTTACATAAGAAAAACCCAGTAGCCTACACCCAGCGAATCGGACTGATGAGAGTTTAGTAACTCAAACAGTACTGTCTCAGATTCCCAGTACAAAAATCAAAATTAGCTCAGTGAATTTCTGTTTACGTATGTAGTCTACGTGTGTGTGTTTTTCTTATGTAAGTGATAAAACAATTTTAAAACAAAAAAAAAATGTTATTGCTGAAAATAATTTACTGAATTGATTTCAAAAATTTCTTAACAATTGCAAAGATTTAAAAAAAAAAAAAAAATCCGCACTTCAAATTTATCGAAAACACGTAAGACGGTTAGAATTAATGACTGTTAATATAATGGGTTGAAGCTAGAGAATAGAGATCGTAACTAAAGGATTCAGGGGGAAATGCATCAATATAAGATAGCCTTTATCAGCCTAATCATAGATTATGGCCGCAGAATTGTGACAAAGAAACATCAATCAAGTCACTTCAAAACCTTGGTTCATTTTAAACGAACTTGTAGTCTACTTTCTTGCAAGGTCACAAAATGACAGAACTTTACTGAAGTCAAACCAGAGTCAAGCCTTAACAAACCAATAACATTACTTCTTTTAACTAACCAAATACAAAAAGGAGAGATGGAATCTTATCAAAAATATGTATGTAATGATTAGAGAAGATCTGTTCACTCGTTCAGAAGATTTGTGGAGAATTTATATCCCTATATTGATATGAAAGGTCCGCTTAAAGCTTTTTATTTTTTAGTAAATAGGTTTAATAAAAAAGAGGCCTCCCCCCCCCCCTTTTCTCCAACTGATATTTTCCTTGTTGTCGATTCAACTTTACTTAAAGGGCCGACCCCAGGGGAGGGGGCGAATCTAGGCAGCCGTCTAGGGCCCCGCGGCTGGTTAAGGATATTTTTTTTTCTTTATTATTTGTTGTAATTTTTATTTATTATTTGGTTGTGATATTATCAAACTTCCATTCGGACAGCCATAAAATTTTTATGGTTATTTTCTTTACTTAAAAATTAGACTCTCTTCAACAAAGCCCCCATGACTTTAACGAACTGTAAATAACCACAAAAATATATAATTTTAGAAAGTGTAAAGATATTTTAGGGAAGTTGGATCGGGAGGGGGGGGGGGAAGGGATCAATCAGGATATTATTATTGAAGAAAAAGGGAGGAGGGGCTCGCATTTCTAGTTCGCCTATAGGGATATATGTATATATCTATATATGTATTTTTTTTTTATTATTATTTTTTTACTCTGTTTATTCAATAAATATTTTCATTCGGAAGCCAGTGTAACTTAAGGTCCTGAATCAAGCAAATGCAGGCGACTGCAAACCTTTTATTTCTGTTACATATATTTTTTTTTCCAATGCATCTAAAATTCTGAAAATTTAAATATGAACTTGTGAAGCATCTGGGATTTCTATTTTCTTGTTTTCAATTTTCGAGATATTCTGTAATTAATTAAATTAAAACTAAAAAAAAAAGTTAATTTTTGGAGGGTGTTTTCGAGATATTACTCGGTATTTTCAACTTAAAAGAACTTAACGAAAACCTGAAATGATGAAAAATTTGTAAAATAATAATTTGATTTAAAATATTCATTATTGGTGCAACAGTTAATTTTTAAAAAAAAATAATTGTATGAGATTAAAATATATTTTAAAACTTAACTATTGTACTAATAAATAATATTTTTAATACAAACCATTATTTTACAAATTTTTTTATCATTTCAGGTTTTCGTCAAATTTTGTTGAGTTGAAATTACCGAGATATATCTCAAAAACGCCCAAAAAAATTTACTGTTTTTGAATTTTAATTTAGTTAATTGCAAAATATTTTGAAAATTAAAAACAAGAAAATAGAAATCCCAGATGCTTTACAAGCTCATGATTAAATGCTCAGAATTTTAGGTGCATTGGAAAAAGACATTTTTAATTTCTTCTACATATATTTCTTTTTATTTCTTTATTTGTTTTACGTGGTTTACAGTCGCCTGCATTTGCTAAAGGACCTTAAGAAAAATTTTTCTTCTTTTTTTTTTTTTTAATTTTTTTTAAAAAAATTAAAATAAATTCCGGGAAAAAAAAAAAAACAAAAAAAAAAATCAAGGAAAAAGAAATTAATGACACAAAAAAGAGCCTTCGCAGTGAAAAAAAATTAAGATTCTACAAAATTTGCTTTAAATATTTGTATTTTTTTTCTTAAATCTTATTCTTAAATTTGTAATTTAAGCATATTTAAACTTAATAGTAGATATTAGTTTTATTCTAAACTGGTATTTTAAATAATAGATTTAAATTTGATTATTATAAAAATTAATAATGAAAAAAAAAATGCAGTTCTATTTAAGTGAACTGTCCTTCAATAGATTCTCATATTCGAAAATTCTGAGAACCAATTTCGCTAAGGATTTTTCCAAGGAACTTTATTTTATTTATTATTATATCTATTTATTTATCTTTGTTTCACAATCACTGAGTCTGCTTTGGTGATAATTTGGTGTCAGCAAAGGGCAGCTGCTTTGGAAACTCGTTAGTCAAAGGTAATCATTATCCTTCCATTATACTCATAAATTAACAAACAATTTTCTCTTTTAAAACGAGAAGGGAGGGCTTTTAAATTAACAGTTGGAGATTATGTTACTCATACGATTGCTAAAAGAAAGAAAGAAAAAAAAAAACCCGCGAAAATCGTTGATACAATTACATTGAAGTAATATCAATTAAATCTCGATTTAGCAGTTGTGATTACTGTGGAGATAGCACCTTTCGGAGGGACAAATAAAAATTGAAACTGAAGAATGGATTCTTGTAGGGGTGAGTTGTTCGTTAGAGACCCCTTTACCTTTTTAATTATCAGTAATACCCATTTCATTACATTCACTCTTGTTTTAAAACTAAGAATTACTAATAAAGATATTATTTTAGTGATGTCTATTTCTTCGTAATTCTTTTTAAAATTAAAGAAAGAAACGCCCCTAAACAGATCCTAACCAAAACTATATTGTTTTAATTACAAATAGATCAAGTGATGTTAACGAAACACACACACACACACACACAAAGTAATGGAAAGTTTTTTGTTTCACATTTCGTTTCTTTTTTAACATTTCAAATATTTCCGCTACTTCATCTAAAAATACTTCTTTTCTATTTCGAAATTCCCCTTCCTAATTTAACCAGCACAGAAGATGAAATAGATCTCCTTTATACTTTGGACTTCGGATGGCATCATTTTTCTTCTTTCATTATTTTTAGAGCATTAAGAAAATAGGGATCAGTACAACCAACTTGTTACGTATCTCACAACTAACTGTGTTCCAATTAAAATCCTCCAAGTTAATTTGATTCAACTGTCAAAAAAAAAAAATGTTGACCTACGCCATTTAAAATAATGTTTCCCAACGTTGTAACAGGGAAAGATGTAGTGTGCTCTTTAATATTCTTTGAAATCGTTAGTTGGCGTGATACAGTATAAGTCTTTCTATACTGAAGGATAAATAAGGCAAGTATTTTGAAGTTTTATACAATTTCAAACCTAAATTAAGGCTAAGAATTAATATGGCTCTACAAGAAGTAATGACTATGAAGTCCATTTCCGGTTCATGGAGTTGACATAGTGGATGATTTAGTAGAAGGCCAATCTTCAAACGAATCTAATTCAGTCGACTAACCCGAGAATAACTACCATTTCGGGGTATTTTGATTTTCTGTATAGGTATTCAGTGAATATCTGTTACAATTAAATTGATAGAATCAACTCGGACATCTCAGTCAAAAGTTGTCACTGTTTAATCACCTAAAGGCAAAATCACAACGAAATGTTATTTCAATGCAGAAGTTCAGTGATAATGTCTACTTAATGCCTATTTTCTTTATTGTTCTTCAGTTTTTTAAGTTGTAAAAACGTAGAAGCAAACGAAAATCGGTGTTAAATTGTAAGCCTAAAATCTACTATAGGCCTAATTATAAATAATAGATACTTCCAATACTTGATAATACCGTCTCTCGACGGAGAAACTAGTCGAATTTGTGTACTTAATTTTGTATAAATTATCTTTGTGCAAACATATTCAGGTGTACGGCTTTATAAATGATTTCAATGAACTCCTGTACACATAAAGCATTCCACATAGATACTTCCAATTTCGTGGAAAACTTAAGTAAATTCGCATTACTTCCTTAAGTTGTCTAACTTGGATTAATTTTAATCAAGCGCAAATTCATGATTAATTAAATGGATTAATTGCCAGTGCTTAAGATATTAATAAAAATCCATTGTTTACGGTGCAAATTCTATGGGAATTTTGTTGCCTTCTCGCGCCAATTTTTCGATAAAGACCTACTTTGGAAAGATTTCAAATAAACTTTTAGATCGTCACTATAAAAAAAAAAAAAAAATAGTCCTTAAACCTGCAAACCAAGTTTCAAGAAGAACCCTCCAGCGCTTCAAAAGTTAGGGCGAGATACACTCACGTATGCACTCACGGATTCACTTTGTTAGGGAAGTTGCCGAAGAATGACTATTTCAAGGAATTTATCAATCTTCGATATTTATTAAATTTGTAAACAACAGAATAATGAAATAGGCTTATAGTGTAACAAATGACAACTCGCCAAAATGAAGTATTATTTTTTTCTTTCTTAATATTTTTTAAATTAAAAGAGTAAGATCTTGTAGTAATACTTAATCTGGAAATTATTATTCCTAATTTACTAATTCTAATAAAAATAAAGTTTAAAAAAATCATAATGAGTTTTAAAACAAAGAGTGGTAATTCATTTTTTAATTTTTTTTTATGCTACCGATTGAAAATAGCAAAGATTTACCTGAATGATGTAGTACTATTTAGCAATTTATTAGTATATGGATTATATTAATAAATATCGAAGATTGGTGAAAGTAATATTCACTAAATATACAAATACTTCAGTATCATTAACATCAAATTACTTACAAGAAATAATAATTTACTCCAAATCTCATACCGATATTTCGTCTTAACTTAACATCAAGAATTCCTCAAGGTTCTTATACAAAATACAAATGAAAAGAAGAAAATTATTCTTAATTTAACAAAATAAAACGTATAACAACTGAACAACATCAAACCTTCGTTAAAAATAAAATAATGTTAAATAATAAAAACGGTAATAACAATGAAAAGTAAGTTGAAATCGGAAAGACAATTATTACGATATCATTGAACGTAAAGCCCTTTATAAATCTTTAATTTTATTACTTTAATTTCTTTTACTTCAATTTCACAATTTCAATATAATATTCACTAACTTTGCTTTGCGATACTCGAATTGGATGCTTTTGAGTTTTGTCTCTTAGAATACATACACACACATATATATATGTGTTTAGCTATATGTTTAGTAATGTAAGTTAATTCTATTCTTATATTCTAAATTTTCTAAATTTCAAAATTGCAAATGATTTATTTGAAATCTTTGCATCGCTAAACTCGAAATTATGCATCATTCGAGTTTGGCCTTTCGATATATATATATATATATATATATATATATATATATATATATATTTATACAGGATGAATCTAAAATAGGGGAACAAACTGCGGGGGTGAGTTCCAAATGAAGTAAAAAAGATCAGATAAACATATGACCGGAAGTGCTTGGTTGCTGAGTTATTCCATTCCAATCTAACGAAGCCTGACTACAATGGAAACAATAGACATGAACAATATCTTTGGAAATGAAAGCAAAGCTCAACACAAAATAAACAAGAACGATTGCCCTTTTCGATTCATTTGAATTCAGAAATGAATTCAGAATGAAATGAATCGGAAAGGGCAATCGTTCTTGTTTATTTTGTGTTGGGCTTTGCTTTCATTTCCAGTAGATTTGTCAGCACGTTAAACCCTTTCTTTTGCCATGAACAATATCTTTATTGGTAGCATATATATATAATTTCTGTTAGTGAAATAATATCCTTTTACAGTATGTAAGGGATCAGCTGAAGTTGATTAAAAATGTTAAAATAGAGACATACATAGTTTTTTCCCGTTTTTCAAGAGTTTTTTCACTTGAAGCAGAACAAAACTGCTCAATTTTAACTTGATTCTTTTTCCAGTCACTAATCGTTGCTTTTCCGACACCATATTCGAGTGATAATTTAGTAGCACTTTCTCCCTTATCCAGTCTTTTTAACGCTTCAAGTTTTTCTTTTAAAGAACACGAAGAACGACTTCGCTTACTTGCCATGTTTAATGTTTAACAGCGGAAATGCAGTAACCAGATAGTAATTCTTGGATCGCGGGAGGGAGAGGGGGGGGGGGTGATGAGTCGTCGAAGGTCACTGCCCTTCCCTTCCGACTTTCACTGAATCTGTTCCCACGAGCCGATCAACGCTGTATAGAGCCGACACTATCAGATGTCACCGCATTTAATTTACGCCTTAACAAGTCAATACGTTGATTTTATTCATGAAATCCGCCTATTCCGAATTCCCGCTAAAACGAACAGTGTTCGGTCCCAATTAGTTCGGAACAGCGGGGTTCTACTGTATTATCTCCGTTTGTTATTATTTATTCTGAAACTTTTCACTATGACTTTTCATCACAGAAATATATAATGCAAATACTCACGCTTTAAACATTATTATAGAAATTTCATATACATTCTAGAATCTAAAATAGGACGATATAGTATCGTAATTATGTAAAACCCACCAAAGTATGGCATAAAACTTTCGTTTCTGTAATAATTTCATCTTAATAAAATAATCTTTAAACTATAAAGAATTATAATACAATTTCTCTGTGTATATATCTTGAAATTAAGTAATTATGTTTTGCATTAGTAAATGATAACAAAGGACTGAAAAATCACATACACACCAAAATTAATAGTCATTAAGAAGTTAAAGAATAAAGTTTGTTTTCTATTTAGGATAAACATGAAGTTTTCTAATGCTTCCTCCAAAAGAATTTTGAGCGATCTTGATCCCAGATGGCGGACATACACGTATATTTTGACTTTACATTGCATTTCTAAAAATTATGTACTCGAACTCTTTATTTTCTTCAGTGCATATTAAAGGACATTGGAGAAACATCAGACAAAACCTTTAGCATCCTTTGATAACTATTATGGAATTAAAAAAAATCAAGTGAAACCTATTGAAACTAAACTACAAAGTTATTGACTCTATACTACAGTCGAACCCCGCTTTTACAATCCCGCAAATAACGTTTTCCCGTCATCTACAACATTTTTCTCGGTCCCTTCAATTTTCCTATTATTATAATATATTTTTTTCCTCTGTATTTATGCTGATATTAGTTCCCGCAATTTACGGTGTAAAAAAAAAAGAGATGACGTTCAAGCGAAAATTTGAACATAAAAATGGCGACTACCAACGTAAATTTCGTCATAAATAAGTCTGTAAATTAAGAATAGGGTAATGGAAAGAAAATATTAATATTTAATAATTTAAATTCTGTTATTTCTTATCGCTCTTACAATTTTAAAGTTATTGCAAATAAAAGTTATTGAAAATGAAACTTAATTCTTTCTAAGTGAAATCACAGAAAGCCTTCGTTGAAATCGCTGGTAAAATAGAATAAATTTGTTCAATACTCACTTACCCTGTCTCAATTATTTCTGGCCTCGGTGTTGTTGGAAAGAGTAATTTAAGGACAATTGTAGGTGGGTGGAGGAACGGATATTCGCAGAATTAAGAGAACAACAAACAACAGTAAACAACCTCCCAATTGATATCCATTCATCCCATCTCTGGAAAGGAAACAAATCTAAAATGTTATTTTTTTAGTATTTTTTTTTGTAATAATAAGATTTTGTAATTGTGAGGATTAGATCAATTGCTGTTTTCTTATCTTCGTCCTTCGGATCTGTATCGGTTCCTCAAAATAGTTTTAGTGTTTGCTCAAATGAAATTTCATTCAATGATTAATTCCTGAAATAAGTCAGAACTTGGTTTTCATTGTAATCCGAAACTTATATGAGAGGAATCTTTTTGAATTTTAAGCCCTTTAAATGTGAACTTTATAGGAAGTAGGTTTATCTGTTTCACAAGAAACAACCTTAGTGGAATTACCTGTTCCACTTGGAAAAACGGATTATTTTGGGACAGGTCGGTTCTGATTTTTGGTTTTTGTTACTGGAAATGTTTTCGCCCAGTTTCAGGGAAAACCTTGGCTTAGCCAATCTCAGTCTAATAGATTCTCAAGGTTAATTAACCTGAAATGTTTAAGTAATGTAAATTAATTTCTTTTTTTCAGAAAATAAAAAAAAAAAAATATGTACTTTTTATGTAGATATTATAATTAATATTCATTTAACGTGTGACAAACAGATTTTTTTTTAACTAAATAACTAGTCGGCTACCCGTCGCTTCGCTCCGGAAGCCTCCCCCGTATGTAACGGAAAACAACGTTTTATTTATTAAAAAAAAATACACACAAATTACATCAAGTTAACTAAAACTAAAATTTTTAATTTTTTTTTTAATTTAATTTTTGATGTCTGTATTCTCTCAATCCACGTCCGCTTTTAGAACCAGCGTGTGAATCATATATCTACGATATATTTTTATTTTTTATAGAGAACAGAATATAGTCCTCGTCGTCTAATGGCGAAGACATCTAACTTCGGAGCAGAAGGTTGCATGATCGATTCCAGTAGATAACTTGTAGAAATTATTTCTATTTTCATAAATTACAATAATTGCACCAGAAAGACAGAGAAATAAAAGATTTTAGTGATGTAGATATACTTTTCAGTGGCTTTTAAGTTACAAATAGTATTGGTTTTTAAGTTACAAATAGTGATTTTCAGTATTCTATCTAATAGAAATAGTGCTTCTTTCTTTCTTGAGTCTCTTTTTTTTATTTCAATTGATACTTTATAGTGGTTTTTGAGTAACAAATAGTGATTTTCAGTATTCTACCTAATAGAAATAGTGCTTCTTTTTTTTTTTCTTTTTTTTTCAATTCCAATTGATACTTTTCAGTGGTTTTTGAGTTACAAATAGTGAAAATTATCTACTAATCTAGGTCATCTCCCGTGTACGATATAGAAATTTGAAGAAGAGATATGTTTAGATGAACGTTGGTTGATATAGATGATAAATGAAGATCATAGCTTATATACGATACTCTTGGCGATGAATTGATTGTGACTATTCTTTCGAGTGAAGATAACCAAATTCTGATGACTTGTGACTCTAGACATACAGTTGTCCGTGAGTGAAGACATCGTTCTCCAAATAGATGACAAATTTATTTAGAGTCTGTCCTTGAGTTTTATTGATAAACATCGCATAAGTAGGTCTGATCGGAAATTCCTTTCTTGTGATAGTGAATGTATATTCTACCTAATAGAAATAGTGCTTCGTTCGTTCTTGACTTTCTTTTTTTTATTCTAATTACAACTTTTCAGTGGTTTTTGAGTAACAAATAGTGATGGTTTTTGTGTTACAAATAGTGATATTTCAGAATTCTGCCTAATAAAAATAGTGCTTCTTTCTTTCTTGAACCTCTTTTTTTATTCCAATTGATACTTTTCAGTGGTTTTTGAGTTATAAACAGTGATGGTTTTTGAAATACAAATTGTAATGGTTTTTGAGTTAAAAATAGTGATTTTTCAGTATACTACCTAATAGAAATAATGTTCTTTCATTCTTGACTTTCTTTTTTATATTCTAATTGCAACTTTTCAGTGGTTGTTGAGTAACAAATAGTGATGGTTTTTGTGTTACAAATAGTGATATTTCAGTATTCTACCTAATAAAAATAGAGCTTCATTCTTTCTTGACTTTTTTTGTATTCCAACATCTCCAGTGTACACGCGCTTGTTTTTCAATATCACATAGAATTTGAATAAGTAAGAATATTATATTTAAAATATTGCAACGTTTTGGCAATTATAGTTCTAATTGTCATTTTCGAATTAGAAATAACAGACGGATCGGAAAGGAATAAACAATCTTGAGATTCAAAAAAAAAAAAAAGGATAAAATACATTCATTATTTAATGGGGTGAATGGGAAAGACACATAAGTCAAAAAACAATATAAGTAAGATATAGTTCCGGTGGCCTAATGGATAGCACATTTGACTTCGGATCAGAAGGTTGTAGGTTCGATTCCTGTCGCGGACGTTTTATTATAAAAATAAAAATTATTTCTATTTTCGATTCTCACAGAAAGTTGCGCCGGACAGACAGACACACAGACAGAGAAATAAAAGATTTTAGTAATATAGATTCATGACACACTTTTTCGTTAAAAGTATTTTATTAAATAAATTTAAAAAATCTGAAAGAATAGTTTTGGCCCCTTATAATCCACGTGGCCATCATCATAGTTTTTTAAAGCTATTTATTAAAAAATGTTAACGAAATGTGTGTCCTGAATTACAGTTAAAATATAGTATAATAAAAAAAAAGAAAAAGATAAAGCAAGATTTGAAGGAAAGTAAACGTCAAGTTCTTTCAAGAGCTTCTTATTTAAAAGATCGATTATCATTAGCAATTGGAAGAAAAATTCAAAAAATGTTTCTTAACTTTGAGGACAGAAAACAGTAAATGAAATTCCCATCATCTAACTAACCTTGTTACCCATTCAATTGCAGACTCATGCACAAATTTCTTTGTTGATAGGAACTAAATATTCTCTTAGAAGTTAAGTTTCGAATATATTGACCCCAGCTAAGATTCTAACAAAACAAAAGATTAAAGCATTCATGAGATGATGTCTTCATGTGTCTGTAGCACAAAGACAACAAGTGAATAGAATTTTGTGCTAAAGCGTGAATTTAAAGGTGACCCATAATAATAAAGAAAATTTAAAAATAAAATAAAAAAAGAAAGTACAATAACGTAAGGAAAAATGAAAAAAAAAAGTTAGGAAAATAAGAAAAACCAAAAAAATACTATATACGAATTCGAACCGACAATCTTCAGAATATGAGTCCGAAATCTTAACCATCAAGTTTTAGTTGACAATTAAAATGAGGTACTAGTTCCATTTCATGCTAATAGCGGAAAACCAATGAAAACAATCCCAAATATCCCGAACATGGGGAAACATTGGCCCCTGAAAATACCCCATTCCTACAGTGTGTGGGCCTCTAAATACGATGGTGAAATCTGTTTGTCGATCCGACCGTCCCTTCGGGAGTTATTAGGGGCGGACAGACAGGACAAACGCAATAGCTACCGATTTTGGTTGCTATCACAATAGCTCCCAAATGAGTTGTTAAAAATGAATAAAAAAGTGAGAAATGTCATATTCGAGAGAGATACAGTCAATGTCAACTTCTGAAGATAGCATTGGAACTGTTTGCGACCAGATCACTCGAATGAGGCGAGATTACGCCTCCAAGTGATGTTAAGGAATGAAAACCGAATATT
>JAFIDM010010028.1:37955478-37979484 GCA_023159025.1 Thereuonema tuberculata | reverse complement strand
GCGAGATTACGCCTCCAAGTGATGTTAAGGAATGAAAACCGAATATTTAACCAACCCTAAAATTTCACTTTTACTCTTTTTCCTTATATAAGAACTCTGTGTTTTTGTAAACATTATCTATGCTGACGATGTTATGGCATAAAACCGCCCGACGAAACTGTCCAAAATGTAACTATATCTTTTTTTAATATATATTTTTTTATATATACATATATGTGTGTCGTTTCCCTTATTACCTGTTTTTATTCGATGGCTCACACATGTTAAACATCAGATTATTTAATAATATATTTTGTGTTTAATATTTCTACAGAGGCCATTTTATGGTGATTTTTTTAATGTTCTCTATTCTATAGTTATTTAAAAAAAAATTGCTAATTAATTTTTTTTATAGATCAATGATTTATTAATATTATTTTATTTCTGTTGAATATAATCATATATGAAGAATAAATTAATTACTTCATCAAATTACTTGTTAGCCCTGCTTAAGACTTTTTATTTATTTAAATTCTTACTATTCCATCTTCTCAATTCACCTGTATTCTCTGAGTGTCGCCTGAGTGAAAGATATACGATTGCATCGTCATTATTTATTATCTGAAGGACTTTAGATACAGTAGAGATTTCCTTTCTGGAGTAAAACTCTTTTTATCTTCCGACAAATTCAATATAGATCAAAACTATCAGACTTCTAAAATCCTGACTACGTTAACCAGCGGCAGATCAAAGAATGTGGCCCGTATTCGTTCAGCAGCCTGAAAACTGTTGATGAGTAAATTCCAGTAAAATCAGTTCGACAATGGCTCGGACTGACTGTGAAGCAGCATCAATGCGGAATTTGCAATATCTCGATTAACCGAAGTGGTCGAGACCGGACCTCCGTCGGTAAATCGAAAATTCCGGATAAAAGAGAGCACTTAAAAATGGCCGTCAGGAGACCGCAAAAATTTTAACATTGGATTTTAAACATGTACACATTTACAAAATAACTAAATGTGATGTTTTTAATTATAGTACTATAATTATAAACAATAAATTTGTTTAATAGATGTCATACAAGTCAGAAAATGTAATGTAAATGTTTAAAGTATTTTAAACATTTGGCTTAAACGGAAGTTTGCTCTGCCGTAAGCATGACTGACGTCGTTTAGCCGCTCTGTCCCGAAGTTGTTTCAGTAGCATAAGTTCTGTAGAATCAAAGTCAGTCTGTTGCTCCAACCACATCAGTCTTTCAGCAAAACATTCAAAAGCATCGGATTTGCTTATTTTAGAAGTTTCACTGCTTCAATTCTGCTCACAATTTGGAACTTCAGTTCTGTTAACAAAACGCGTTTTCGTTTAGTTGGCTCCATGGCATAAATGAATGTTCTACATTTCGGTAAAGCCAAGGCTTCTGAGTCGGGCAGAAAGTAGCCAATAGAAAGGCAGAAGGCAGATGGTCTAGGAGACGAATGGAATTTCCGACAGGAGATGGTGGGAGAAATTGTTTATATACCAAAAAAAAAAAAAAACTTTAGGAAACAGATGTCGGTTAAACGAGGTTCTGGTTAAAAGAGTTTCGGATAATCGAGGTTCTACTGTATAAATTTAGTGTAATTTGGTTTCAATGGGCTATGTAAAGCAAAACGTTTCCCAAGACGGCGAAACAATCATATTAAATCAATACGCGAATTAATTCCTATTATTCGCTAAACTATTATTTTATTATAAATGATATTAAATCTAGGTGATGTCATTATAAATGTAATTTTTGTATCAGTTCGTAACATACAATCTGAGAAAATGTGATATAATGTTTTGTAAAATATATTTAGTTAAGAACTTCTTTCTTACGCGAGAAGGCAAACCGTATTACAACTCTTTAACTATTCTATACTCTCTTCGTTAGCTGTCGCTGAGTTTAGAAGCTGAGTTTAGAGTCTTCTTTTTATCGTATCTTGTTTTTCGTCAGATAAGATACCATCTCAAAGCCTTACTCCAATATAGTATGGAGGTAAACATAGTAAGCCTACAAATGGATTGAAACAGTTAATCGATGTGTTTTTGTTAAAACTTTCAGGAAGGTTTCAGAGATTTTCGAAATACACTAACATCAATATCAGTGATTCATCTACTTCATCTTCTACATGTATTGACGCACAAACTCAATTTTTGAGTTATCCATCCATCTTCGATAGCGATTGGTTCCATTAAAATAATGAAGCATGTGCTAGGGTTTTATATTTTTAGTAGAGTATCCTATTAGAGTTGGGAATTTATAACTTCAGTCTTAACAGTACTTAAATATTTAAATACAAGTTTAACGTACGGAACTTAGGTTTACATCACAATAAAGAACATACAGGCACAAGAAAAAATGGAATCACTGATCTGTTTTTGGAAAATTCGATACCGGGAACCCAGAACAGCTGTTTCAGGCTTCCTAGCCTTCATCAGCTGGATTCGCCCAGTATCTGTATATTGCCATTTTTTTTATATATTGTTATTTTTTACTACGAAGGCTATTGTTTTGTTGATTTTTGTTTCTTTTATGTGTTTCTTGGGATCACTGGCAGTAAGATACTGGGCGAATCCAGCTGATGAGGCTAGGAAGACTGAAACAGCTGTTCTGGGTTCCCGGTATCGAAATTTCCAAAAACAGATCAGTGATTCCATTTTTTCTTGTGCGTGTATGTTCCTTATCGTGATGTAAACCTAAGTTCCGCACGTTAAACTTGTATTTAAATATATTCTTTTTTATAATTTAATCCTTCACAGGCTAAGTTGATTTTAGCGGGGATTAAATTTCTGCCCTTTTTTATTCTTATTTTATATATTGTTGTTTTTTATTACGAAGGGCTATTTTCTTGTTGAGTTTTGTTTCTTTTATGTGTTTCTTGGGATCACTGACTGTAAGATACTGGGCGAATCTAGCTGATGAAGGCAAGGAACCCTGAAACAGCTGTTCTGGGTTCCCGGTATCGAAATTTCCAAAAACAGATCAGTGACTCCATTTTTTTTTGTGCAGTATTTCCTTATAGTACTTAAATATCTTACTGATTTTTATTTAATAAGTAAAGCTAGTGGGTTAAATAATAATATATAAAAGACTTTTGCATTTTATATTTAAAGTTTAGTTGCAGTGACCTAATTCCAATTGTTTTAGCTTAAGGTTTTTATTATGGTCATTTTTAAGGGTTAATTTAGATTATTTTAAATTGTTATGCAGAAGGAATGTACTTATTAGTCAAATCTATAGTAAACTAGCGTATACGCCTCGTCAACAATGACTGGAGAACAATATGACGGCTTTTAGTTGAGATAGAGTATTTTAAGTAGAAATTTTTTTCTATGTTTAACTATTATTTTAAATTTCTTCATTCATGTCGAGAAATGTCTCTTAACGACTCTTCAGTTCGCCGCTGGAAGGGGAGCTTCTGCATCTCATGCTCATCTGCCTGCGCTTGTAGCAGGCTAAAAAAACGATCATTGAAATTTAAATTTTTAATCTAAAAGGCTAAAATTAATTAGTTATTTTTTTTTCTCTGGCTCTTCTCTCATTGCGTCACACACACACACAGAGGGAATGATAAGAGATATTTAGCAATAATATGATTTTAGTCCCCTTAGCCTAATGGATAAGATGTCTGACTTGGGATCAGATGGTTACAGGTTCGATTCCTGTCGCGGACGATTCATTGCAGAAATTATTTCTATTTTTCACAGAAATTAAAATTATTTTCAAAGCACAGAGGAAGTGCGTTAGACACAGACAGATCTGGAAAACTACGTAAGAGATGGTTTGTTGACATTTATTTTAAAATGCAGGTTCTTTAAAGTTGAATTCGTTGAAAAACTGCTTTATTAGTGAATACTTCAAAATACATTGAATAACAGAAAGCAAAATAGATAATAGAGAAAGTCGAAAATAAATGAATTACTTGGAATGGATATAAAGATATATAAAGCCATTGAATTCATTGAAGGTCAATTCCCTTCACCCACATGTTAGTGTCATTCTCCTTTGTCTAGTTCCATGTTTTCACCTTGAAGATGGCCTCTGGGTGGAGATCGAAACCGTCGGTGGTAAATTTATTATGTTTTTATATATTTCTATATTGATATTGTCCACCTTGTTTTTTCACTTATTTTCCTGCTTTTACTAATAAGTTAATCACAAGATGGCGTCACTTTTAGACCTTATAGTATAATCAGTTACTTCTCTAATGTTATATAAAAGTATTACAAATCTTAAAATATTTTGTTGGCCCGAAAGCTAATTGCAAAGGATCTTGACTGTGTGCTGGAGGAGTCAGGTTTGATCCATTTTGGAAATCGAGAATTTTCTATTTGAATTCTTCTCCAGACGGCTACTAGGGTTCACGCAGCCATCTGTAAAATGGTTACGGGCTTTCTTTCCCGGGAGTTAAATGAGGGCGGCGTCAGACTGATCAGCCGACTCCAACTTAGTCAGGAAATTTCGGGAACCTAATCCCTCCTGCGATCCGAAACGTCACGTAAGCTTATAGTGAGATACAGTAAAACCCCGATTATCCGAGCCCCGATTATCCGAGTTTCCGCTTTAACCGAGCTATCAAATATTTCTAGGATTTTTTTTTTTTTTTTTTGGTTCTACATTTTCCATTTTTAAAACTACCGAAAAAAATTCTGAACTTGATCTCACCAATCAACGAAGAGGATATACGTGACTGGATAAACGCTGACGAACAACAAGACATTACTGATGAAATGATCGTCAATAAGGAAAATGAATCTACCGATGATGATGAAGACAGTCACATGAAAATCGACATATGAAAATCTCCCATACAGATGGACTTAAAGCTATTGGAAAGTGCTATTGAATATATAGAACAACAAGAAGAAGCGACGCCAGCAATCCTGTTATCCTTAAAAAAATGGTGAAACATTGCTGCAGAAAAACGCCAAAGTAACGTAAAACAATACAATTAAGGACTTTTTTAAGTAAAAGAACTCTTTAATTATCGAAACAATATGAACTGCTTGTGGTGTATCTGTATAACTTTTGATTTGTTAAAATATACATTTAAACCTACACGATTTATTTTATTTACAATTTTCGCTTTAACCGAGTTTTTCGGTTATCCGAGTTACTCTTGGTCCACATTAACTCGGATAATCGGAACTCTACTGTACTTTTAACTTTATTAAAACAAAAAACTTTATAAAAACGAAATTAATCAATAATAATAGTTGCAGAATTAATTGACAATAATTTCAATAGATAAATTTCAGTGAAATGCAAATCTGCGGCAATATCATGAATTACATGATAGAATAATAATACAGCAGAACTGTTAATATTGATGGAGGATCTCACACACCTCTGATATCAGGATCACATGAACATCGACGTGTAAAAACCTCCACAAATGAGGTTTTCCCCGAGAAAGCGTTTCAATCCTCAACATCTAACCATTGCTTCATAGTCATTAAGAATAGAGAATCAGTTCCTATGGTTTGGTTTGTTCTCATTCAGTAACACAATAATAAAGAACTGTCAATGAAATAATTAAGATGGGGCCTATTCGCTTGTACCAGTTTTCAAGAGAAATAAACATTGGACGCGTGAAACCCACGAAAGAAAAGACCCAAAAATCTCTTCCAAGGGGAAACTGTTATTGATACGAAAAACAAAACACTTAACGGAAATGCATCCTGCTCAACACCGGATATAAAGCACTGTTCTACTACGAAATAGAAGCGAATAGAAATCATTGATCAAATAGAGATTTCCAGAAGATTATAAATAAAAATACTGAGGAATCGAAGGAAGTTTAATTGTCTTTTAAAAGAAAATACTGTTTTTTTATTAACTGCTTTAAAAACCAGTGAATATTTTATTGTTACGAAACGATTTTAAGAAAATACAAATCAATAAAAATAGTTGTTGATTAACAATAATAGAAATACATAAAAAATAAATAAAATGTGTAAACATTGTAGGTCCGAAGATAGAAATGTGTGTCCACTAGCTCATGTAGCTTGGCTTTATCGTAGGGAGTTTTCTGCAGTTATTTTTCCTTCCAGATGAGTCTTGGATTTGCCAGCCTTCTTTTTCAGTGAGACCGACTCTTGTCCGATAATAAACAATAAACAAAAATAAACAAAACGTGAAACAATCATTGAATAAAGCAAACAATGCTCGAATAAATACAGTAAATTATAAATATAATAAAATTGTAATTGGAGAATCAATTTTGAAAGACCAGTTTGGGAAGCTTTAGTCAATGACGTTTCTGTTAATTCAGGACTTTTTCTATGGTCTAATTGGTAACGAACTGATTTGAGAAGAGACTGAACGACGTAAACTCATCAGGATACTTTTAGTTTTTCACGATAAAAATTATCAATAGTTGTTGAATTACCGTTTATTACGGCGCTATAAAGGACATGTGTAATAGTGGATCCATTACGCTTTTTCTTATTTTATTTTTTTTTACATTTGTATCAAAATAATTAGGAGTTCTCATCACATGTGGATCCTTCAATTTGTAAATTTACCCAAAACAATGTTTTGTAACGTATCTATCAGCTACTATCAGTCTTTTTAATCTTGGGTACGAGACGCTCTTACTCAGGTATTTTTTATGGAAGTAAACCAATGAAATATTCCTTATATACTGTACATATGAGAGGCAAAGGATAACTATTATATTCCATACAAGTTCTAATATTACAGATTTTTAACGTTGTCTGTAGTTGTATCTTATACACGTAAAAAAATAATCATAATATCTAAGAACACAATTGACACGCACAATTTACGCAAAGGATTCGCACCCCGAGCTGTCATCGTGAAGAGACTGGGACGGACCGTTTCGCACTTGTTATGTGCTCATCAGCCAGCCAAACTCCACCGATAACATGCTCAGGATGTGCGAACCTTTAGCTATCCCGGCTCTTGCTCCCAAGAGCGGGACCACTCCCCAAAGAAATACAAAATAAAAATTAATAAAACGAGAAAATACAATACTTCCTTGGCCTGCAACTCGCAAAGCACAAAAGGAATTTAATGGCAGCATTAAATAAGAAATACGCTGTAAATAGAAATTATTAAACTTTCTTTAACGTGCGGAATGAACTATCTAAGAACACAATTGACACGCACAATTTACGCAAAGGATTCGCACCCCGAGCTGTCATCGTGAAGAGACTGGGAATAATAATTTTTTTACATGTTTTTAATTTTATAATCTATCTTAACTTAAAAAAAAAATAATTTAATTCACTTCAGTATGATCTATTCACGAGAACATATTTCTTGAGAAAAGGTTTAGTCAAAGTTAAAAAATCATTCTTCTGAATAGTTTTAGGTTTGGTAAATCTCCAATGTTGAGCAAACAGTCACTAAAATAGAAATAACCACGCATGTTGCTTTTTGGACTGGATAATGGCTTTAAAAGTTGGCATCCCCAATAGGTTCATTTACCGCGCAGAATAGTAAACTTAATATTATTACATTGTTCAGATATCCGATAGCGACATTCTTGGAACCCAGTAGATCAATTACTACTTCTAAATAGAAACAACAAAATGAATCGATTGATATCTAGGTATTAAATAGGGAACAATTTATTTATTTTGATCTTCTTTTTTAAATATTTTTCAGGTGTATATCAAACATAAAAGTAGGAATTGAAGAAATATATATATATATATATATATTTTAACTTTCAATATTCAAACTAATATCAATATTAAAGAAATTTTATGAAGAACAATGTTTTTAATGGTTTTTACAATTCATCCTTGTAACAAGAATGAAAGGTTTTTATCGTAAACATCCTAAGCATCTGAGTTTAATATCAATATTTCTATTTTTAGATGTTCGTAGTATCGTTAAATTGAATCTCATAGATCGTAATGTTACGTATTATTATTTTATGCGAATGGAAAGGCAATGTATTCTGTTAATAGTTATATTTTTGTAAATATCTAAATGTTTTGTTGATATTACACTGTGGTTTGTGTTGTTGTAAGCCAGGCTATTCTTTCTTGGTCTTAATGTAACCAGATCCGTACGTGACTCGCGCGAACTGTTTGTCTTCTATCGACCACCAGTAATACATCACAGTGAGCAAAAAGCTCTAATTTCCTGCGAATAATGCTGTCCATGGATAAACGCACGTGAGTGTCTGCGAATTGTCATGACGTGATCCCCTCATTTCAGCTAACATTATTTGCCCCGGGTCGACTGTAAAACATCGACGTGAGGACAATGCAAGTGGGTGGGCTAAAAGAAAGCCCCACGCCATTTAAGCAGTATTCATAATCAATTTATCGAAATTAAAAATAGCATTGCCTAAAAAATAAGTCTCAGATTTCAATGAAATTATTTGATATTGAGGGGGAAAAAAATAGAATTTCTTCGTTTAAAACAATATCTTGTTTTTAATGTCAGCCATTTTATTTATATATTTATTAATTTTTTTTTTTTTTTGAGAAAGCAAATTATTACGTCATCAAAACAATGGAAAGAAAGATGAATAAAAATTTATGAATTCCGTTATTGCATAAGCTTTAAAAATATCATTAATGCTAAAAATAACTGAGAATAATTATAATTCAAAATATTAAATAAATAAAAATACTGAGCAGCGTCGTATAACGATTTTGGGAAGCTTATAAATAGTTGCTAATAAGTGGAAATCGATAAAAGGTTTTGATTTTGAAATAGAAATGGTCAAATTGCTTTCTGAATCTCTCTATGAAACCAATGAAGTCACTTGACTGAAATTGGAGCAGAAAATAGCATCATTGACCACAACTCCACATTCGCACTCTAGCGGCATTTCTGGGGATTAATGTTGTTTCAGTTATTACGTACGCTCTGGGTTACTTATTAATAACATTGAATGTGCGTCCTAGCTGCGGGATATTTCAAATTTTCGAGAACGAAATAAAAATGTTACTTTTTTTTTTCTTTTAATTTTACATGCATTATTCTTTCAAGTAAGGACATAATTACTTATTAAACTTTTTTGGACCTAATAATCGAAAATAATAGGTATTTCCTTTTGTCTAGAGGCGCCGTGGAAAAAATGCTAGAGTACGAAGGGCTCCTTGAACCGAGAGTTATCCTTCAATTAAATATTAGAACAAATCGTAACATCAATAATAACATTTCATAACACTATTTCAATAAAGACACAACCTTTGAAAACAAGATGTTATGTAGAAATTGCAGTTCTCGTTTTCTGAAATCCTACCTAAAGTAAAACCCCGCTAATCCGACATCCGATAATCCGGCACATTCAATAATCCGGCATCGGTCTAAGGTTTTTTTTTAGACTGAATAAGCCTTCCGGATGAAACAGACTCACCAGTTCCAATCGAAAATAATGCCGTATTGAACCTGTTGGATAATGCAGAAAATGAAATTGTACGTAATTTGCCGAGAGATGAAGTTTGCGAATGGATAAACATTGACGAAGAAGAACCTGTAGTGGAAGAAATCACAATAGAACACGGAAAAATGGCCTGATACCTATTAATACCCCTTTTGACTCTCTATTTTAGCGGTATTTCCGCTATCCTCGCAATAGCGGCTACTTTTAGACAGCGCTCAGTAATCCGGCATTTTCGGTAAACCGGTACTGCCGAAGTCCCGAACGTGCCGGATTAGCGAGTGTCTACTGTAGTTACAACTCAATAATCAGCTTACAATGGAAGGATTTGCACAAATTACAGAATATTAAATTAAAAGAAAAGAAAAGATATAAAGTATTCCTTTTCGGTTTCTTAAACTATTATTGTAGTTTAAGATGAAGATGAAGATAGTTTATGATGAAGATTGTATCCCCAGTGTCCTCGATATCCATAGGGAAAGAATTCATCCCATTCTTATACTCTAAAGCTTAGGAATTTCAATTTAAGACAGGCGTTGTTATCTTGTTATTCTTTTACTGCGATACTTTGTATTAAATAAAGATTATTTTTATTATTATTACTATTTCGAGTTTCAGCTTCAAACTTTTTGAGTTATTTTAGCTGACACTTCGAAACAGATCTGTCTGGGATGCTTAGAAGATTTAAAATTCTTAAATTGAAATTAATTTAAGAATTTTAAATCTTTTGGATCTGTTTCCAAGTGTCAGCTAAAATAACAAAACATTTTGAAGCTGAAACCGTATCTTTAAGCAGTAATCCATAATAAAAATAATGAAACCTAAAATAAAAACAAAACAAGCTATAAAACACAATACAAGAAGTAATTGATTAAGATTGATAGCTTTCATCTTAGGAATTGATTTTTCTAATAGTTGATTTCTGATACTGTGGCACAAATGAGTACGATTGTATCTGATCCTCTCTTTATAATATCTTTGTATATTCGATTTATTTTAATCCGAATAGGTTTAAAACTTCGCTCTTTCTCATTATAAATCCAATAATGAAATAGAAGTTTTGAAACTGATAATCCGACTGGGATTATAGTTACAGAGCTTTATTCAGCCTCTGTAATCCGAAACCAGGTAATTTTTCTTTAATAAAAAAAATGTTTGAATGTGTATTGATTTCCAAAATATAAACTACTCTGCTTCCCTCGAGATTCATTATTTTGTTACTATTTTTGAATGATAGTTGTTTATTTCCCATTAATCCAAAGATTGTTTTGTGAAACCGGAGAATACGGAACCAGGCTGTCGAGTTTTGACAAGATGGCCGTCTTGGCACTACTTTTAAGATATGAATTTTAGTTTTTCAATTAACTAGTGAAAAGTAGAATTAGATTTGCAGGTAAGCTTATTTAAAAATGAAATTTTGCACTATCTTTTACTAGAAAAACTAACCATCATTTGGCTAACTGCGATCTTGATGTATCCCTGCGGGTATTCGGAAATAGATGTATCCTTACGAAGACGGTGATTGGCAGTACCGTATTCTCCAGTTTAGCCGATTGTTTTGGTTTTTTGTTGTTTTGTTTTTAAGAATTATTATGCATTTTTTGCCGTGTTGGCGTGGTCGTGCGGTCTCGGCGGCGGCCAGCCGTGGCGACCAGTGCGCCAGTACCTGGGTTCGAATCCCGGCAGTGGCATGGCTGTTTCAATTTCCTTTCCTGTGTTGTCCAGCCTCTTCTTCGCTTTCTCTTCGGTCTGACGTCATTCCTTACTGGCGTCCTGGGGGAAGGCAACGGGAAACCACCCCCAGTATCTTTCCTCAGGTGTTTCTAGGAGATCCATGTGAGACCTCCATAGAACTGGACCTGTCTTCGGACAGAAAACTATGGATGGATGGATGCATTTTTTAACAATACTTTCGTCAATCTAAAATGAAAATAAGCCAGTTATCATATCTTTTCCGTCTGTTTTAATCTGTTTATTTCTAATTGAGTGAAAAATACTTAAATTTACACTGATTATACTCTCCCCTTAAATGTAGTCACAAACTTCTTCTTCACATTTTAATGACTGTTCTACCCCACATATGAATGAATCCATGTCGGTCCACTCTAATCACAGATATGTTTTCGAGCAATCTTTTTGGGGAGAATCCTGATATAGAATACTAAAATAAGTACAATGTATATTTATTTTTGAAGTCTATATTTCCTGAGCAAAGCGTTGTACTTCTCTTTGTTTCATTACATTTTTTATTTAAATTATTACTATTTATTATTTCCAGATTAAATAAAACAATTCAGAGCACTAGATTGTTATATATTTCATGAGATTTACAACAGACAGTCGTAAACTTTACTGTGATTTCCATGCTCCCATACAGCTGTACGTGTTTTGTGGATTAATGGGTTTCGAATATTGCATTAGGTCCTGTTTTAACTTATACTGTCAGTAAATAACTACCTTGTTAGGACCTTGTTTTGCATACTCTTTTAGGGCTAAAAAGGGAGAAAAAGATTCATTTATGTAAATCATTCGAAGGCTCCTCTGTTGCTCTATCCAAAACTGCAGAGACATTTCACTATTTTGATTGAATTCACGAGGTATAACGAAAAAAACTGACTTGTCTATTTTCCATTAAAATCGGCTGAAAACAGCAAGGAACATCAAACCCTGACATAGAATTCGATATTTTATGCGATCTAGAGTTGTCACGAAAAATGGGTCGAATTGCGTGATCTTAAGAGAAATCTATGTGAGAGAGCGGAAGTGACGATACTGTCTGCTTGTTATCATCAGCATTTACATATAAGAGCATTTGAGGATTACTTTGAAAATTGACGCAATAACTTTTGCGTGTGAGCGATAGGAACACAGTTCATGATTCAAGCATAGTGGCTGGCATGTAGTTAATCACCTAACGACAAATCTCTAGTACAGTCAAGTTAGCTATTTGCAGACGATATTAATGGAAAATGGACAGTTCAAGTTTTTCGTTATACCTCGTGAAGTCTATCAAAATAGGTATATGTCTAGGCGTTTTTGGATAGAGCTGGAGAGACACCATCGAATGATTATATAAATGGTCCTTTTTATGTCTCCTTTCTCCGTTACTTCCCTTCTAAGTGTGTGCATTCAGAAATTTCATGTCCAATTACTACCTGAGTATATAGAGAATTTTGAATTTTTGCTTGCTGGGTAGCGCTGGTTGAAGAGAGCACAATAAGCTCGAAACAGCTGTCCCAGGGTCTCAGCTTGAATCAAAAAACTTCCCTAATACCATTCTTATCGTGAATTGCTTCCTTTTCTTTTTACCTATTAGGGGGTTGTTGTTTTTTTGTGGTGAAGTACATTTTATGTAGGCTTAAGGAAATCCACATTCTGAAGATTTGAATTCCGCATTTTGTTGTTTTTATTTTCTGAGAGGTCACTTATCCTATTAATAATAATATCTGCTCATAATTGCAAAGCTCTTACAAAGCTGAAGTGTTTAATTACTTGTCTTAAGTAATTCCTTTTCATTTAGTGTTCTTTGATTATAATCAATAAAATTTCAATTGAAATGCCGTAATTTTTGTCATTGAATTATTCATTTGTAAAATTCAATAGTTTGGTGATTCTACATTTTGTTATCTTATTTAATGATTAACCCAACGGATAATCCTATCCTCTCTTCAGGAAGGGCTCCTTTATCAGGCTTTTAATTGACTTCCAGAAACGAAATTAAATTTAAGATAAAAAAATATTGTTATTTTTCTTATAAAATTTAAATTGACTTAATTTCGGATTAATTTGGCCAAAATGAATGTTCAATAAAAATCTCTCGTCTCTCAGCATTACTTCTTGCCAAATTCGGTAAATACGGAAATTCGGTTTATTGAGATGCAGATTGTAGGATTTTGGATTGGAGCAATCACTTGCATAGTAGAATTATCAAGACAATATACAGCTACAATACAGGGCAGTCTTGATAATCCGAACACATCTGGGTTCGCTTTCCTTTGTGCGCTCCCAGCTGCTGCATGTTTTGGTTCAAAGTTATAATAATAACAGGTAGGCTTATAATTCAAAAACTTCAACATAGTGTGGGTGGAGATTTTTCCACTCTCCAAACGGCTGTTAAGGCCTACCCAGCTCTCCAAAGAATGAGTACCGGTTTTTTTTTTTCCCGGGACGAGCGGGGATTAGGCTGATCACTCGGCCTCATCTCAGTCCAGGTCCGCCCCGATAGACCAAAGTGGTTTTCTAGTGGGATACACCTAGTCTAACATCTTCAACAATTGGAAATTTGCGTAATTGAGTTGGCCATGCTGCAATATTCCTCTTGCCTAGACCGCGCGCGCGAACTTCAATTGATGTCTAATTCAAATACGGCAGATGTACGCACACACACTGTTTTTTTAATAATATAGATATGTTAATATGGTAATATTGAACAAAAACAAGTACACGAACAAGGGAAGGCGAACATTCATCAATGCTCAGTTCTTAAGATATATCAAAAAATCAGGTAAATACGACTTATTGAATGTCGAACAAGCATATTTCAATAATGAAAAAAAAAGCTCTGGGTAACTGATCAGATGAGAAGATCCATCTCCTCTGGAACAGAATTTCTAGCAAATGAAATATTCTTCATCTGGCCTAAGTACTTATTTTTCGTTACATTAGCTATAATATATAAATAAATAATAATTATTAACTGTAATTATGTCATTATAATTGATATAATTAATTATTTCTTTTATGGGCCGAATAGCAAACGCTTGACTGTGGGATGGAAGAGCCGGGTTCAATACTCGTCGGAAAATGGGGATTTTTTGTTCCAGACGGCCCTAGGTTTCTCCCAGCCCTCTGTAAAATTGGTACCGATTTTCTTTCCCAAGGATTACAGGTGGGCGGGAACCGAACTCAACTTGGTTCTGTTGGTCAGGAAACGCCGAAGTCTTTACTTCCCATGACCCGAAGGACTACATAGGTCTGCAGTGTAGGGTGACCAGATTTTGAAAATAAAAATACGAGACACTTAATGTACAGGACAAAACAATCAACACTTCATTGAGTGTAATGGACACTCAAGCTTTTATTCATGTACCCTATAGCAGGTACATGAATAAAACGTTCTTACGCATAGTAACAAATCAATCTAAAGTCTGAACGAGAGCATAATACCCATTGTTAGAATTATTGCACTGAGAATCGTTCAATGCAGATGATTAGAATGAAAATATCTTTATTTCTTCACAGTTTCTCACGTTCTCAACGGCTGAAAATAAAACGAACTCTTAAGAAACGCGGGTAAATAGGTATCTTGAAATTGCATTAAAACAAGGGACAGTTTTGCGTCCCGTATTAAATTTATCGGGACAACGGGACACAACCTCAAAAAACGGGACGTCTGATCACCTAGTAGTGACATACTTTAACTTAGCATAAATATTTATTTATAGTATAAGTATATCAAGTTTATATTTGGCTATTAATGTATTAATTTGTTCTGAGAGATTTATTATAAAGTCAATAAAAGGTAAAAATAAACTAGAAAATTGAATCATCTTTTCAATTTACGAAGGAGTTTTTTTTTCTTCTTCTTCTTAAACTTTAATAGATTCCGCAGCTGTAATCAGAATCAGAAGAAAAAAAAATGAAAAAAAGAAAGAAAAAATAAAAAAAAATGATTAATCTTCTCTCACAGGATAAAAAAAAGATGATAGTTTAATCTGGTGGAATCCGATCGATTTGCATAAATCATATTGAAAATCGACTTTAGACCATCGCGAGAATGACCAAAGAAAACCAATCAAGAGTAAACAAATGACACGGGTTCGGCTCCTCCCATTTTTTTTATTTTTCTCTGCGCACGCGTCATGTGGGTGTGTATAAAACGCCCCTTGGTAATAGCAACTCTTTCAAGAGATTCTCTCGCTCGGCGTGTCTTCAAGAAAACGGGTTTCGATTATTTGGTTCGTGTTTTGATGTAAGTAACATTTTTCTTTTAAACGTCTTTAACTGTTTTCACTTCACTTCCCATATTAGATATTTGAAATGTGAGGCTTATTATTACTTAGGTAGATTATTAGAAGTAAGTCTCCTTTTTAAATTTTAGTTGTATTTAGTTTGAGGTTTCGGATTCATTTCAAGTTTTGGAATAAAATTTTCTTACGAAGTAAATCTCGTTTAAGCCTAAATCAAAATAGTGTATCTTTATTAGCTTTGTTACGTATTGTTTACAGTTATAAAGTAAAAATATTTAGCAATCTCCTTAAAATAAAATTTTAATATTAGCAAGCTTATTGTGAGACTATTGTGGATGATTACATCGTAAATCACTTGAAATTCTCATCCAGTTCCACTGAATAAAAAAACGACCTAAAAGTCAGCAATTTCTAGGTTACATTGTTGCGTTTTATTGTTGTTTCAAATTGCTTTTTACATCTGCTTTCTTACTTACTTTTGAGGAATGGAATTTAAAACACATCCGTTGTTTACCTGCAGCCCCCGACAGGCTTTTTTGCAAGACAGCAAAGATCGACAGTGAAGCCCCCAAGATGTGCTGGCGGAGTTAGTACCTTCACATAACGAAAAAATAATAATTCTTTCAGATTCGAATTCACAAGCAAATTAATTTTGGTAAAGATAAAAAGCCAATAGTTATTAAATTAAGTTTATTAAAATAAATCGATAAATATCGTTAAATCCATGGGATTAAATGCATTGTTAAAATTATGAATATTTAATTTAGAAATTTAATTTGTTAAAAGAAAACTCATAGGTCGAATTCACTCTGCTTAGTTTCAAGGGTTTTTTTTTTTTCCACGAAAACCATTCAGCCGAATGTGGGAGTAATTGCAATTGACGTAATCATTCAAATTAAGCTGCTTATGGAATAGTTGTCTAATTAAATCGTCAGTTCCTTCCAGGAATGGTTTTTCATAAATTCGAAATAAATTCATTTTCTTTTTTAAGAACTGAGATTCTTTATAAGTCAGAAATAATTCTTCGATGTTAGGTAAATAATATTTGTTTAAACTTTACATAATTACAGTAGGTGGAATTATTTCAGACAATTTTATCTTAGTTTTTTTTTTAAAGCATTAATAACATAGGGCATATTCTTTTTACGCAACTGCTTCCAAAATACTTTCAGGGTTAATGAATTTATGTAAATACAAAACAAAAAATATTAATTTTTAAATACAAATGAATTTCAGAATTGACATTCCTAAGGAAAACAACAAAAGGTTTTTTCCTTTTCTTTTCTTTTCTTTTATTTTGTTTTACTGTGATTTTTTTATTTATTTATTTATTTATTTATTTTAGTTCAGAAAGACTTTTTTTATATCTACGAAAGATTTCTTTTCACATCTTTTGACGAAGATATCATATATACATCGTAATCATTCAAGTATTCTTTTTTTTTTCTTAATATGTTTTCATAATTATCCTATAATTTCATTTTTAATTTATTAAAAAACTTAACTTCTTGTTACTCATAATTGTTAATTTTCTTAAAATTCTGCTGACATCTTTAATTTACTTCTTATAGTTCAAAAAATGATATTTTCTTTTATATTCACCTAATTACATTATTGAGATTTTTAAGATCAGTTTTAAAAGGTATTATTTACAAAGAAAGAATACAAATAACTTATTGTCTTTATTTCTTAATATTTGAGGTGTTCTTAATAATATCAATGAAGAGAATATCGACAAGATTAATTACACAAGAATACGTTTGATTCAAAATACATTTAAATTAATTAATTTATTTATTTATTATATTAAATATTATTTCTATTTTTATTCCCTTTTTTACAAATCAGGAATAGATAATTACTTCATTTACTCCAATTGATTAGAACGTGTTATTATTTATTTCAATTGATAGATTGAAATAATAAACAAGCATAGATTAAACAAATAATCATTAAATATTAATTATTTATTTTGGAAGTTTATTCAAATGCAGTTAGTTTGTGAAATCTCGTATCCCCAGATCCAGGAAATTGAATTGAATAACTTTTGATTTGTGATAGAGAATACAATTGATAATTACGAAATACTGTCTTTCAAAAATACGTTTTGTATTCGTTTAAGAAAGAAATTAACTTAAATTATAATTTATTATTTTAAATTTAATACATTGAAATGCTCTTAAGAAATCTTATTTTAGTTTAGAACTGTTTCATTTTCTTATTTTTCTTTTGAATTTTGTTTCGTAAACTCTGAATACTCTATTGGTACTATTGGGAAACGAGCAGCTTCATTGACATGATCTAACCTAAGGAAACATTACATCTTGACTTTCAATTTCATATCTTGCGAATATCACACAGCATGTTTAAGTGCATCTGTCAGATGGAATCTGATCATTTTCTAACGTGCAATTCCAGTGGTTAGCAGTTGAAAAATTAGAAGATCAGTTTTATTTCCTTTACTTTTTTATGTAGAGAGTTCAATTGGAGTTTTGGGTTGAAAAATATGGCTTGTTAAATTTCCATTGTGAGTATTTCTTAGATATTAATGAGTCCCTCTTTAATGATAGTGATGTATCATTGATGATTAAAAGGTTTCAAACTGTCTCTTTTTGTGGCAGGAATGAAACGATATTTATCTCATCACAGATATCTCCCATCCTAAAGCGATTTCTTCAAGAAATTAATTTGAAATTGCACTGGTTTTGTGTAGATTAAGAATCTACTTCAGTCAAGAATCAAAAGCTAGCTTTGTAAAAATATGCATTACATGGATGTGCGTAAGGTATTGGTACAGCTTGATTTAATTAATCCAGTCAATTACTATTTCTTCCTTGTACCTCGTCGTATTTCACTTGTTCTTATTTTATGCTTTTATGTTTCATTGGAAAATAAATCATGGAAATATTACATTCTCCTCTCCCTGAACAGATGGCCCCTCGACCTTGTGATAAAAGTCGATCAGGGGTCATAGATCACGAATATATAGGCCATTCAAATTCTTCTTCCCACGATATATATTTACATATTCTGTATATATTATTTTCACTTTTTGACGATTTTTTCCTATTTTCAAAACCTTATGTTGTTTTTAGATTTTTTGTCACAAACTTCTCAAGAGCTTTTAGGGCAATGGTTGATCTACAAATAAGCATCAAAAAATTCGAAATCTGTTACCAGGGTTTTAAGAGGGTGGGCCTTAGAAGTGGAGCATGACCTCAAAGTTGTGACGTGGATAATTGCCGTAAATTTTGAGCTCTTGAGCTAAAACTATTTGGGTGATAGATACCCTTAAGGATTCGACTATTATTATATTTCAGCCAAATCGGATCAACTCTTCTAAGATGGCGGACGATAGAAATTTCAACTTTTTGACGTTTTTCCTACCTTAAAATATTTCCCTTGTCTTGACGTTGTTTTTACAGCTTTTGCCATAAACTTTTTACAGCTTTTAGGGCATTGGTGTAAGTACAAATAAGTAACAACAAAATCGACATCTGTTCGCGGGATTTTAGGTGGTCGAACTTAGAAGTGGGACATGACCTCAAAGTTGTGATATGAATAACTTCCGTAAATTTTGAGCTTTTCGGCTAAAACTGTGCTTGAATTGGATGTCTGAATATCAGACTTTATTATTAAAATACGGTATTATTAGCAAATACTATTCACAAATCTAAAGATAGTTCACCTTGGGGAAATACACTTACCGCGATAGATGCTCGACAGAGATATTTTTAATCTTGACATAAAACTGAAGGTATCATACAAGCAATTATTATAATATATTGTAACCTCTTATGAGATAATCAGTTAAAATAAAAATAAAGAGTTTTTTATCAAAATTTTGGCGTAAATTCAATGAATTTTCTCTGAAATGTTGAAAAGGATTAAGTTATTTTAATCCAAACTGTTTTGCAACAGAATTGAGATAAACTCATGAAGCAATCTAAATCCATCAGCTAATTTCAGTCATTAGCTTCCAATTAAGTTAATTAGGGATTCAATTTACTCACACTAAAATGAAATACTTATTTCGTAATTTCTTTTCAGTTGATTATCATTTGTTCTTGCTATTCATACGTTTCTATTTACAGCCGGTATTTAAACTCTTCTCCCCCGATCCCCCTAAGAATGTGAACTGTCAGGGAGAGTACGGGAATATTCCATTCCCTTAGGAAAAGAACACCCAAGAAATTTTAGATCCAATTTAAAGAAAAGTAAAGGTATAAACGGTGGTGTAGTTGTAAAAAAAATAATACCAAGGGGCTTCTTTCGCCAAAGGTTTATTATTATTATTATTAATATTATAGGGGGAAATCATTATTATTTTTTAAAAAAGTTAAAATAAAAAGGCACGGCGCTCCCAGGTTGCCGAAAATTACCGGAGTACCCTCGGACGACTACATCGCTACATACAGAGTGGCCGGAAGTTCCCCTACCCCTATTATCTTATTATTATGATACATATTTAGATTATGATGCTTCTCTTTATATAGTAAATACCTGTATACACTTGAATATACAGTCCGTTTTCGTTTACGAGAGCCTTCAGCGCTTTTGCGCATGCGTCAGGTCTCCTGCGATTTCTTCCAAATAGGGGCGAGGAAGATGGGATGTTTACCTTTTGTAGTGTTAGTTTACTAGTACAGTAAAACCCCGCTAATCCGATATCCGATAATCCGGCACATTCAATAATCCGGCATCGGTCTAGCAGTTTTTTTTACACTGAATAAGCCTTCCGGGTGCGTTCGGCAGAGTTTAACTTAATATATAATGTCTTAGTACTGTACTATATTACTTAATGTACGAAATAAAGTAATTATACTGTACTGTATGTACTGTATTAAAATATAATACTACATAAAAATATATTTTGTTGTTTTGTTTTTAACATCTTCCATCACTACCGAAATCAGAGAAATCACAATAGAACACGGAAAAATTGACTGGTATCTATTAATAGCCCTTTTGACTCTCTATTTTAGCGGTATTTCCGCTATCCTCGCAATAACGGCTATTTTTAGACGGCGCTCAGTAATCCGGCATTTTCGGTAATCCGGCACTGCCGAAGTCCCGAACGTGCCGGATTAGCGGGGTTTTACTGTAGCTGGGTTCTATTTGCGCTTTTCGGGAAAGAATTAAGGAAAGAATAAATACTATTGCAAAAATGCTCCTCCGTTATTTCTTTCTTAAAAGCGAAAATGTCCAAAAGAATTTCTTAGGAAAGTATCCATCTCAGCGTATTACCCCTCTGCGGAGTAAAATCTTCCGGCATTGGTAGCTCTGCCATTCAGAAACGGACTGTATCTGTATGCGAAAGTTTGACTCTTGGTAGGGTTCATCCAATACATACACGAACCACTTTTTCTTCCAAGAAATCGCTTCCCGTAGTTTCTTTACTTCAAATCTTAAAAGTTTTTAATTCCTTAAAGATTTGTCTTTAAAGATCAAAAGCTAACAGAAAATAAGTTATCATCGTCGCATTCTTAAGGCTAGTACAACCAAGGGACAAAGTCGCGGAACATGTGTCTCGGGACAAGGCTGTTTCGGGACTGTTGCGATACATTTTTCTCGTGTTCCGGGGCTGTCGCGATACAATAATCCCAATTTATCATGTTTCCCATCGAAACGGGGAACATGATACAATGTTGCGCGACATATCGTAGTCTGTACGTGTTCCGAGACTTCTGAGTCAGTTTCTACTTGTCCGCCATGGAACAACATTAAAAATAATCAGATTTTCAGGCCTTCCCATGTCTTTGGGATGTCACAAGTCTAGATTATAAAAACAGAAATAAAAGGAGAGATGCTTTGGAGCATCTCGCCCAAAAATTTCTGAAACCCTTGCCATCTTCCAGTTTAATTTTTCGAGAAGATTCATAGCAACAGTAATGCCTCCCGAAAATAGAGTTCTCCTCCAGTAGCGTTTAGGTTTACGATTTTTCCTTTTTAACAATATTAAATTATTTAAGCACAAATTAAACGCACAGAGAGCCACCTGTTGGGACATCGTGTTCTGATACCTGTAGGATAACTGGCTGCTATAGGTGTGGACGCGCGACATTGTATAGCGACAGTCTAGGGACAATGTATCGCGAAGGTTCCGAGACACGTGTTCCCCGACTTTGTCCCTAGGTGTTTACTAGCCTTTAAAGCATTTGTAACATAGGCTATCATCATCAGAAATTGCCTCTGGACTCAACAAGAGATAAATTCATCTGTTTGCATCTGGATTCTGTTTTAGTCTCACTCTAAATGTCATTTGTGGTAAGAAGAAAGGAGTTTTAAAAGATTCACTATCAACAGTTACTTACTGATAGTATTTGTAATATGGAAGTTACCGTACCCATTAATATAAAAATAATATAATAGGGGGTACGGGAACTTTCCGGCCACCCTACAATGTCTGAACGAAAAATACTTTGAATATTCATTTGTTCTGATTCCCTTCTTAGAAATACTCCGATTCGAAAAGAACTTAAAGAAAATTTACTGCAAGAACGCGGTATATAGAGTTGTAAACAAATCTTAATGATTGAGTAATTTTTTTAATACTCGAGTCAAACAAAAAATTAACTCTAAACGCTAAACAAGACGTATCTCACTTCCCAGTTGAACAGAGATTCTTTAGATATAAGACTTTTTAAATGTGTTTAGAGATTCTTTAGCTTTCAACTATATATATAAAACTGCTCATAATTTACACTAGACTAGAAAAAATGAGAATAAAATTCAACTTAAAATAATATAAATAAATCCTTTGTATTAAGTTTCATATTTAAATGAATCTTACAATTTCTTTAGATAATTTCTTACATAACCTTTGAGGAAATTTACAAAACGCTTCTAAGTTGTTGTTTTTTGTTTTTGTATTTTCACCAGTTTAAAGCTAAAATAAATTTAAATTGTTTTAATTTTGAATTTTATACTTTCACATTATTTATCGAAAGTCGAAATTCTGTTTCTATTACAGAACAAAAAAATCTTCAAAAATTTAGCATTTGCACTATATAATTAGGAAAATTGATTCCAATTTCAAATAGAGTTGAAGTAGAACCGTATGGTTTTTATATTTTCATTTCAGATTGTACGGAAATTGATCTGACTAATGGAGGGGGAGGAAAAAAGGAAAATCTGAAAGTTAATAATTTGGGTTGTGGTTAATTTCTAAGTTCTTTGAATCTCTATTACCAGCAGATGAGGCTGAAACGGAAATTGGTCAGAATATCTAGGAAAGAGATAATATTCAAGCAATTTTCCTTGATAAAGAAAGCTAATTCTTCGTCTTCTTCCATTACGAATCAGATCCAAAGGATTGTAGCAGTGATTGTCATTCTATCGCTGTCGTAACATCCAACAAAAGATGGCTGCTCAGCGTTGATGTCAAATCTATGTTGTTTTAACCGAGATATGGTTGAAGGTGAAATAACGTTTCTGATGAGACGTGTCATAAGAGATTCACTCTGAGAACAGTAAAAGATAAAAGCACACAGTGTTTCACATAAGAGCAAGGATTTGAAAAGAAAAAAAAATCAAAGTTTAACACCTGCATCACAGGACATACATCTCGAACTTGTAGAACTGAAATGTAAAATTACAAAATGAATTTAAAAAAAAGATTGTTTACATTAAGTCATGAAAAAAATAAGTTTAATGAGTTGTTAATTAATCTAAAAACAAAATCGTTTTTAATTCATTTTGTAACTTTACATATAGAAACTAACGGAATTGGAAAATAAAACGTTCTTGTTCATACTCTTGTAAGTTTCTTAAATTTCTAAATTATTTAATTTCCTTAATTAACTCAGAAACAGTATTTGACGAAGAATGCTCCCTCCTCGTTTTTGCTTCATTGAAAAAAGAAAAAATTGTTAGAAGTTTAATAAGAACAATTCTTATATGACCATATAAACAAATTTAAGCTTTTAAATAAGCACTTCCATGATTGTGATTATAAATCAGTATTGAAAAAAAAAAATCACTGGCATTTACCAAGCCATAATCAGGATAGATCTTGGATCAATGGAATACGTTTCAGATGCACGTTATTTTTTCCTTAAAAAACAATAAGCAATAATGTTCCAAACTTTAAGATAAATAAGCAAAAAAATCAAAGTTTAACGTGCTGTGAAATCAACTAAAGAAACCAAGATAAGACAAGGAAACAAATAGCAATTGCCTTTCCGATTCAATTATTAGGAGAGGAGTTGGGTTCGGCCGTTTCGTCCTTCTACGGACTCATCAGCCCAACCCTGTCTCTCCCGATAAAAAGAATCGGAAAGGCAAGATCCTATTGATGAGAGTCACCGCCAACCTGGAAGTGACCCCCAACAAAGGAAAAGCAAGAAAAATAAAATGTTGTGCCTCACGATATCAACAAACTTTCTGTTGGGGGTCACTTCCAGGTCACTTCCAGGTCTCATCAATAGGATCTTGCCTTTCCGATTCTTTTTATCGGGAGAGGCAGGGTTGGGCTGATGAGTCCGTAGAGGGACGAAACGGCCGTACCCAACTCCTCTCCTAATAATTGAATCGGAAAGGCAATTGCTATTTGATTCAGGTGCTGTTCTTTTGTTTCCTTGTCTTATCTTGGTTTCTTTTTATCGGGTTGGGCTGATGAGTCCGTAGAAGGACGAAACGGCCGTACCCAACTCCTCTCCTAA
>JAFIDM010010028.1:37932419-37955468 GCA_023159025.1 Thereuonema tuberculata | reverse complement strand
ATGAGTCCGTAGAAGGACGAAACGGCCGTACCCAACTCCTCTCCTAATAATTGAATCGGAAAGGCAATTTCTATTTGATTCAGGTGCTGTTCTTTTGTTTCCTTGTCTTATCTTGGTTTCTTTTTATCGGGTTGGGCTTATGAGTCCGTAGAGGGACGAAACGGCCGTACCCAACTCCTCTCCTAATAATTGAATCGGAAAGGCAATTGCTATTTGATTCAGGTGCTGTTCTTTTGTTTCCTTGTCTTATCTTGGTTTCTTTAATGTTCTAAACTATTGTATATTTTTTGTGACTGCAAAAATAAAACTGAAGCAGCTTCAATGATGGCACAAATTCATTTAAATTTTTCCCAAAAATTAACCCAATTGAAGTTAGGCTTATAAGCTTACGTTTGTACCTCTATGTCCACCTCCTCTCATACTTTTTGAATGAATCAAAAAGAAGACGATCTAATTTGTATGTTAGAAAAATTATCTTTGCTTAATAAAAAAATCATTAGAAGTGGAACAATTAACTATAACTGACGTTCAACGAAGGATTTCTAGCAGTCCATTGTAATCCGTTTTAAATTAGATCTAATTTGACTGTAATTAATTAATTCATAATTTTTTTTTTTGCAGATTTAAAAATTTTTCAGTATATGGGATATAAGAAGATAGATTGTTTATATTTGGTGGGATTTATAACTTCAAAAGATTTTTTTGTTTGTTTTCATAATTAAAAAAAAGAAAGTGCAACATTTTCAGTACTGATTGACTCTAATTGTTATTTAAATCTTTATAGCCAAGATGAAGACTTCACTGTTATTTGCTCTTGTTCTTCTGGCAGTTGTTGAAGCACAAGGTATTTTCATCAAATCTTAATATTCAAATTGCTGTTTGTGTTTTATTTACTTTTAATTTTCTCAATGTTTTTTTTTTCTGCTTTATTGAGGCGAAAAGATTAAATAAAATATATTAATATTTTAAGGAATAAATTTTAGAAATTTAACGTACAGCCAGGTGTGACGGTGGCCTTCACTTAAGATCTTGCCTTTCTGGGTCTTTTATTGGGGAAGACGGATCGAGCTGATGAGTCCCTTGCAGGACGAAACGGCCGTTCCCAAATCCTTCCGACAGTTGAATCAGGAAGGCAATGTAATTTATTTACTTCTGTGCTGTCCTTGTTTCTTATTTTGTTTTGTTGTATTAATTTTTTTCTTCCATTTGTGTTAAAAAGATCTAATATATCTCACTGCAAAATACTACAGAAATACATTCGACTTCGATATGTTCTATTTGCTATAACTTTTTTAAATTTTAGAAATTCTGCTGATACAAAAATTCTTCTTTTTATTCTACTGAAATACATTTTTATCGACCCATTACACGAAAGTGTAAAGAAGAGGAAGCTGTTACGTTCATTCTATCCGTCCGTTCATACCATTTCTGTTGAGTACCACTTCTACAATCCAAACTACAAGTCTGATAGATATGAATCATTCCTTACTGGAGTCCTTGTGCCTTGCAGGGGTTGGGAAAAAAAACGAGTTCCGGTCTGTCGTCACTTCCTGTCTCAGAGGAAATGGCTGAAAGTAAAACGTTACGGGGTCGCTCTGGTTTTGTTTACGCTAGGAAACCATTTTTTGCCTTATTTTAATTTTTGAAACAAATATTCTTAGATATAGAAGATGTTTTGAAATATAAGTAAATTCCGTACCCTTTTCTTTTATTTTTCTAGAATTTCTTGAGGATCTGGAAACAATTGAAGAATACAGGCGTAAGTATTAAGTTCTTTACCTCTTTTTCGAACTCCAACTTAAGCCATATTGCATCTTTTTTTCAGTTAAAGTTAAGGAATTGAAATATAGGAAATATCTTGTCTTTATATTTCACATATTGCAAAACAACCCATTCAGTTTTTATTTGACTGAGGAAGCAGAAATGTACAGAATGCTGTATTGTAACTACTTTGTTTTCATAATATAATTATTATAGTAAATTTTGTACATAATAAAAATTTGCCAGAATTAGTTACTGAAATAATATATAAGAGACCAAAACACAATATTATAGTCTACACACGATGTATTAGTTACTGAAAGTTCTAAAAGTTTATTAGTTGTACAATTTTTTACTATAGTACAACATGAATCTTAACATATTAAAAACAACATGAGTCTTAAGTTAAATTCTTTTCTCGAATATCTATTGTAATACGTTGTCTATACAAGATCTTTCTCTTGTAACTTTTCTCTCATAGCTATTAATTTGTTAATTATAATCTTTTGGACAAATCTTGTAGCCGACATTAAATAACTTGATTCCTCTGTAATTGCTACATAAATGTTGAGCCCATTTTTGAACCAGTGCTGTTACTTTGGATTTCTTCCATTCTCTTGAAATAATCTTCTGCACACGTTGATTAAAAGTAAATCTCTTACTTTCAATTTTATTCCTCCACATTTTTATCATTTCTATTCAACTTTCTAGAAACCAATTTCACAAAAAAAAAAGCAAAAAATTGTGTAATTAATTTCTTAATTTCGGAAAAGGGTTCTCTAATTTGGCTGGAAATGTCGAAGCTAATCCAAGGCAACACAGTTGGCTAAAAATAACTCCTATTAGTCTCTTCAGACAAAGACAGACAGAGAAAGGATTTTAGAGGCTTCTCGATAGTCTTCCATTACTGTTACCAAGCGAAATAAATTACTTCACCAACTTTTTTGACTTCATAATTTTCTCTGAGAATTATTTCATTATTTTGAAATTTATAAATAAGTAATGTTGCTACCATAATATCTACCATAACAAGGTAATTAAAGCGGTCCCATAATATGCACAATTGTATAATCAAAATAATTAAAAGCAAGAGCATATAAATGCAAGACCGTTCCTTTATGTTTTTCGGGCAAGCTGTAAAACGTAGGGGCCGCTAATACAAAGCTTAGTGCATCATTTGGATATGTTAAAGAATTTACGAAGCAATTCATTTGTAAATATTAACAATGACGTCCTGTTGGCAATTGTTAGCATTATGTATGAAGCATCAGTATTATTACTGTATTAATTGTTATCATTATTACTAACACTGCTGTGGAAAACGTTAATTTAGTGGGTCAGGAAGTGGTCCTAGAGGTCTGATTTTTTTTACGTTGTCACCTACTTTTTGATGCTGAACACAATGGTGAAGGTTTCATTCTAATATCTCTAACCGTTTGGCCGCTACAGAGTGTGACAGACAGACAACACAAAAGCAAGAGCGGTTTTCTATGTTAACTGTAACATGGGACCGCTAAAAAGATAAAATCATATTTTTATTCATCTTAAAGTAGACAGTACAACCACATATATATTTCTTGTTAAAGGTTGCTTGTTTCCTTTAAAAAAAAACATTTCTTAATTTTGTTATAACAACTGATAAGATTGCTTGCTATATTAATATCCGCAGAGGTGGGTTAAAATGGAAGAATAAATAGCATCAGGGTTTTCTTCTTTAGTTATAAGTAAAACATGTTGTTAAAATTAATGCAGAGATGTATTAGTGAATAATCTTTATTTATCTTTTCACAGCGTTAGCGTTAGAAAAGCGTCGTCTGTGCACCTCCTACAGCAGCTCAGCCTGTATCTACAGTTGCAGGGACCAAGGGCACCAGGGTGGCTATTGCAGTAAGGATACATGTATTTGCAGACCCTACTCCATTCTGCCTGGACGTAAGCAGGATTTTAATCTTGACTCCAGTTCGCATGCAGGCCTCCGGTAAATGTTCACCCCTTCGCTTCATCTTCTTCTACTTAGCATTTCTTCTACCTTCTTCCTTTGGACTGAAGAAGGGACTAATGGCGTCTCTGACTTACAAGGAAGTGCGTGACCTCCGAACGCCGAGAACCGCACGAAAATGTGCTTAGAATATAAATCGCTCATGCCAAAAACAGTGGTATGAGTCATTCTCATGCAAAACTGCACGTCTTACCACGAGAGACATTTGAATGATCATCTATTGAAGGTCCAAGAGAGGAACTATGGTAACGCGAAGAAACAAAATATCGATGTAATAGGACCAAATAAAGGGAAATATAGCAATATAGTCACGACATTGAAATACGTGTGTTTTTGGATCCTATTACATCGATATTTTGTTTCTTCGCGTTATCAAAGTTCCTCTCTTGGACCTTCAATAGGTTATCACTCAAATGTCTCTCGTGGTAAGACGTGCAGCTTTGCATGAGAATGACTCATACCACTGTTTTTGGCATGAGTGATTTATATTCTAAGCATATTTTCGTGCCGTTCTCAGCGTTCGAGGTCACGCACTTTCCTTGTTAGACAGATTTAATTCCAAACGTTTCAAGTTCTTTATAAGATTACTCACACATCATCCTATGTTACAAAATGAAAAAAAGATAATTCATAAACAGTAAAAAAAAAAAACTTAAAAAGATAATGATTACGGTACCATGAAATAAGCGTAGGCCTATATATTTAATCAGCTACGACTAAACGTAAAACTAAGTTCCTCTTTTAAAAGTTTCAATTTAACCTTAATCAAAGGAGAAGAAGTATAAAATAATAGCACAATAGTTTGAAATTAGATTTATGTAGTGTATACCAAAACAAGAGTTCAATATCGTTCTATAAGGTGCAATAGGAAATTACTGTCTTCATCCCAAAGCACATTTAAAAATCCTCAAAGGTTCTTCTCAAATTTGATTTTTACTAGTAGAAAGTTAAACAAATGCAGATTATTAAATATATGAAAGTTATAAAGATAATATCTGTATCTGCCTTTGGAGTTAAAATGAACTGAAATAAATTGAAAGAATTGAGAAATAATTGCAAGTAAATTACTATCAAATGAGATAAAAATCAATATTGGAATTTCCAAATATTATTATTTTGAATCCCACAATAATAAATAAAAATAAGAAGAACTTTACTTAATTGGCTAAAAACCAATTACACACTATTTAATAGGCATATTGAAAAAGATTAAGAAATACCAAAATATCCTTCTTCTCTTCTTTACGTAACCACACTCATCTAAAATCAGTCTTTTAGTTAAAAATGTAAAATGAAATACACGAACTTTTCTAAATCACTTTTTTTGTCCTAAAGTAGCTGATCGACAAAATGTCACAAATGATCTGACCTTCATTGGAGAAAAAATTGTTTCCTTTTTTTTAAAAATATACTCATGGACAAAAAAATTAGCGCACCAAGAAATAATTGCGGGATCGTAACGAAACTTGCAATGAAGGTACATGTCGGGGAGATATGCAAATGATTAGAAACGCAGCGTGATTGCGCATTACGTATAGCCGGTAGAGGGCGTTGAACATCGTACTCTGTGGAGCATAAAACAGGTAACCAAAGCTTGTTTGAGTGTGCTGAATCATTTACAAAGGAAGAGCTGAGGTAGACATGCCATTACGCCGTGGTTCGAAGACAGTATACGCAGTTGTCGCAGTTTGAGAGCGGGAGAATCGTCGGGATGATGGAAGCTGGGTGGTCAGCTAGGCGAGTAGCTCGTCAATTAGGCCGCTCTGATTGTGTTGTGAGGAGGTGTTGGGACCAGTGGACCCGAGAGATGTCATGTACACGAAAACCAGGCTCAGGAGGCCCTCGACAGACCAGTCGTCGAGAAGACCGCCACATAGTCAGAAATGCACGCGTACAGCCAACTGCTTCATCGGCAGCCATCCAGGCACAGGTAGCACCTTCACTAGGGGCCGCTGTGTCTTCTTGAACCATACGAAGGCGCCTGGCTGAAGGACAGTTGGTATCGCGGCGCCCATTACATGTGCTGCCCTTGACGCCCACCCATCGACGCCTCCGTTTGGAGTTTTGCCGCGCACGAGGAAACTGGACTGCAGCGGAATGGAACCAGGTCGCCTTTAGCGACGAATCCAGATTCAATCTCGGCAGTGATGACAATCGTGTTCGTGTGTGGAGAGCCCGTGGTGAACGCTTCAATCCTGCCTTTGCTGTACAGCACCACACCGCTCCCACAGCTGGTGTGATGGTATGGGGTGCCATTGCCTACAATTCACGGTCACCCCTAGTATTGTTCCGTGGCACCATGACAGCCCAGCGGTATGTTCATGAAATCCTGCAACCACATGTGTTGCCACTCATGCAACGGCTCCCAGGAGCCATTTTTCAACAAGACAATGCTCGGCCTCACACGACAAGGGTGTCACAAGACTGTCTCCGCACTGTTACTACCCTTCCTTGGCCTGCCCGATCCCCAGATTTGTCTCCAATCGAGCATATCTGGGATCATTTGGGACGACGAGTTGGGCATCCCACGAGTTTGAACGAACTAGAAGCAAGGTTACAGCAAATATGGAACGAAATGTCTCAAGACATCATACAGAACTTGTATGACTCAATGCCCGATCGTATCGCATCGTGCATTCGCCCTAGAGGGGGTCCAACGGAGTATTAACTCCTCCGTTCTTTTGCCTTTTTCTCTGAAATAAATTATCCTTTTTCTTTGATTTTCTAATCATTTACTTATATCAAAGTAGTCATTACGTATGTAAATTTTCGTTTCATTTTGACGACTCCTTCTTGGTACGCTAATTTTTTTGTCCATGAGTGTATAATATATTTTAAATAATAAATAAAATAAAAAACTTATTTATTTCAGAATTGATTAATAAAATTTTAGATAGGTCTTTAATACAAGAATAGTTTATTTGATTACATATTTCCCTTGATTTTAGTCATTTGGCTTCATTCTTTTCAAATTATTTCTTTGTTTATATGCCTTTACTTTCTGTTGTTCTCTCATGAAAATGATAGTTCATAGTCTGTATCCAATGTTTCTTAAATTTCCACTCTTACACTTGATTCTCAATGTCTGTTCTTCAGTGACGTGTTCATGGCTTTTATTTCTAAACTTTGTGGTTCTGTGAGGTGAGATTCAACATTTCTTATAAAATATTCTTAACACACTAAATGATCTGTTAGATAAATACATCAATAAACAACGACTGTTTCGTTCCAATCCCATCGTCAAGTAACATTAGTGGCGGGAATCAGGGGTTTAAATAGCAGGAGGGGTGTGTGGACAGTGAGGCGCTGACGTCATGTAAGGTTACGTCACCCGACGTGACGGTGGCGAGCGGTCAACCAACTGCAGTTAAGGGTAGGGAGTGGGAAGGGGAAGAAAAAAATATAAAGGAAATAAAAACTTTGATTAGAGAAGAACAAAAATACAAACTTTAAATCCTTTCCTTCTTTATATGTATAAATTAGACATCTACTTGGAAAACAGTTGAACCAAATATGCCGAAATTTCGGGGACAGGTATACTATCATTGTAGTTATTATCATCCCGTATGATAAAATAAAATTCGGCTACGAACCTTTGAAATCATCATTTTATCATACGGGATGATACTAACTACAATGCCAATATACCTGTTCCCGAAATTTCGGCATATTTATCTAACAGATCATATAATGTGTTCACATATGTATAATTTATTTTGTGATACACACGTTACAAAATTTGTAATATCAGCATTCTTTATTCTCTCCCTTTCTCTTCATTGTACTTTCATCATTTCTTGGAAATAAATTTTTCTTCTTCTATATCCTAATTATGAATTAGTTTTGTTTCATGTTTCTTTTTCAATTTCTTATCCCCTTACTGGGTCAATGTTTTCCTTCCGATTATTTTTTTTTATTGTTCAACTTGTTTTTTGTTTTTTTTCATAATATTGGTTTTTTTTTTTTTTTAAGTTATCTTCTGTAACTTTACCATCTTCATACTTTTCTTAACTGATGTCGTGGATGCTATAATTCTTATCTATTTAGGTTTAGAATATTGTTTTAATCCTCTAAGTCAGCGTTTCCCAACCGGTGGGTCGCGGAAGGGTTACAGGTGGGTCGTGACTTGATCCTAAAACTATCAGAAACCATCGAATAAGCCATCAGAAAAGATCAGAAAAATCGAAAATCGATCATATATAAGGAAGGGATACGATACAAATATGGTTTTATTCTATATTCTTCTATTCGTATATATGTGGAGGTATTCCGATAAGGAAAGGTGGGTCGCCAGCTGAAAAAGGTTGGGAACCGCTGATCTAAGTCATTGCTTTGACGCATAATTTCCTTAAAAACAAAATTTCACTTTATTCCTTTAGTAACCTTCCATTTTCCTAATAATTCTGTTCTTAATTATTAAAAAAGAATAAGAGAACCGACACACTTAAAAAAAAAATTTAAACAAAATTTTTAAATGTATTAAAAGCACATATTTACAATTATAGAACAGTTTCGACTAACTTAACATTGGTCATCATCGGCAACAAGATCTAAAAACTTACAATAAATCCCGGATATCCGAACTAATTGGGGCTGTGGTCTGATCAGGTTTCGGAAATGTTCGGATTATCCGAAAAAAACATATTAGTACTCTACATGGTAGGCCTATACATTACAGAGTTACAGCTATGATATTAGCTCCCAGTTGGCAATGTACCGTAACGGTGAGGCAGAAGAATGCTTGCACTGTGAAACGATAGTAGCCGATCACGTGAACAGTAGCAGTATCTGCAGTACGCCGGAGTGTTGCCTACTTTTCGGTTGGCTTTTGTTACCAGTAGCCTACAATACTGAGTAAATCGGGACGAGTTATAGTTAAGTATTTATCATTTTTAATTTTAAATTAAGTGAATACACATCTAGTGTTTCGTTGTTGTAATATCCGATTGTATCAGCCGATTGACGTGATTCTTATGCGACGCTGGCGCAATATCGCATCATCTACCAAGTTTAATTCTTTACGCCAGAAGAATATTACTGATTTTTCTAGTTAAGTGAAGATTACTATGTTTTCATATAAACGGGAGCGCTACGTAATTAAAAAGAACGTATTATTTAACAGTTCATTAAAATACAGATACGAAATTAAAATACTGTAGTGACGTTGCATTCCGCTAAATACTAGCTTAAAAACTGTTATTTTAATAATATGTGCAGTGCTATGATTAAATACTGTACTTCCTGTAATTGCAAGTGAGATTTAATTTTTTTCCTGCTTCATAGATACTATTCGATTATCCGAAATTTCGGATTTGCGGGGTTCTACTGTATGGTTTTTAATATATTTTATTTAAAAAAAAAATAAGTGTGTGGGTCTCTTATTCTTTTAATGTCACAATTTTTGCACACGTTAAAATTTAATTAAATAATTATAATTCATCAAATTTCTCCTTTCTCCTTCTATATATATTTTTCCTATAACATTATAGAATGAGAGTCCAATAGAAGTTTTCTTTCATTTGCAAATTCATAGATTTCCTAGTTTAATTCATAGTTAGTTAATTTTGACTAACCAATTTTTAATATGTTTAGGTTTTTAGTTTAGGCTTATTTTATAGTCAATACATAAAAAAAAAAACCCTGAACATTGTTAAATGATCTTTGTATATTGTTTGTTTAGGTGTTTTGTGAGATTTCTACTGTAAAGTAACTTTGTCTTTTCAATGTCTTTTGTTTTGTTCTTTGAGGTAATCTTTCCCATTCCTTTGGATTCAGTGGCCTTACTGATATTATCGGCCTTACTGATAATAAATATTTTCTTTTCTTTTTAATGAAAAATTTAAAATTCAAATAATGATTTTATTCAGTCAATTTGCTTGTTCGTGTAAAAACAGAATGACGGAATAGTTTCCGGCTCTTGGTAGCCATTATAATATAAAGATTAAAGAGACAAAAATAAGAAAGGGAAAAAAAAAGTATATAAATCAAATTTAACATACGTGACAACATTATTATGTAAGAATGCCCAATATGCCCAGCGGATCGGACTGATGAGAGTTTAGTAACTCAAACAGTACTGTCTCCGATTCAAAGTATAAAAACCAAAATTAGCTCAGTAAATTTCTGTTTAAGTTTGTAGCCTACGTGCGTTTTTGTTTTCTTCTTACGGAAAAAAAAATATGTTAGAAAATGACAACTCTACTGTTATTTCTCTGATAATAAAACCAAAATTTCAGCCTCCGATTTCTTGTATTAATTAATGTTTTTTTTTTTTGTTATAATTGTGATGCTTTTATTTATCATATGCTCTCATTGCTGGTAAGTATTTTTTTTTAATGGCTTTATGGTAATTTTTTTATTTTATTATGTAACTGCAATCCTGTGTGAAAACCAAAATTGCATCATTAGTGATTCTTCTTCCTTTTGCTTCCCTCATTTGCACCCAATTGCTTTTACAAATTCTCCTGTTTTCAATGAAATTAAAGCAAATATCGTTTAATGTTTGCCTTTTTTTTTTTTTTTTTTTGTCTAATTCAAATAATAGGGATTCTTCTTAATATTGATTAACTGAACAACCAATGAGAATATTATTGTTTAATAGTTAAAATCACAGCGTATTTAAAAGATTAATGATGATCTAAATATCAGCAGAGGGAATGAAAAAAAAATCTTCAAATAGATTGGTATCCACCTTACAATTAAAATAGTTCACACCACAACATAGTAACCCCCTTTTTGTCATAACTATTGGAACTATTAATGCAATTAAATGAAAATTGTACTAGTAGTTAAAGTGCTAAGAGTAAATAAAGGATGTATTTCAAAATTAAGGTTAAAACAGCACAAATTTAGTCATTGAGGGTTGCTCAATTCTTATTCTTACCTTTATTGTAAGGAGCGTGTATTTGATATGTAACTGGTTAACGTAACCTTCACTGTGTTATTAAGCCTTGGCATTTCTGAAGGTGAAATTTGATATACTTCATTAAGTGGTTTGAAGAAATAAATACTGTAACTGTTTTCGATGCAGTTAGGAAGGAACATTCTAGAATTCAATGGGAAACTGAAGAAATTTTCTTCACCTGATTCCTTAACAGGGGGAAACGAAAACATGCCCATCCTCCCTGATAGTATTTATTTAGATATTGAAAATTACTAATCCCTTCGCGAAGAGAGTCAATGGATTGATCTAAATACAAGTTTATCTCCCTGAATAGCTGTCATATTCTTGAAATGGGGAAAACTGTTCAAGTTTGATAAATGGAAGATGTTACTATTAGAAAAAGTGGGCCCTGTGGCTCAAGTGGTGCTGGAGGAGCTGGGTTCGATCCCTGGCGGTGATCGGGGTTTTTTTGCCCTTGGTTCTTTCTCCACTTCAGACCCTTGGGTTCATCCAGTCTTACCTCAAAAGAGTATCGGGCTTCTTTCAAGTGAGTTAAAGACGGTGTCTGAGTAACCACCTTATCTCAACTCAGTCCTGATGGTCAGGGACCAACGGGAGCTTTACCTCCCATCACCCCAGAAGCCAAAACTTAACCTGTAGTAGGATAGTTACCTAGTAGTTGACGTTTTCATCCACACTTATCTCATAGCTGGTATCTGTAAACAACTTTCTATCTGTCACACTTCAGCTAGAGACTAATTCGTATAAAATTGGTTTGTTTGTGCTTTTTTTAAAAAATATGTTTTTGTTAATTTTGTTAAAAAGTAAGTAAAATAAAATAAATAAAAATAAATAATAAGTTAATAATCAAAAGTTCACAGGAATAACATAATAATCATGATGGGGGACTTCAATGCACAACTGGGTAAGGAAAAAGCATTCCAAAAAATTATCGGAAACTACCCAGCTCATAAGAGAACTAATACAAATGGCTCAAGGTTAGTAGATTTATGCAGGTCGTTCCACCTTAAAATCATGACAACTCACTTCAAAAAACTAAGTAGAAAACAAAAAACATGGATTTCACCAAATCCCATCTTAGGAGAATTTCAAATAGATCATGTCGCCATCTCCAAATATAATTATCAAGAAATTAAGAACATTAAAGTCAAAAGAGGAATGGAAGTTGATTCAGATCACTATCCAACGGAAATCCACATGCGATTTATTCCAAAATGTAAAGTCAATAAACAAACCAAGACGATTAAGAGAATTAATAATGAAACTTTGAAGGAAAAGGAGTGCGATTTTCAAAAGAAGCTGAAGGAAGCGGGGATTGATGCCAACAACTTTACAGAAATGATTCAAAATACTGCGTTTAACATAGCTCCACAGAACCAACAGAGAAAGCACAGATGGTGGAATAATAAATGTGAAGAAGCTCTTAGACAAAAGAAGAAAGCTTGGAACAATTGGTATAGCAGGAAAACAAGTAGTAAGTGGAATAGCTATCAGTCTGACAAGAAACAAGCGGATAAAACTATTAGAGCACAAAAGAGGTGCTTTGAAAAGGAACAACTTGTATCTATAGAAGAACATTTTAAAAAATATAATACAAGGGATTACTACAAAACATTCAATAATTGTATGTCTGGGTGCGTTTCACAATCTCTATGCTTCAGAAAAGAAAATGGAAAACTAGCACTTAATAATGACGAAAACTGTAAGCTATTAGCAGAATATTTTGAAAAGTTACTGAACTGTGAAAAACCGACCAAAAAACTAGAATTCCATGATAGCATCCCTAATAAAGATTCAGAACCACCAAGTCTTGATATGATTAAATACATCCAACAACTAAAAAACAATAAAGCCCCAGGTGAAGATGGCATCACAGCAGAAATTCTAAAAGCTAGTGGAGATTTAGGTGCCACTATTATAAAAGAAAAAATGGACAAGATCTGGGACACCGAGGCAATTCCAGAAAATTGGAAGGTTGCATTAATTCACCCACTTCATAAGAAAGGGAATAAAACAGATATTAATAATTACAGAGGAATCTCATTATTACCTGTAGAATACAAAATCTTATCCAAAGCTGTTTTGGACATACTAAATCCCCAACTGGATAAACATATTGGAGAATATCAAGCTGGGTTTAGGAGTAGTAGATCTTGTCCAGAGCAAATTCTAAACCTTAAACAAATAATTAGATATTTGAAAATATCAAATAAGAAGATAGTGCTAATATTTGTTGATTTTAAAAAGGCCTATGATTCGATTGACAGAGATTCTCTTTTTAAAACCCTAAAAGAATTTTCAGTAGATAAGAAAACTCTGGAAATAATTAAACAAACTTTGACAAACACGGTGTCTAAAGTTAAATTCCATGGAACTATTTCTAGTCCTTTCCAAATTGTATCAGGAGTCAGACAAGGAGATGGTTTGTCCCCACTCCTATTTAATTGCGTGTTGGAAAAAGTTCATAGAGAATGGATAAGTGAGGAAGAAAAACAAAAACTTAATAAATACATTATGCTGGGTAGATCTAAAGTATCAATTAACTGTTTGGCCTTCGCGGATGATCTAGTAATATTAGATGGAAACATAGAAAATGCAAAAAGAAGATTAGAACTCCTAAAGGAGACAGCAGAAAAGGTGGGATTGCAAATATCCTTTAAAAAAACAAAATACATGACCAATGAAGACAATTCACCAGGAATTCTTAAAACTAAGTACGGCAACATTGATAAAATGGATAACTTTAAATATTTGGGTGAAAATATAAATCTTAAAAGTGAAAAAGAAGCAATTAAAATTAGAATTGAAAAAATGAAAAGAGCATACATGAAAGCAAGAAATATATACAATAAAAGATGTTTATCTAAAGCCGTTAAATTGAGACATTATAATACAGTTGTAAAACCCGAAGTGCTTTATGGGTCAGAAACACTATTACTAACTGGATGCAAAATGGCACTAGAAGATTTGGAAAAGAAAGAAAGAAGAATCTTGCGAAAAATATTAGGTCCAATCAAGAATAAAGATGGCGATTGGGTTTTGAGACCAAATAGAGAAATTTACTTGCAATGCCCTAGAATAACGGATGAGATAAGGAAAAGACGTGTTACCCTTTATGGGCACTTAGAGAGAATGGATGAAGATAGATTAACAAAGAAAATCCATACTTTCTTCCAAAACAGGAAAACAGACAAAAAAAATGGGTGGAGTGGCAAAGCAATAAAGGACTTAGAAGAAATGCAGATTGATCGAGAGACCCTACTCAGCAGAGACAAATTCAGACTAAAAGTTAAGAAGTTCAAAGGTTTTCAGGAAGACGTAGGGAAAAGGAAAACAACTGGAGCCAAATGGGAGGATGAAAGGAAAAGAATCCATTCGGAAAGGATGAAAGAGTTTTGGAGAAAGAGGAAGGAAGAGAGAAGAAAATAGTTATCTTAATGTGGTCCTTAGTTGGCCTGAAACGATTATAAAAAAAAAATAATAAGTTAAAATATTAAAATAAAATTGTCAAATCAAAATGGCGTCGGAGACCAATTTTTTCCGATAATACACTAATGTGTTAACTTAACTATTAGAAATAAGAAATCGTTTGGCACCCAAAGAATAAACTATTAATGATCAAAATAAAACCCAAGAAGTTTTCATGTAGTTGTTATAATTCCTCTTGTTGAATTAAGTATTTACAATCAAAAAGAATCAAAATCTATTGTTTCATTAAGAATATATTGATTAAATTTCTGTTTTTTTTATTTTTTTATTTAGTGTCAGAATTCCGTACTGGAGTTTAAGGAGGCTAAAGAAGTGACTACCTTCGTCCAAAAATTAACTAAAGGAGCGAAAACTCTTGATCTATTGTATTTATTATGCCAAGATTAATGGCTGACATTTTTTTTAAGTTATTCCTTTATGTTCTGTCATATTATTCCTATTGTTATTCTGTGAATTATCTATTTCTTAATCTATTTGCTCATGTGCAGCTATCTTGTCGTCGAAGCTTGGAGTGATTATTTGCTGAAGGTGTTGTTTTCCCACAGATACGTAACCTGAACATATCCATCCTGGAGAAAATCCACAGGAGAGATTAACAATTGAAAACGCTCAATGGATTATCCATCAGATCATCCAGGAATTACTAAACAAAGGAACAAACTTACACCAGCTCATGTGTAAATTAAAAAAACAACGTGAATGATAGAAGAAAAACATCTCGATGGAAATTGTTTTTTCCTTGATAGAACCTTTAATGAATTAACGAAACTACTGAAATTATCACCCACATCATTATACTATTTTACTATTAACAATTATATAAAATATTTCTTTTTAATATAGATGTTGATTTTATTTTGTTTGAAAAAACAAAAATTTCGGTTTTCAAAATTTTTTTTTTATTATTACGTAGGCCTAACCAAAACAAAAAAAAGAATAGATGAAATTTAATAAAAGCATTGTTAATTTTGCAATTATGACATACTATTAAATTTCATTAGATTCATTATTGTTTCCTTACAAAATTATTCGTTCAAAGTAAAAATCTTCCTTCAAAGGAAGGATATAAGACTGTTGAGCTTTCTCATTGGTTATCTCTGAACCACGTGATACAAGAGACAATATTCAGTTTCCTTTGAAGAGTCCGTTATAAGTTTTAGATTTTTAACCTACAATTGAAGATCCATTTGAAAAATTGCTATTTTTATTTTTTAATATTTACAATTTATTAAACAAATTTATTCATGAACTTTGTTTTTCTTATAGCTATAAAATGTCAAATAGAAACTTCCTAATATTTGTCTTGCATATTGTTTTCCAATCTAGTCTTATTAAAATGTTATTGTATCTGATGATCCAACATTGCAAATGTTTTAAACATATCTTACATATATATATTTATCTGATTACTTCTTATAATTAATGACCATTTAGCTATTTCAATATTTGTTAAGTTTACAGACAGTTTATGTATTAAACTGGTTCAACCTTAAAAAATTTTATTCATTGTTCCTGAATGTAAAAAATTTAAAAACCTACATTAAAATTTTTCCTCTCAATACTTTAAATAGTGTCTTATTTAATAAAAAGATAATATTCACCCTTCAACCTACACTACAACAAATAAACAACACTGACAAATTCTTCTCGGGAAATCAACCAGGTGAGGGCGGTGCAGTATTCCGATCTTTCGGACGGGAACTTCACGTCCATCTTCAGGGAAATGAATGGAGATGTCGGGGCTCTTTTAAAAAGCGCTGTCAGATCTCTCTGTGCGGTCCGTCATTCGACAACTGACGCTCCTTGTGTGGTCCGTCCCAGAGCTCTAAGAGCGGAAATCCACGTGTCACTAAGAGAAAGTCCACTGTCTCTAATGAGATTGTTTTTTGTTGTCCCTGATAGCAACGGCTTCATGGTAATTTCCTATTTAATGTTAGTAAAATCATTAGTTTCACCTGGTATTGTTAACTTAATTATAAGCGTAATTTCGTTAATGCCAGACAGATAAAATGAAACGAACAATTAACTAGTAAAAAGTGGAATGTTTATTTAAAAATGGTTTTGAACGATCTTTTACTAGAAAAACTAACCCTCATCTGGCTAACTGCGATCTTGAGATAACAGTATGCACCAAGTCACCACGGCCGCCGGCCATTGAGGGTACCATGTTATGTGAAAACGCAGTTACCCAGATGAGGGTTAGTTTTTCTAGTAAAAGATCGTGCAAAACCATTTTGAAATAAGCATTCTACTTTTTACTAATTAATTGTTCGTTTCACATTATCTGTCTTATATTAACGAAATTACACTTACAATTACGTTGACAATAGCAAATAAAACTAATGATTTACGAATATAAACTAGGAAATTACCGGCTTCATAAATTAATCTGTCAAAATACTGATTAGCTTTAAAAAGAACGGTGGTGTAGGAGAAGTCGGGGTGAGCTTATTATCAACGCAGTGTTTAGCCAGCCCGGATTTTTTTAGGCTTAACCGTATATAATCACTATGTTCTTTACATGGAATTTAATAGTGCGGCCTGTTTGGCCAATGTAAAGGCTTCCACAAGAACTGGGAACAAAATAAACACCGACAGTTTTAAGTTCAAGATTGGTGTTGTCGCTAAGACACAGGCCTCTCACCTCCGAGTTCCGAGGTTCGGTTCTCATGTGGGTTTCGGGATGGTGGACGATCCGAGCTGGGCAGGTTTTCTCGTGGTTCTCCCTTTTCCCCTGCGAGTCCCCCACCATACTTTCTCAGTCTTTCTCTCCTCCTTTCCGCGGGTTGGCACAATAGATCTTTCAGGTCGCAGTGTTTGGCTTTCCTGCCGCCCACATTCACCCCAAGTAATAATAAAAAAAAAAAAAATCCAAGATTGTCTTTAACTGACGGGAGGAGATTTCCAGTTTTGGTGGGAGGAAGGAAAACGGTTCTAATGTTGTATTTTGCCAGGATGCGGCCCGAAACATTGCCAAAGTAAGGAGTGAAAACTGAAGAAAGGGGTTTGGCGTCATCTGTGGGTCACAAATAGGTGTATTTCCTCTTTATATCTTTGGATGATCTTTGAAAGCTCTGATTACTACATCACCCTCATCTGCTGGTTGATTTCCAAAGAGTTCTTCATTTATCGATGCCAGCAAAGCTTCAGATCTTAAATAAACAGGTTTAGACAGATTTTGGGAGTATTATTCTAATTGGGATTTCTATAAATATAAAAATGCGCCGTGAAATTAAAAAGGTTGAGAAGTACTGATATAAAAATAATAAGATTAAAATGATAATGGTAATTGGATACTTGGTAATTTTACTTTTATGAAAATTTACAGAAAAACAAGTGTTGCTTATTAAATATTAATTAATACTGACTTTGAGATATTTAATTCAAAACTAAACGATCAATAAAATTGAAAAAAATAATTTTAATAATTTTTTTTAAATTTTTATTTGCTCTAAAATTCTGTTTTCAGTTTTAAATTCGCTGCTATCACATCATTGTACAATAGCCCAGTTCTCTTCGCTAATTATAATAAAGGATATTCCCATATTAGATCTAGGGTATTCGTTGAGAAATTACGTCATTAGCAATATCTTATTTGGAAAACACCTTTGTATTATCCAAATGAAGATGGAATTGTTAATTTTGTTTACTTTCTTGAAATTAAGGTATTTTACTATTTTAAATAATTTGACTAGCTGAAATACCCTTTCTTCGTACGGGTTACAAAAACAGATTTCCTGATGTGGATAAGAAATAAATTGAAATTGTGAGATCACTTCAAAACTTTCCCAGTTGGTAAAAAAAAAAAAACCAAAAAAAAAAACCACATGTTAGATACAAAATACTGTTGTATTCGTATTTTGTACCTAGAGCTCCTTAGATATGAAATTAATATCGAGATAGGAGTATAAAAGACTTCCCACCCCTTTCTGCCCTTCTCCACACCCCTATCACTTCAAATCTTCCCCAGTTGGTAAAAAATCCCGTGATCATTACAAATTAACGTTATATTCTTATTTTGCAAGCCGAAATCAACAAGTATTCTTCAACAAAGTTTGCCCGGCCCCTAAACCTCCCTTCCCCGTTTACACCCCTTAGGGCTCCATATCGAAATTTCAATCAAAATAGCATCTTTTCAATTTCTGCAAAGGACACTCAGTCAAATTTTGTGTTTCGACCTCAAGCAGTTTCGGAGATATGCATACCTTTCAAGAAAGATTGCCCTCTTCCCCGTTTACATCCCTTAGAGCCCGAATATTGAGAATTCCTCGAATTCGTATCTTTCCGATTTTGACAAAGAACACTCACGTCAAATTCCGTATGTCCAACTAAAGCTCTTTCAGAGATATGCGTCCAAATAAAATAAAGAAGTCGGCGACCCTTGAAGAAGTTTGCCCTCCCTTTTACACCCCTTAGGATCCGAATATCGGAAATTCGTCGAATACGTATATTTTAGATTTTGTCAAAGAACATTCATGTGAAATTTCATGTTTACAACTGAAGCGGTTTCGGAAATATGCAGACTCTTCAGAAAGTTCCCTCCCTCTCCCGGTTACACCCTTTAGGATCCGAATATCAAAAATTCGTCAAATACGTATCTTTTCGATTTTGACAACGAACACTCATGTCAAATTTCGTGTTTCCACCTCAAGCGGTTTTAGAGATGCGCAAACCCTTCAAGAAAGGTTGCCTCCCCGTTTTCACCTATTAGGATCCGAATATCGAAAATTCGTCGAAAACATTTATATAATTTGATAACATAACAATACACTATTATTTGTTGCAAAATCTCGTTCGAAACTTTAATTAAAATTATCAAAGAAATTTAAAACTTTTGTCCATATAGAGAAGAGACGTAATGCAGTACAGTTATACCGGTACTTCAAAATTTAAAGGTTTTTTAAGAAATTAAAAAAAAACAAAACAAACAAACAAAAACTTAGCAGACTTTAATCGATGTAAAAACGTATTTTCCAACTGAAAATACTCATGAGATTTACAGTGGTATCTCAGGTTACGGACTTAATTCGTTCCAGAACTCGGTTCGTAACCTGAAACGTTCGTAACCCGAATCATTGAAATCAATGAAATAGAGACGATCCGTTTCAAGATGAAAGAATCGTTCCTTTTTATTAACATCCGGTCGCTTACCTGACAAAACGCAAAGAATACGTGTACTTCACGTATTAAATAAAGAGAAAGAAAACAACCAAATAAATTAAATGTAAAATAAATAAAAAAGATTAAGTCCGCCATTTTTACCGGTGGAGATAGTTGATTTTGTCATGCTGTACTCATTAGCGATGTTACGCACACGAACGCCTTTTTCATGTTTCAGAATTATTTCTTTCTTTACCTCCACTGTTATACGTTTCTGCTTCCTAGCAACACAATTACTGTTCTTCGAACTCATAATTGATGGGGTTAAGAAGGAAAATAATGAAAAAGATAAACTGAACACAGTGCCACTGCTAAGAAATCTTTTACTGTCGTGCAGTAAGGTCAATGAAAGCGAGGCTGCTCACGCGTGCAAAACTAAGCTACTAGGCTAGCGGTAAGCGTTGTCGTTACTGCGTGGCCTTCGTTTGTACTGTACGCGATCGTTTATCTCCAACGATAAACCTTGCTCTCTCTCTTACCTTCGTTCGTAACCCGAGGCACTGTTCGTTACCCGAGACAAAAAATTTTCGAAGTTCTTATTCGTAACCCGAAATGTTCGTGACCTGAGTCGTTCGTAACCCGAGGTATCACTGTATATATACAACTTTATACTACACATCACCTCATATTTACCAAACGATATTTCGCAGGACGTCATATTGATTATATTTGCAAATTCAAAATATGGTTTTAGTTATCGAATGTTCGATATGAATGTAAACGTAAAGAGAGGGATTGTTGTTATAAGGTTATTGTAAAAATTAAAGAGAATGTATTGTTATGTAGAGTCCAAGCAAAAGATAAAGTTTTGTTGCATTTTAAAGACCGTTCAGTTAACGGTAGTAAGATAGAGCCTGAAGAAGCAGCATAATGACGTCCTGCGAAATATCGTTTCGGAAATGTGAGACGAAGTAGAAAGGCGATGTATAGTCTAAAGTTTATAAATATTTTCCGATTTTAGACAGATTAATTTAAGACCCAACAAATTAAAAGAGCTTTTGACAAAAAGTAAGTTTGATTGACTCCGTGAAATAACTCAGTTAAAAATATAACATCTGATTACCAGCTAATTGAAATTCTCCAGTGTTTGGACTGACGTTATAGAGATGTAATTTATGTAATTTATAGAGATGTAAAGCACTTCCTGACTCGAAGATTTTATAGTGTAAATGTCAAATATAGCATTTTATTACATTTATTATTTTTTTCTTAGCAATTTTTTTTCCAGAATACAAAATAATTCAATATAAAAAATTTCTTTTCTACATTACGTAATCTTTCTACATTAATCTTAGTGGCAGCCATTGGAACCAAAGATATGTCTTTGATTGGAACAATTGAGAAGTACGGAGCTTTGTTATGTTATGTTATGTAGTGAATGTGGGTGGCAGAGAAGCCAAGCCCTGCGACCAGAGGTCTATTGTACTATCCTACGGAAATAAGGACAGATGGAGAGAAAGACTGAGAAAGTAAGGTGGGAGAAGTGCAGGGGAAACGGGAGAACCCCGAGAAAACCTTCCCAGCGCAGATCGTCCACCATCATGAAACCCTCATGAGAACCGAACCCGGTACTCAGAGGTGAGAGGCCGATGTCATAACGATAACGCCAACCGCGCAGCCCAGTACGGAGCAATTGTTTCTTTACGAAGTTAGGGACAAAATTCCGAAGTTGGGGACAAAAAATAAAACAAGTGAATTTAATTTTGTGCTAAAGCATAAATTTAAGGGCGATCCGTAATAATAACAAAAATTAAAAATAGAAATAAAAAAAAAGAAGTACATTAATGTAAGGAAAACGAAAAAAAAGTTAGAAAAATAAGAAAAACAAACAAAAAAAAACCTACGCGGACATTGTGAAAAAAAAGATTAAGAGAAAAAGAAAAAAAAAACGGTAAATATACGGATTCGAACCAACAACCTTCTGCTTAGGAGTTCGAGAGCTTACCCATCAAGCTAAAGATGACAACTGAAACGTTTCTAACATTCAAGCTAATAGCGGATATCCAATGAAAAGAATGCAAATATCTCGAACATGTGGGGGTGTTGCCCTGAAAATACCTCATTCCTAGAGGTTTGGGCCTCTGAACATGATGGTGAAGTCCGTTTGCCGATCCGACCTTCCAGGGACAGATACGGACGGACGAACGGACAGGACAAGTGCAGTAGCTATCGATTTTGATCGCTAATGAATGCTTTCAACCGGAACAGTTGTGAATTGAGATTTTTGAAAATATTAAAATTTATATATAGTTTGGACGACAATTTACATCATGAATACAGCGCAAGACATTATTAATTAGCTTAAAAATTAGCTGATTAAGTCTAACCTGCAGATAAGTTTGATTTACAACCGACAGTATTTATTTTTCCCCTTAAAACCTTTGTCTTACATTAACTAAGATGTTTATTTTGCTATCAGTGAAAACTTTTTTTTTTTTCCATATTACTTCCTGTTTATGTGAGCTGGGGAAACTAGAAAACATTTTATGTAATGATAAGTTTTGTTGTGGGAAATATCAATTGAAACGTGATCTGAGTAATTTACGATGCTATTTCAGCTGTAATTTTTTTTTTAAATATTAAGAAAATTTATAAAACTATTTTTTGAGAACCAGATTTAATTGTATGGTAGGATACAGACTGTTCGCAAAGAAACCATCAACATTGAAAGAGGTAAAGTCTAGAAAAAGATAAAATTCATTGTTCTTTTAATTTTATCTGGAAGGAATTCATTTTTGCTGATGAAAATCTTATAAAAAAAAAAAATCAACCCAACAACAACAGAAGAAAGCGCTGTTTTAGAGAATTGGTCACAAGATTGAAGCACTTAAGAGAGTTTTCTGATCAAAATAACAACCGACTTGACTCAAATGTGATTTTGTTATAATTTTTATAATTACAATAAAATAATAACTGACTTGACTCAAATGTGATTTTGTTATAATTTTTGTAATTATTACAATAAAATAATAGCTTACTTGACTCAAATGCGATTTTGTTATAATTTTTATAATCAACTTACATAATTTGCTAATTTCGTCTGTCTGTCTGTCTGTAACTCGATATAATTAAGCTATTAAGATAGATCCAAGGTTCTCAATGATACCATTGAATCAAGGATATTCAAATTGGATGAAATATTAGTTCATTTTGTCATTCCATGTTGTTTTCATGAAATTTTACCTGAAATTCTAATAAGACATATGTTCAAACCCAAATAATATTGTTACCACTGCACCGATTTTAATGAAATTTGGCATATTTACTCAGTTTTTTACGCTGATTTTGAAACTCAAAACCATTTTTGCCGTAGAAGCTTCGTTCACAAGTTAGCGCAGTATTTAGATTATACAAAGTTGAGTTTTAAATGCCTTTCGGCGTTATGAGTCAAAAATAATAATTATTCTTTAGATAAATTAAACTTTAGATATGGTTGGTAGAGTAGAACCCCTCTCGTCCGCCCTCGGCTGCTCTGCCACTCCGGATGATCCGATCATGCTCGAGCCGGCCGAACTTGTCCCCGACTCGTCGGTGACTCACCACTCGTCGCGCCATTGTGTTGTTTACTTGCATATACAGTGATGGTAGATGGTGAAAACGCTCTTAACAATCGCAAAACATTGAAAAAGCCTAAACTTGAACTGCTTGACAACGCAGTAAATCATATTTTTACTGTAAATCCGTATTTTTCTGTATTTTCTGATAATCCGACCCTTTTTGCGTTCCGACCTTACCC
>JAFIDM010010028.1:37899896-37924421 GCA_023159025.1 Thereuonema tuberculata | reverse complement strand
GTTGATTACGATGAAACGTTTTCTCCTGTGCTCAAGTTAACTACATTGCGATTGCTACTTGCGTTAGCTGCTCACTTCGATATGGAAATTGACCAAATGGATGTCGATACTGCATTCCTTAATGGGGAACTTCATAAGAAATTTATATGGAGCAACCTGAACATTTTATCAAACCCGAAACTGAAGAAAAATTCTGCTTATTACAGAAAGCTCTGTATGGTTTAAAACAGGCTGGAAGAGCTTGGTATGAAAAACTTGACCGAGAACTTTTAGCACTTGGACTGAAAAGAAGCGGATGTGATCCATGTGCTTACAATGAGCATGACGATAAGAAAATCTTCGTAATAGCTGTGTACGTCGACGACTTAATTCTCCTCCGTAATCATCGCTCGAAATTGGACGAATTAAAGAAACTCCTGTCGCAAAAATTTAAGATGAAAGATTTAGGTCAAATTCACTATTGTCTTGGAATTCGAGTGACTAGAAACCGTGAGAAGGATACCATCAGTCTTGATCAGAGTGCAAACATCCGAACAGTTTTGAAACGATTCGCAATGGAGGATGCGAAATCCATGTCGACGCCGTTAGTCTCCGGTCAAAAATTGACGAAGGCTCAGCAACCCTCGACAGATAAGGAGCGTGCAGAGATGGATCGTATACCGTATCAAATTGCAGTTGGAAGCTTTAATGTATGCAACACTCGGGACAAGGCCAGATATCAGCCATGCAGTGGGAGCTGTGAGCCAATTTAATTCCAACCAAGGAATGGCCCATTGGATAGCGGTAAAGAGAATTTTACGTTATCTCAAAGGGACTGTGGATCAAAAACTGACTTACAAAAAAGGAGATGTGGACAATTTTATCATTGGACACTGTGACGCCGACTGGGCAAACGATATGGATGATCGAAGAAGCTTTACTGGTTACGTTTTCTTTGCAGCCAACGGAGCAATCAGCTGGAATAGCAAGAAACAGCCAACCATTGCTATCTCTACAACAGAAGCAGAGTACATGTCGTTAGCAGAAGCAACAAAAGAAGCTATATGGCTCAAAAACTTTGTGCGGGAAATAACAAACAACTTGTTTACTACTACGATTACAATCAACATTTTGTGTGACAACCAAGGAGCTATAGCATTAGCTAAAAATCCTGTGCACCATGCTCGTACAAAACATATTGATGTGAAGCATCACTTCATTCGTGAGAAGATTGCTGAAGACCACATCATAGTCAACTACGTGTCTACTGAAAACCAGATAGCAGACGTGCTGACTAAAGGGCTCGGAAGAGTGAAGCATTGGTGGTGCATAAAAAGACTTGGGCTTGCTGAAAACCAGGCAACCTGTTACCTGCTGATGAGCGACACCAAGTGTAAGGCAAGTGGGAGTGTTGGAAATAATGCCTTCACGAGGAGTGTTCATCAGCACGTGAGTCAACAAAATGAACATAACCTTTCATTATTGGTCGTTAAGAGATTATTGCCAATGTGAGTATTCACCAAAATTAGCTCTGTAAGTTTAGCATTAAATTAAACAGTTTTTAATCTAAAAGCCTATCAGTTTTAATCTAAAACCTAACAATCTTCAGTTTAGGAAACTCCTAACTGAAATTAAAAATTTTTTGTTTTTTTTGTTTTGTTTTTTAATAAATTTTGCAGTTTTTCAAGCAGAAATAATCTGTAGCGTAAATTAAAAACTTATCTGGACAGATATGCATAGTACAGTGCTTATTTCATTTCAGAAAAAATATTGTTTATTATTAATATTATTTGAATTTTTTTTTCTGTCGATTCTCATAAGAAGAGCACTCTTCGCCGCTGCTGATAACTGTTTCTGCAACTATTTACATCAAAGTATTGTACTGTCTTTGAATTGAGCAATATCGAAAGATGGCCAGCAATACATTCAACCAAGTAGAAAAACCTCTTCGGAATAAGCAGTTCAGCAAATAATAGCTTGTATTGGGTTGGCCAAAAAGTTCGTTCGGTTTTTAAGTAAAAATAAGACATATTTTTCATTGTCACCAATAATTTTATTGAACAACGTCTTCAACTGTTTGTTCCACTACCTTCTGCCATCTTTCAGGCAACTTCGTAATTCCATCTTCCCAAAACTTTTATCTTTTTGAGCAAAAAAAATGCTCCAGGTGCCTTTGGTGTCTTCCAGGGAATTGATTTTTTTCCATTAAGAGAATTTTGTAAAATCAATGGAAATCCGAAGGTGCAATGTCTGGTGAATAGGGCGGATGAATCAGAACTTCCCAGCCAAGCTGTAACAGTTTTTTCCTGGTCATCAAAGAAACATGCGGTCTTGTGTGCTTATTGTCTTCCATCTCCAATATTAAACTGGCGACACAAAATTCACCAATTTTGATCAGTTTTTGTTTTAAATGCAAGCTGATACGACAGCTGTCACAATACAATCTAACAAAATGATTCGAATGACGTTAAAGACACATAAACGCTACTAGAGCCAATGTACGTAAAAAAAAAAAAAAAAAAAACGAAATTTTGGGCCAACCGAATATATTATGCAAGAAGCAAGGCAATGGTGATGTGGCAAATCACAGACTATAGTTAATTTCATAGTTAATAAATTGGAACTGGATAAACATTACAATTAGAATAACATTGGGAATTTTTAAGGTACCGGTAGGGAAATTTTAGCTTAAGAGCAAAACTTTTTGGCCCTTAGGCTTTTTAGTTAAGGTGCTAAGGGCTAAGGTATTCATTTACTAGGAAGACTAGATCCAATAAGATTTACTTAAGGAAAAAAGCTGATCCTTCATTGAGCAAGAAATTGTAATTACATCGCAGGCAATTCCTTAACATCAGACAAACGCTAGACCTATCTTTGACATTCCCCTTATCTTTTAAGAATACTTATTTTTTATATCTGCATCTTACTTTTACCCACCCAACTTCATTATAGATTTGGTTGCATTACTATTTACTATGCATCGAAGATAAAAGAAAAAAAAATGAGTTTCAGAATGCAATTTTAAATCGAATTACAGAGGTATATTGTTTATCTGTTTGTGATCAATATAATTTAAAAACTACATATCTTAGGAAGCTGAAATATGTTTAGATTACTAAAATCTATCCAAATAAATACTCTATTATTTTGGAAACCATTAATTTACACAAAACGAAGTTAGTAGACTTTAATGATTTCTTGCATCTTCTTATTTTTAACATCTTTAAAAAAACATTAACTGAAACTTTGCAATTTATTTTAATAAGTGATTATTTTAAAAATTTCTTAAAATCCATTTAAGGGAAGTTTGATTACATTGATCAGATTTGACATTTCATGACAACCCAATATTTCAAAATCGAAAATAAAAAGGTGATTTTTTTTTTTTTTTTTAGAACTAATCTTGACATTTCAGTTTATTCACAAACTGGACGATCATCAGCTGATATAATTTTAATACAGTAAACTCCCGATTATCCGCTTTGCGGGTTATCCGCGGACCTTTCCTGCTTCCATTTTTTTTTTACTGTACAATAAATTACGGAATTAAATAAATAAAAAAAAAAAATGAATCTAGAATAAGGTAAACAACAAAAGAGGCTAACAAGTAAGTGAAGACAATAATAGACAAACAATTTAAAGAATGACTTGTGGGCGGAGCTTAGGCCGACAGGTTACGCTAAATTACGGGAGAGCCTTCCCGTAATAATAAAATTTTAAAATAAATAAATAATTGCTTATAATGTATGTACTGTAACTGTATGTTTTGCCATTTTAATGTAAATAAAACATGTTAAAAGCATTTTTGTGTTGATTTTCGTCCTATTCCGGATTATCCGTGGTTACCGCGCCACCCAACTTCGCGGATAATCGGGAGTTTACTGTAATTTATTTATTTATTTTTTTTAATATTTTTTTTATTTCTTAAAATAGTTTAATCGCTCAATTCTTTTTAACTTTTCAGTAAGATTTCTTCCCTAATATGGAGTTTTTTTTGCAGAGAAGTAAAACAATTGAAAATATGCTATCATTTGATTGATTTATTTATTAAATTAAATCGCTGTAGCTTTTTATTCTTTTTTGATCTATTTTTTTGCACGTAGGACTTGAATTCTGTTGTTTCCTTCGCAAAGGATCATGGGTTTTAGTGCTGCTATCTAGTGTAACAATTTTGAACTAAATATGCAATCGATGGACCGTAATTCGTAGAATTCTCTTTAAAATAGCTTTACAATTAATTGTATCATCGCAATAAAACCAAATACTTCTTCAAATCATCCTAGAATCTTATTATAAAAGGTATTCTTATATCATTGCACTCTAACTAGGCAGGCAAAATCTGACCAATCAGAGCGAACCATTCCTCTCTACCATTTCGCGGGCTTTTTCGCCGGCGGAGCCAATGGCGAGAGGTGGGTGCTTCTGAGGGCTCAGTGCGGTCTATAGAGATATCCCAATTGTACTGGATGCGGATCTCACTTTAAAAGTACACTTATCTTCGTAATTTCCGCATTAAGACTGTAATGGATGGAAAAAAACGAAGCCCGAGCACAAGGAAAGGGAAGTGGGGGTCTGAGAGCAGTGCGCCCTCCTGCGTTGGGTAAGAATACATTTACTCCGTTCCCATCATAAACACTCGGAACAGTTTTATTTATTTCCTAATCAGATTCCCAATTCATGCCCCGGCGTTTCATTCCATTTAATGACCCATGTCTGACGTAAGACGAGTTTATGGATTCGATGAATTTAGGAAATCAAAACCTAAAAATTCCCCAACCCATCGATTTGTGATAGGCCTAGGCGAGTCAAAGCATCGGTAAATTTAAAACCCCTTCAAAGCCATTTCTGAAAGGCAGAAATATTATTAGTATAGTTTATGGAAATAAGACTCGATAGATTGTTACAGTCGGAATGTTCTCGTTTCGTAACTGTAGTGCAATTGTGATTATATCGGTTTGTGTTATCAGTAAAAATCAATTTGATCTTATCTAGTCACAATTTAAACGAAATGTCTTAATAAGTTGAGTTGTCCATTTAAAGAAAGCAGTTTGGATGGAAATAGAGCTAATTACTGTTTCTTTTTTTGTGTAACAGTTTTGAAATAGCCGTAACTCTTTCTTGAAATTTTCCTGTAAATTATCAACAACCCCCTTGTCCTTTAGTCGTGGAAATGTAGTCCCCTATTACATCATTGTTTCCTCTCTACAAAAATAAAAGGATACATCAGAAGTCTCATATCTCTTTAGCTTAAAGCAATTGAATATATCTAAACATTATATTGAATTCAGTTTATAACTTGTGACATAATAAACATTTCAAAGTCTTCATTGGCAAAGTGAACATTATATGGGATATGTAATGATGACCTTCAGGATCTCTGTCCAGTATTGTATTTCAAGGGGGAAAAAATAACCCTATGGTTTTGAGTTCTTTATTTTCTGATAATGATTTTATTATTAAATGTTCTGCACAATACATCATTTTCTTGGTCGGTGATTCCAATCCTAGTTGCTGCCAGTGTTAGGCCAAGACTGGGCCAAATATTCCTCAATCTCGTCCAATATTGAGGTGCTACTAGAATAGTCCCGAGAGAGACCACAAATTAAATAGACAATGCACAATGTGCTATCTCAGCTAACATCCTGTTCTCCTTATTTGCTAATAAGGATTCATACATTAAGTAGCCCAGCTTTTGAATGTTGGGATACTTTCTTCAGTGAGCATAAAGTACTATAAATCCAACACTGAGCACATAATGTGGATAGGTTATTTTCTGCAGATCTTTAAAAAACATACAATTTCATTTCATTGTTTCTTGTTATTTCTGCTAACTTTGTGTTCAGTTGTCTTGAGATTTTTCCATCTGTAAAATTTAAAGTTTTATTGTTGGTTTATCTGAATAGGAATAAAATGAAACAAGAAACGTTACAAGAGAAACTCAAAAGTTTTTGTGTCACTTTGAGTTTACCATCAACTGTCTGCCAAAAAGCAGAGAAGTTATTCAGCCAAATTCAGCCATCAGATGGGGTAAGCATTTTGCCTATTCTTATAGAAACTGTTTTCTTGTGAAAAGTTGATAAAATACTATTAGTATGTCATTGTGTAAAATTTCCTATATTTGAATTTTTCTTTTTTTCATCTTCAAGCATTAAGATGATGCTTGAGAAACATAAAATTCATTTTGAGTAAATCTTGCACTAAATTTGAAAACAGCTTTAATTTGTGAAGCTTAACTAAAGGCTTAATGTATTTAAAGTACACTACATAGTTCCATTATACTGTTTAGGAGGATGAGAAGATTATTCTAATAGGCATCCTGTATGTAGCAATTCAAGAGGCAAGGTAAGTTTTGGGAGCTTTTCTGTTTTGTTATTGTTGTAATTCTTATTATTTAAGATTGAATTTATAATTAATATAAATAGTTTGATAAGTTATACTAAGCATTCATTACATTATGTAGATATGAATTATCGATAATCATTAGTGTGTGTAAATAATTACTTTTATTTTTATTTTTTTAATGATCTGTTTGAAAATTTTTCATTGGATAATGAACAGCAAATAAAATTGTCTTTAATCATTAGTTGTATCTTCCTGTTGAATGTAAGACAGTAAGATCTCAACAGACTTAATCATTGTTGTTGTCTGTTGCAATAAGGTCATTTTTTTCTTTTATGCTATATTACTCCTGGCAGTAGCCCAAATGGAATGATAGAAGGAATAACAAAATCTTCAACTTATGCAAATAACAATAAAACAAAATACTTTAACGTTCAAATTTGTTTTAAGTTATTTATCAATCAGTTTGTTTTGTTTTGTATCTTAGAACTCAACAAGATTTATGCGAGTGGTTGAGAATTGTGGATGTAAAAATTGTTACGACAATTAAGATAAGTTGATTACAGTGTTATCCTTATAGGTTCTTGTTAAATGTAAAAAACGTTTTGAATACTGGGTCTAAGATGAGCTAAGAATTTTCAAAGTGACCTGATCAGAAATTAACTAACTCTGCTGAATTTAAATACAAGTGATTATTGCCAATATGTAGAACACTCAAGTAATAAACATTTGTCTGTGTTTGAACTTCTTGTAACAGCCTTTGTCAGATATTTTATGCTTTTGTCCTGTTTTAAGGATAGGTTAAAGAAAGCTTTTACTTACAAGATAATAAGAATAGGGATAGCACTAGATTTAAGTTTTAATTATTCTCATTGTAATGATCATAGCAGATTGTTACTCTTCATACAAAATGGAACACAATTGTTTGGATACATCAACAATTTAATCCTTTTGTACTCCTTAACTTTACCTTTGTTGGTTGCAGGTCTTTAAAAGTCTTTAATTTGTTTAACTTCACATTAAATGAATTGTAGCTTATTAATAGTTTCCTGGGGAAAAAAAATAAATATTGATTACGTAATTTATTATAATTTAAATGTTTTAGTGTTACATCTACACTAAAACATTTAAATTATAATAAATTATGTAATCAATATTTATTTTTTTTCCCCAGGAAACTATTAATAACCTACTGACTTAGTTTTGTTATTCTGTTTTAACAATGGTTTGTATTATTACTACAATGGTAGTAGAAAAATAAAGCAGCTGAAATCTCTGAATATCATTTTGAATTAAGAATTATGTAAACCACTGAATGCTATGAATTTTGTAATTATCTTATAATTGATTACCTGAATTCAAGGGAAGTTCAAGGAGAGTCTGGATCTTTGTCAAAACCTGCTGCCACAGTTTCTCAGCTTCTGGATGTAGCAGACAGCAGGTAATAAAGCTATTTCAATTATTCAGTAATCTTTTAGATTTACATTAAATAATCTTGTTTAATTATTAGAGAAAATAGTAATTGAGCTTTTTAATTTAGTATAATTGTAAATTTGTTTATAATAGTGGATAGTGAGACACTAAATAAAAGAAATCACTTGAAAAAAATAAGAAACAGCAATTTATTGTACTTGTCTTAAACTTTGGCAGATCTTTGTATGTTTTGCTTTGGTAAGTTACCCAAACTTTTCTTATGCAGTAAAACCAAATAAATAGAAGTTCTTATAAACATTCATGAAAGTTTTCCTAAGGCTGTAATTTCATGCTTTAGGGACTTGTAGTAAATTAGTCTTAAAATAACTTGAGAGCATAACATCAGATAAGTTTCTTTCAGAATCTCGTCTCAAACTTTTATTAATACAAGAATTAGAATAGCCTTTTTAAGTTTTAAACTGTTAATAAGAATATTTTTGTTAGAATTCAGACAAAAATATTCTTGTCCTATAGCTACTAAATACACATCTATTAATCGGTTTTGTTTTGAAACCATCAAAATTATGCTGCTTGATGTTACAGAATATCTACAATGTTACTTTTTAACTTTTTGCCTATTTTACTCAATCACTGTCCTAAAGCATTTTGCTTCAGGATTAAACACTGGATTTCATTAAAGATTAGACATTTCCAGTGTCCAAACCTCCATTCATTTGGTGATTCAACTATATAAAACTACATTTTCATTTGCTTCATATACTATTTTTTTAATTTCTTTAATCAATATTTCTTTTGAGAATTTTCAAATCAGAAATATTAAAATTCCTTCCTGATATCATAACTTCTTTCCTTAGTCAGTAAAGTCATGAACTACATCTAAGTTGCAAATCTTATCCTATTTGTATCTGAAGCTATTGAGCCATTAAATAAAGTACCTTACTTTTCTCTTGATTAGAGCCTAGCCAAGTTTTGAACCTAAGCTCTAAGATGACCCAAGACTCTTCAGATCTTCCATCCATTATCCAGAGCACCTTTGGCATTTCAACACATTCTTCAGATAATATTTAGCCAATCTTTTGTGCATTTTCAAGTATGTAATGTACTTATAATGCAGCAACTACTAGTCATACAGTGTATTACTTCAGTCTTTTAAATTTTTATTGTCCATGTTTAGAATCATTAGTAATTTATTGTTTTGCTTTCTTCAGCCAGTGCACTTTTATCTGCTGATTTCTTTTTCTTATCAGTATTCGGCAGATGACATAATTCTGAGAATGATATACCTCATATTCTGGCAGAGATTGCCCTTAAGGCTTCTACCTCTGGCTGTTTTCTTTAAATTATTGGCGGCACTTATTCCAGTAATAAGATACATCTTGAATATACGTAGCACATATTCTACAGCAACTACAAACTGTCAAGTGAATTATAGCATTTTACAACCAATCAAGAGATGCCATTTCAGACAATTGCATCTTCCTTTTAAAAGTAATGCTTGCAAAGCACACTTTCCTTTCAGTACAAAAAAAAATAATAATAGAATAAGAGATTAGTTTTGTCTTCACAAGTGTTGAAAAGCACTGGAAAGAAACTTGTGAATAAAGAGAGGATGAAATTTTTCATTGATTTTTCTTAATCCTGTGCTAATCGAATTCACAGAAAAATGCAAATTCACAAAGAAAAGAAAACAAAAACTGGATGTTCTATTAAAATTATCTCTAAATAACTGTTTCCATAACTTAAATAACTTAAATTGAAAAATTCAGAATATCATATCGATTTTCTTTTTATTCTTTCTTTTATCCTTTTAATTTGTTATATCAATTTGCAAAACAGATTCCTCTGTCAAACATTTCAGAGATAAAAATATAAAGCAAAAAGAATTTAGGAAAACTAAAAATTTCTGGACAGGAGATGACAAGTCTACATTAATGATTGATCATTGGAAACTCTTGACAACTCGTACTGCAGATGCATCTGATATTAGCAACTCCACTTCAGTTCCCAGTGTGATTGCAGAGCAGCCCTAAGTCATTTTTAATCTATTTGCAGTTGATAATTGTGCAATATCGTATATTCAGTCTTTCCCTTGATCTTTTCTTCTGTTTTGGAATGCTTTAAACTGATAAATTGTTTTGCAAAATAATACGATACTTCAGACCATCATTATAAGTAAAAGTTTGGATTGACAATTATGTAGAAGTAACAAAGTCAAAAAGTTGTGGTTTAATTATGAAATCAAACATTTTGAAAGTTACTGTTTGTTGATGTGGTTTCAAAGCAGCACTTTACATTTGACATAAATATTTTAATCATATGGTAATATTGTTTGTAAGTCATTCATATTATCTCTATTCCGCTTTTTAGTATTATGCAGTTTTGTAGTATTATGAAATCGGTGACTTCTAACTGTCAGCTCAGTCAAATGGCCAAAGATGAGTTACGTGCACTTGAGAGGAAATATCTCATAGTATCAGCTTTATATCATAAATATGAAAAGTAAGTTGTTTCAGTAATATTTAATACATTCTTATTAAACTACTTATTTTTAAAAAGTTCATCTTTTAAGGATATTAGACATAAAAATGAGAATCAATGAAATGCACAGTTGTTTGCTTTCACTCCTTGAGCCATCATCGATAGGAATCTTCAGCAACTGTTTCCTTAAAATTCATCAGCCAGATTTTACCACGATGATCAAGTTCAGAAAGTGTGAAAGAATCCTTCTCCTCCTGGGGGCATTTCATTGATTTTAGTTTTCATATTACATTTTATGCAAGTTAAATTTTCCTTTTAAGGATATTAGATATTCGTTTTACAATATTTCTAGTTTAAAGTTGGTTGTGTAATGTTGTTTATGATTCAATGTTAATCGTATGTTAAAATTTTTAAATAACACTTGTAGGCAGCACTTTCTGATAAAACTTTACAGATTATAAAGAATTTGAAGTTGTAGTTAATTATTATCTTTTTAATGATTCTATTCATGGATATTTTAATATTACTTTCAACATGTTTTAAATTTACTACTACTATAAGCTTTTGAAACACTTCTAGATCTCTAATCGTTTTTGCCATTTCTTGTACATTTTAACCTCTCCATCTTTACATAGTTAAAACCAAAGCAGTCATTGCTTGTTATTAAGTGGGAAGTTTAGAAAGTAATGTTTTTGGAGATCCTAACATTATTGATACCGCTTCCCTAGATCAATCACTGCAAGATCAGTTATCTGATATTAAGTTTATCAGATGTCTACATTGCAGTGAACAAAACTAAAACATAACAGAAAAGCTATTTGACAAAGGTTGAATGGTTTGAGCTGCAGGTCAGGCATCTCGGCTGATTTGAATCTTTGTTTCTAATTTTCTGTGTTTGTTCTTTCTCAGGTATAATACAGACTGTGGTATATTCCGAACAGTGTATAATTTGCAAAATTCTCTAATTACTGTTGCTTAAATGACAATGTACAAAAAAAGAATCTTAATATTAACCAGATTATTTTTTTTCTTTTGGTGAACTATTATTTTTCATTATTATCATCGTAACTACTGTAATATCAGTAATTATCTCATTATTTTTTTATATTTAGAATTTTTTCTCAAGTAACACGTTCAGAAGAATCCTTAAGATGTGAAGATGAAGGCAGTAGTAATACAAGTCTTCATTCAGAAAGTCTTCCGATATTATTAAATGAAAAGAAACAGCTGTGTTGGATGCTTTTTTTAGTTGCTAAAGGTTTAACAAATTTTCTCATTTTATTATTTGCTTAGTAGTTTCTATCATAAATTAAGCCCAAAATATTACTTAAAATCCTTAGCTAATAATGTGTCAGTTATGTTTAATTCATTCAATAAAGACTGAGTTTATGATCATCCTTAAAATCTTAATACTGTCATAAGTTTCCCACTGATTGCACTTGACTACCTGTTAAAACTTCATTCAATCATGTTTTTATTCAAAAATGCAATAACCTTTAAGAAAACACAAATACCAGTTATAAGCTTTTGAACATTAAAAATGATATATTAAAATAATAGTCTTTTTGTTTAAGTTATTATTTTTTTGTAGGCATAAATGATAGATGTGTATTTCAGTCGGGGAAAGGGTGGCTTCACATCTTTTAGGGCACTGGTAGATCAGACATTCCAGTATTGCCTAGATTATGGCATTCAAAGTCTAATATTATATTCTGTAAGGTAACAAAACCTGAACCCTGAAAACCTGTCAAATTCTTCATTACAGTAGATTTTTTGGGCTCTGCAGTATTATCATTTAGTTGACTGAAAAGAGAATTATTGCAGCTGTAGGATTTCAGCAAAGAATCGTAATGAATGAAGGATTGTAATAAAGATAGTTCTAGTAGATCATCTTTCATCAAGACTTGCATCTGATCAAACCACCGTTGTTCTTCAGTAGTGCCTTCGGTTGCTATTTTTGGAACTTCATTTGTTTTTTGTTTTTTAACTATCATAATTTTTTTTTACAGAGGGTCATTTGCTTTGTGATATTTTTATTTAAAGATTATACCTATGAAACACCCTAGTGCCAACATTATTATGTTGTGTGAGACTGCCCTTATTCCTAATAGACATACAGCATCAAGTTTTCATTGTACTAGAGCTTGCTGTAGAGAAACAGGTGAAATCCTGTTGCAGTTCTCTTGTGTGACTTTCCAAAGGCCTGCAGTGGTCTTGCACCACAGTTTTAAAGCGCACATTGTAGAAATCCAAAGCTGCAGTAATCCATGAGGACATCACTGGGATATTGATAAAGCAGAAAGGCCTAGTTTCCACTTTCATGGTTGCATAGAAATTAATCAAAGACTTTATCAAATGACTTGAGGCCTTGTCCTGATGGACGAGGACTTTTATCTGTATCATTTTCAGTATTGGTTTGGAATTGGTTTGAAGATGTTAGCCTGATAATAAGAAGCATTGACTTTGGTATTGGAAGCATCACAATGGATTTGAAGTCTACCTTTATGACAGAACCGGCGACAATCATGAAACCGTTAGGAAAACATTCTTTGCATTGCTGTACAAAGCTTGAGTGCCCTTTTTAGTCACAAGGGAACAATGAAATGGCTTGTGGTTTGCCACAATCACTTGAATAAACCCAAGCTTCATCAAGCTTCACAAGAATTTCCATTATCACCAGAAAGGTACTTCTTGTAAAGCTTATGACAGCTGTTCCTTCATTTCTGGATATGTCGACTTAGGCACTCCTGAACCAGTGCCTTACAATATTTTTTTTCATATAGTTATTGTTAATCCACTTATTGACAGTTGATAGAGCCAATTTATTTTAAACTTATTGACAGTTGGCCAAAGTGTTGGTGGGTTTTCCAATGAGCCATGACGCTCATATCCAGTGCAGCAATGGTGTTTCTTTTGAGGCTTGCCAATTTCATGAGCATAATAAAATGCCATTACTGCACTAATGAATAATCTTCGAAATTGCATACCTGCTTAGTTGTAGTCCATTTTCATTACATTGTTTTAGGTTTGTAGAATAACTGAACTGAGCTTGGGATAGTTCTATTATATAACTCTCCAAAATGAAAGAATAAACATTTTAGCACTATTAGTGCATATTACAAGGTTTATCTCTGCTTTGGCATGCGCTGTTCTCTTGGTGTTGTCATAAGTTATTAGAGATCACTTAGCATTTATCATATAAAGCGAATGACTCTCCTTATTACATTATCTGAAGTATGATGGTAATGGCAAACTTTCATTACATTTTGAAAAAAAAATTACCAAAGTTTGACTAAAATAAATCAAAAGAAGTATTGTTTAAACACAAAACGGATACAATCTGCGAAGAATATAAAAACTTCTCTAACTTTTAGTAATGGGAAGAATGTAGTAATGGAAAGTGATTTACTCTTGTTTGAATTTTGTTTTTACCCTTAGCTCCTTGCCTACTGGTCTGAAATGTAATCTTGTCACAGTGGGCATCATCCTTTATAGGTCTAAACTTTCTACTAGTTTCAGGACAAATAGTTATCTGATCATCTTTGCTTACAGACGTTATAAACATTCTGTTTTAACAGTGTCCTGCTGTGAACATGTTAACATTAAAAATGGGATGAGATCATGCACTCAAATGTATTAACCTTTCTAAGTCGGTTATACGTCATTTGGGCAACACATGGAAGATTCCTGGCTAACAGTTTGTTTGATCTGTTTAAGAGGATAGAACTTCTTTGGATTCGTGGTGTGAGAAAACTATTTTCAAAATTACTTTGATCATTAGATTAGGCCTAGAAACAATTTCTAGTTTCCATTTTTTTAAGTTAGGCAGAGAAAGAGAGAATATTTGTATCTTTCTTAAGACCTCCAAACATGAAGAGAGACTTCATAATTTATTTTTTTTTGACGGATGAAAACTTTGTGGTCCACAATAAATCTGGCCTCTGTTGAGTGAATTAAGACAAATAATTTGTCCTACAATTTTTTTTAATTAAAAAGCTTAAAATTTGTTTTTATAATTTTTATTTATTTACATTTTTTATATAAATTGATTTAGACTTTTTTTTTTTTCTAAAAACACTAAATTTCATACATTCGCTTCAAAATAATTTTCTTTTCTTTTCAGCTGGAAGAGTTCAAAATGAATTGGTTTCTGAATTTTATTTACTTCTGTGCTGTGTAGATTTTGTAGTAAAATCAATCCCTGGTTTTTTGCTGCAGCCACCTTTTGGTAAAGAAACTCAATCAATTTTCCCGAATTTTTGGATTTAATCTTAAAATCGGTTCCTTTTTTAATAATCTTAATTCCTGTTACACTGTGACAATAAGCTTAAAACTATGCTTATTGGCTTAAATTATTAATTTGGCTTTTTATTAATTTTCATTTGAATTATTAGAATTTCATAATAATAAAAACGTCTTTCTTAAAATCAACAGACTCAGCAATCCTGGAAGCAACAGCCAGTCATAATCCACTTTGGTTTCTTCAAGTTTTATGCGAACAAATGAATTCAAGTTTTGATGAAGTAAGTTCAGCTTATTTACTAGCCAAAATATTGTCCTGACTGTGTATAGATTATTAGCCAGAAATTGCAACATCTATAAATTGTGTATCTTTTCTTCAAAGATGTAGCATTTAAAATGTAGTGTGGTTCAGATTTTAGTTGTGGAAGGGAGGAATCTTTAGTGTGAATAAATGTTTGACTTGTGATGACAAATGACCCCTTAAAAACTAAACACAACAATATAAAGTGGAAATCAAGTCCTTGGGCATCTAATCACTTGCCACAGAAAGAATGTGACCACAAAAAAAGAAAAAAAAAAAACAAGGTAGGGATAGCGATTAGTAAACCAATCACAATGCTTCGCAACATCTTCTGATACGTATAAGAAAATATAATTTTATTTCCTTATAAATCAGAAAATTGTTGCGCATGCAAAAGACACAATTGTTGTCATTGTTGCTAATGATATTTTAATGATACTTGTCCATAGACAAAACGGGAATATTAGTCTTCTGAACCTTATCAGAAGACTAAAAAATAAGTAAAACCCTTGTTGCGAACGTTGCTATTGTTAGTGCGAACATTGCTATTAATTTCTTTGAATTGTTAACGTGCGAGACAACGAGGACACGAGATGTCTCTTGTTGCGAATGTTGTAGAATTTCTGCTGTAAGAAAAGGCAAGAGATAAAAGTATGTGTGTTTTTTTTAACAGTTTAACTTTTTTTTGCTTAGATTCAGTTATTTTTCCTTGACGCCAATATTCCCATGAGCACTCTCAGAGGGATCTAGTTAATAAGATTCTTTATGGTGCCGAAACCCGGGAGTGTGAGTGAGAGACGGGAAGAGAAGGGAGAAAAAAGGCTGCTGACGTATTGTGTTCGAAGGTTAAGCCTTTTTTGCGTTCATGTGTGTTCCGTCTTATAATGAAACGTAAGTTGTTCATTATTTCTGTGTAATTACCGGTAGTGCTGAGGAGGAATGGCGTCGAAGGCTATTATGAAGCGTGGTTCTGTGAGAGCAATGCTAACGAGAATGGAAGGCGAATTGAAGACTGTGTGTGAGACGAAAAACGCCGAACTGGCCAAAGAATTGATAGAAAAGTTAAAAGATAGAAGGATTATGTTAGATGATTTGAATAAAGTTGAATTAGACTTGGAACTGAATGAAGAAAAAATTGCTGAAGAAATGGCAGGAATTATGAAGTATAATGATTACATTGCTACGTGGACAGTAAGGTTACGCTGTGTTATGTCAAATTGTTGTACTGGAAGCCCATCTCCGAGCCAGCTTGGGTCTGGGTTTGTTTCTAGCAGTACGCCAAGGAATGGAGAACTATCAATACTGATTGGGAGACATCTCACCATTTCACCACCCACTTCCAAATTGACGTCACCCAATTCAGTAGATGACCCGGAGTGATCACTTCTTTTGATGTCTTCTGATATGTAACCAAGAGGGCGGGAATTGAGCACACACTCAACTTCCTCTAAGACAGTACGCATCTCTTCAAAAGTTAACATTGCTCGTCCACACGTTGTTTTGATTTTGTCCTTCACAGAACAAACCATTCGTTCCCACAACCCTCTAATGGGTGAAACAAATTCATAATAAAATGAGAATGGAAATCCTTTTGAGGCAAGCTGAGACCCTGGGACAGCTGTTTCGAGCTTGTTGGGCTCATCAGCCAGGCTACTCAAAAAGTCATCATTTTATTATGAATTGGTTTCTTTTGTTTCACCCATTAGAGGATTTTATTAATTTTTTTATTTTTTTTCCTTTGTGGTCAAATTCCTTTTGTGATGAATGGTTAGCTGTGCCTAAAGATCTGATTTCCACAATATATTGATTTTTATTTTGTTGTCTTTAGTTTTCGATAGATCATTTGTCATCTTAAGAATATATTTCTCTTCCCCTTGTATACCTTTTGAGCTCTTGCTGCAGAGTATCCCTGGCTGATGAGAGCCTTACAAGCTCGAAACAACTGTCCCAGCTTGACTTAAAAAGGCTTCCCATTATCATTTTATTATGCATGTTTATGATCTTTATTATGTAATTTTCAATTTTTGGTTTAATTTAATCCTGACAACTCAGTAGTGGCAAGAAAAAGAATAAAATACAAGAAGAATTGGCATCCAACAGTTTAAAACTGATTTACACACTTAATGGAGGGCCTACATGTTTTAGACAATATAGTTAGTTTAGTTTAGCCAGTGCCAGCTCTTGGCATCTCTGCCATTCGCTGACGAGCCTCCCAGTAAAGACCTGTTTGATTTCTTTCTTCAAAATCAGCCAAGCCTTTACATTTCTCCAGATGTGGGCCATCCATTCTTCCTAAATCACATAAGGGACAAATATCAGAATCGGCTAAACCTATTCGATGAAGGTGAGCTTTTTTTAGACAATATAAAACAAACACAGTGAGGGAAGTTTAACAATTGAATAGGTTCAGCTTACTGTTCCCATTCCAGGTTTTTCTTTTTAACAACTACTTAACAGTTAATAAATCAAATAGTTTAGTATTTTTTTTTTTTCATAACTACTACTATTGAGTTGTTACCCTATTTTATTTTCAGGGTTGGTAGGAAAGTGCGTCTCTTTAATTAAATTTTTTTTTTTTTCTATTTAAGTGCTTTTTATGGGTTATTGAAATTACTCATTCCAGTGAATAACTGGATGTCATTAGGGGTGACATTGCATCATTGGATAGAATAATTCATTCTTGATTGTGAAGACATTGGCTATTCATATATAGTATTTTGTTTTAATCAATGTCGTCAATCTGGAACGAATTATAAATAACTTTTTGTTTGTTTCCTATTTTATTGAACATTGAGTTGAAATTTGATATTTAAGTATAGTATCATCAAAAAAAAAATCCATTATTGGATTGACTATTTTCATAGATGATATAATACACAAAGAAATATTTGTTTATTTATTTCAGGTGAAAACTATTTATAATAATCTTTGGTTTCCAACTCTGAGTACTCTTCAAAATGCTGATGGTTCCATTAATATATCTAGTTTAAAAGAGACATACATCAAAAGTTATGTAACACTAGGTGACATTGATGAAATGCGATTTTTAGATCATGACAAACATTTACTTCCTTCTGGAATTAATAATAGGTAAGATATTTACAAATGTTATTTACTAACAGTTATAATCTAGATTTATATATATGTATATGTTAAGGTCTGCATTAAGAATCCTTTGGAAGCACATTTAATCTGACAAACTTGTATTCTTGCTATATCAGTAACATAAATGCTAAACTTTAACGTTTGTAAAATTTAATAGAAAGGAATCAGTGAGGCCATACACACAATACCAAAAATAGCAATATCTATTAATAAAATAACACAACTGGGTTTCGATTCGGGCTTGCCGGCCATTTTCAAGTAGAATGACAACAAAATACAAACTTTCTTAATATAATAGGTGGCTCCACCGGCTATTAGCTTGTCCAATCATTAGCTTATTATTTTGTATTTTATCATGTAGTCTGTATTTTGTTGTCATTCTACTTGAAAACGGCCGGCGAGTCCGGATCGAAACCCGATTGTATTATTTTATTAATAGATATTGCTATTTTTCATATAGTGTATGGCCTTATTGATTCCTTTCTATCAGTAACATAGTTCTTGAAAAGAAGACTTAAAAAGGTAAATTAGATACTATTTATTAATAATGTAATATCTCCTTATTACAAGCATTTCCTAACAGTAAAGATAAGCCGTAACTTAAATATTTGGAAACTGGCCAAATTTAGTACAAGTGGAAGCAGAATATAAAGTTCTAAATAAATGCATCTTCCCACTGAAATTTTTGAAATTTGTCTACTTGAAAGATATTTCTGAACAAGTTGCAACTTAGCAGAAGAATCTGAACTATTTTCTGCTGATATCTTACTTCAGGAGCAGCTCTTTTGGAAGCATGTAAGCAACTTGTAACTGCTGGCCTTCCGTCAAAATACGAATTACTGCTTCTAATTTATATAATCAAATTTTTAGCATGTTGTAAACATTGTTAAGCAGGAATGATTTAACTAGAAATAAAAATGATCATTTGGAATAAGAAAGTGAATATTTTGTTCTGGAATTGTTCTCATAAGTTCAGTTCAGTTATTCTGAAGAAAGATGAGTGTCTTTTTTTCACATTTTCACATTTTTCACAGATGAGAGAAAGTTGTTGTACTGTTTAATTTGTAATGTTATGGATTAGAAATCTTAAGTTCCTCATGAACTTTGTCTGTTTGGAACTAGAAGGCAGGTTTTATTATGTATAAGCTATTCATGGAGGGGAAATGTTTTAAGTAGATAAATGATAAATGTAACACAAAGAGGTGTTGGTTGTTGTTTTGTTTGTTTTTTTTTTTTTTTTTTTTTTTTGACATTGTGAAATTGAAAGCTTTATTTCAAATTTCTTTATTTGCAATGAAAAAAAAATAAGAAAATGAACGAAATTTATTTTTGCTTTATGATTGTGGTATTGGGATATAAACTAGACTTTTGCTAATCTGGCCATTCCTTATACAGGAGGATTCCAGATTAGCAAGAGTGCAATAGAACTTAGTGTAATTATTCATTAAATTAAATGTTGCAAGTTTACTGTATGTAGTATATGTTTAAAAAAAAAGTAAATAAAACCCAAATATAGAACAAGGTAAAAAAAAAAGCAAGATCAGTACATACTAGACTGTCTCATTTACAACTAGGAAATGATGTAATAGAATATAAAATGGCAGCTCCCAAACTTACAGGAACAGCTATTCTGGGATGTCATCTAGTAAATACTTGGTGACACATTGTTATTAATGAAATAATCTTTTCATATCAATACAGTAAAGTCAAATATGTACCAAACACAGTAAACTTGCATAATTATAACACAGCACAGATGAAATCTTGCATTTTCTACTAATGCCCAGATCACACCAGCCTATTTTTTCAACATTATTTTCAGTGAAGGGTTCCCCATCCTTTATTTCCACCTTTATCGACAAAATATGATGAAACAGTGCATATGATTGGCAGAGTGCTAGCCAATCAGAGTTGAGCTGAAAAGATTTTGGCGGTAACTCCAAAGCTTTTCCCATTTATGAAAGATGGCGTTTAATCTTTTTTTAGAGGTTAAAATCGTGTTTCGGCAATGCAATTTAGGTAGAATTTGAAATGACTTTTAGCAAGCTGTCAATCTGTTCGAAACTAATTGTACATTGAATTCAAGCATCTTACTATTTAAGCAAAAGCGAACTGAATTTTGATTGACAACAGCGGGTATCCCACAAGCCCCTGCGACCTTAACGCAGCTCAAGAAGAAATGAAATCTCTCTTTAAAAAGTTGACATCTGCACATTCTGATGCATAGAATTAATTTATTTCAGTAAAAATATTGTTTATTTTCGAAAAATAGTCTCCTCACTGATATTTAATGGCTAATAGCCTTCGGATTCAATCAAAACGGAGGCCAAAATGGCACTGGTCAGCTACTTCGGGCTCAAAGCTGGTCGGTTCTGATTGGAGCTCACTAATGCCCAAATCACACGCGATCAGCACTGAAAACAACGTTGCGAATAGAGCAGTTTCTAAATTTTTCCAATGATGGAATCAGTGATGAAAATGATTATCAGTGATGAAAATGATCAACAGAGACAAATCACACGATCATAGAGCGTCAATGATGAAAACAATGTTGAAAAATATGCTGGTGTGATTTGGGCATAAGTGCAGTCACTTTGAAACATGTCATGGATTATTGTCTGCTTTAATGAAAATTTCCTTCGATGATATCTTTGCCACACAATCGCTTTACTAGCATAATGTCAGTACTGCTTGTTTCTGGTTGTTGTAATATGTTAAAAGTAAAGGTTTCCCACTACAGGTGTAAGCAGGTCCTTGGGATTGCAGGAGGTAAGGCCAATGGGACTAAGTTGAGATCGGGTGGTCAATCTGACTCTTACCCACCTTTAACTTCTAAGAAAGAAACCTGCAACCCATTCAGTAGAGGTCTGGGTACACCCTAGGACCCATTTGGAGGAGAATAAAGTGTGGAAAAACATCCCTGCCTTCCACCGAGGCCAGGGATCGAGCCCACCACCTCCAACCTGCAGCCAAGTGCCCTTACCTACTTGGCTATCGGGCCCACTGTTGCAATATGTACTGCAGGAAGATGTCAGTAGCTTCAATGGCCAGCAGTGTAAGAAAAGAATTCTTCATGCTCTCTGCCTCTGCGGTATCCTCTCAGCACTCATCTTTTTCTTCCTGCAACTTTTGATGATTTCTTCATCTGTTAAAGCTAAACTAAAACCTTTCACAAATAGCCCACGTGCCATTGCAGCGCCGTCACAGTAGCAACAAATGGCCTAAATCTGCCTCTCTTACGACACTGTCTGAGCTATAGGTGGATAATTGAGAGTCCAGTTATTAAGGGCTGAATTAGCATGAGTCTACTGTAATTGACCAATTATTTTTTGCAAGAGATAAGAATTACATACTTCAGGATATGCAGCTTCTCATATTTGGATTTCAATGATTTTTTTTGTGCATAATATTTACTGTTGTCATTTCATTTGAAAATGATACATTGTTACAGATTAACAATTTACTGAACCACAAAATCCTGGCATCATAGCAAAATAGGTGAACTGATACTAGGGTATCAAAGTAGACACTTTTTGCAACAGCTTTTATTAGTATTTGGAACAGTTGAATTGTTAATCGTCTTTTAAAGCAAAGCTCCAAAAGGATTTGAAAGATTTAATTGACTTAATAAAAGATTTAATACATGAGATATAAATAAAATTGTAAATTTCTGTAAATAGATTACATGAAGTGAATCATATGACTATATAACACTTATAGGCAGCACTTTCTGTAAAGTTTTATGATTATAAAGAATTTGAAGTTGCAGTTAATTATTTATCTTTTTAATGTTTCTATTCATGGATATTTTAATATTACTTTAACCATGTTTTAAATTTACTACTTTAAGCTTTTGAAACTCTTCTAGATCTTCTATTCCATCTCTTGTACATTATAACCTCTCCATCTTTACACAGTTAAAACCAAAGCAATCAATGCTTGTTATTAAGTGGGAAGTTTAGAAAGTAATGTTATTGGAGATCCTAACATTATTGATACTGCTTCCCTAGATCAATCACTGCAAGATCAGTTATCTGATGTTAAGTTTATCAGATGTTCACTTTGCAGTGACAAAAATAAAACAGAAATGCTATTTGACACAGTGTATAATTTGCAAAATTCTCCAATTATTATTGCTTAAATGACAATGTAGAAAAAAAAAAAAACTAACGTTAATTTTTTTTTCTTATCAATTAAAAAAAAAATCCTGAATATTAACCAGATTATTTTGTTGTTGTTCTTTTGGTGAACTGTTTAGTTTTTTATTATCATAGTAACTGCTGTAATATCAGTAATTATCTCATTATTTTTTTATATTTAGAATTTTTTCTCAAGTAACACGTTCAGAAGAATCCTTAAGATGTGAAGATGAAGGCAGTAGTAATACAAGTCTTCATTCAGAAAGTCTTTCGATGGATCAAAGGGATTAAATTAAAGGATTAAATGGATCAAAGAGAAAGGTTATGCTGGAAGTGTTGAATATCAGGATATTTAGAATTCATTCCTGAAGGTCTAACTGTCCATAAGGAGATGTATGTTGCCATTCTTCGTCTTTGTGATGCAGTGCAATGAAAGAGACCTTATTTGGAAGCAGATAGTAATCAGCTGGAGCAAGATCTGAAGAATATGGAGGCTGAGGAAGGACGGGTATGTTGTGCATTTTGAGGTATTTGTTCACCTCGAGCTACCAGTGTGCTAGGGCATTTTTCTGATGGAGAATCCAATTCTTTCCTTGCCACAAAGAAGGCCTCTTTTGTTGCACTGCATCACAAAGACTATGACAAATGGCAACATACATCTCCTTATTGACAGTTCGACCTTCATGAATGAATTCTAAATATATAATCCCTGCATATCAAAAAACACTTCCAGCATTACCTTTCCCTTTCATCTGTCTGCACGAAATCATTTTTGTCATGGTGAGGAATGTGATTTCCATGGCGATGACTGCCGTTTGGATCGTAGAGAAAATGCCGTGTCTCATCAGCTGTAATCGTCCTGTTTGAAAGATTTAGATCTTGGTACACCCTGTTAGTCAGTTCTCCACCAAACAGTGATCACTCTTCCCGTTGTTCATAGGTTAACATCCTCGGAATAGTGTGTATAGAACCATGAGGGATTCCTAATTCGTTTGCCATAGCATATATCGACTGTTTGCAATGTCGTCTGATGTCTGGCAATCATTTCTTCATTTCTTGCCGATCTGGGTCTTCCTGGATGTGGATCATCTTCCGTGGCAACATGACCATCTTTGAATCTAAAACTAGAAGTTAATGTGTTCATTTGAATTCATATTTAGCAATCAACAAGATTTGTATAATCATAAAACTTTTTTGTAATTAAAATCAAATGTGAAATTAAAATCTTAATAGTACAATATATTTATTTTTAATTGGTTTCAGATCAAATAATGTTTCTCCATGTAAAGTACCAATCACTCCTGTTAAAATGGCCTTATATACTATTAGACAACTGAAAAACATGCTTACATCTGCTAAGGATCAACCTAGTAAAGGACTTCAAAAGTTTTTTGAGGTAATGTGCTGTGTAATTATTACTATATTTTCTTGAAGAAAAATTGGGACCCTTTAAATATAATTGATTAAATATATTTCCTTCTATCACTTTGGAAATATGATATGCTTAGTTTAATTAATACGTATTACAGCAAATTACTATTAAGCAAGTAGCCATTATTGCAAGGTGCTACTATGATAAATTTTCTAGATAAATCACAAGACACAAATAAAACAGGATTGTCAATTAATCTATGTATATAACCTGTCTTAAAACAATAAGTAATAAAAACCTCACTTAAAACAATAATACACATTACTAAATAATTAAACTGAATTCATTTTAAATTCAAAATGCTATTCAATCTTTTATCTTTCTTTATAAATTTTCTGAATAAGTCTATTCCTCTACTTAATTTTAATGATTTGTCCTTATTAATACAAAAACAACAATTTACTACACATGATTCTAAAATCAATCTTATGTGTGTATCATCTATATTATAAATAATATCAACAATAGGATCTGGATTATGGCTGAACCGAAAACAATGGTCCGCCCACTCTGATACAAAACATTATTATTATTATTATTATTATTATTATTCTGTGTATTATTATTTTAAGAGAGGATTGTCAATGTTTTAAGGATTGAACACTTGTAAGATATGACTATAGCAACTATGCAATAGTTACAATAATAGTATTGCTTGAGAAAGTTACATGTTACTACTTTAACAAACTGCTAGTATAGAAATATTCTACAATATATTGTACATTTACATATTTTACTTCAGAGATTTAGTATTATATTTTTCATATGGGGAGTTAAGAAAGTAATGTTATTGGAGATCCTAACATTATTGATACTGCTCCCCTAGATCAATCAGTCACTGCAAGAACAGTTATCTGATGTTAAGTTTATCAGATGTCTACATTGCAGTGAACAAAATATAAAAAAAAAAAAATGTATTTTCATATGTTCAGTGGCTCTGACTTTTTTAACACTTTTTTTTTTTGGGGGGGGGGGGGGGAGAATTTATATCAATCCTTGTTAGCAAAAATGCCAGAAATCAAATTTTTCTTTTTATCTTTCTAATTTTTTTTAACCTTTTCTTTTCATAATTACAG
>JAFIDM010010028.1:37876491-37889896 GCA_023159025.1 Thereuonema tuberculata | reverse complement strand
TTTTTCTTACGCTTTATATTTTGGATGAAAATATATATATATATATATATATATACTGTCTGAGCACGGATATGAAATCTCACGACACGTCTACGCACATCAGAAGAAGGTGAATCCATTTCCATAATAGGGTAATCAATTCTTCTTATAAGAAGTTTGATCAATCTTGTTTGTTTATTTCAAGAGTGGTTCAAGACATTTATCTCTATAGTCAAAATGGGAAGTCCAACAAACATCACACTATGTCAGTTTTTCAAAGTATTCCCCTTGAGTGTCCAGGCATCCCTGCCATCTTTGTGGCAGTTCCCTGATTCCTTTGGCGTAGAAAGAACTGGCCCACTGTCTTTAGGGCTTTATCTTTAGTGCTTCATATGTCTTGAATTTCTTCCTTCCCAGATGAGCTTTAAGGGGCCCAAACAAATGGTAATGACTTGGGGCTAATCCTGACTGTAAAGGGCGTGGGGCAAAACCTCAGTGCATTGCAGCCAGAGTTGCTTCTGTCAAATTGGCCGACTGAGGCCGAACGTTTTCATTGAGAAGAATGAAATGTCCAGGCAACATCCCAGATCATTTCTTGCCAATGGTGTTTTGTGCAGCACCTATCAGCAATGTGCAGAAATACTGAGCATTAATGGTGGCCCCTTTCTCCAAAAAATCTACATGGATAAGCCCAGAAGCCACTTTCAACAATTGCAGTCGTATGAACCTATCGATGCGGTTCATTTGTCACCAGCTCTTGTCCTTCACCAAACTGTTGACAACTTTTGTACACTCTTGGCCATGACAGCTTTTGTTCCCTATACTGTGCTTGCAATCTTCTCAAAATTTCAGCTGGCTTAACGTTTTCCTTCACAAGAAATTTGATTATGCACCACTGTTTCGCAGCTACAGACACAGTGCTTGCCGCTGTGTTCTTTGTAACTGCTGTGCATGCATCAAATATGTCATGCCAAATACTCACGAAAGATTGTGTTACTTCCTCCGCAAGTTGTATCATTCTACAGTTATTCATCCATTTTTTACGCATAACAGTATCAATCAACCTTGAACCACCCTTGTAAACATCAGAAAATTTAGCTTTTATTTTCTGAACATCTCCCCTTCAACACAAATAGACTGTTCTTGAGACTCTGCCAAGTGGAGGTCTCTCAACTGTAGTTGGACAGTGTGTGTGTATATATATATTAGTAGCTTTTTAGAGGCTGGAATCCCAGCCTGTTAAGGACTGTTGAGAAGATTGAACTTTTATAATTCAAATCATTTTCAAGTGAGTCAGTTTTCAGAAATTAGCAAGAAAAGATCACTGAAATTCCCACTTTAAAAAAAGCATTAGAAGGGAGTTCTGTGGATGTATTAATCCATTTTTGTTAATCCTCTTATAATATGCATCAGGTGTAATATGATAATTGACTGCTATTTAAGTAGTAATACAGATGTAATTTATTCTTTACTGTTTATATCAGCATTATATTGTATCCAAAAAAGAAGAAAGTAGGCTTAAAGTTCTTTCTGGAATCTTTGTTACAACTGAAATACTGATTAGTAATGCTTAACTCGGTTGAAATATATACGTCCTTGATAAGTGTTGTGATAGACCTGGGGTACCAATTGATTCTGGGCATTTTGCAGTCATGGATTCTTCAAATCTTTGTATCCTTTGAAATGATTAACAAAAATACAATAAATATCGAAATCAAGCATTAGTGTTTAAGGTCACCAAAATAAAAGTAACCATAAATATGATAGCCTGAAGTTTTCTTCTGATAAGCATTGTATTAACAAGTATTCTGATCTTTTAACTGCTTGATTTATGGTGTCTATCAAGTAGTGACAGTTACTATTAAAATATTCTTCAATATCTTTTCAGTCTGTAATAATTCCGAGCAGTGATTCTCCATTCCCATTTTGTTGTTGTTAGTTGCATCAGTGTCATGTCCGTAGTTTTAAAGCAGACTTTACAATTATGTTATGTTCAGCTAATGTTCCTTTCCATATCTTCTCAGAAGTATCAGCAATTAATTCTGATTCTCTTACACTTACCCAAGTTATGAAAATCAACAATGACTTACATTACTTGTGATTCTTCAGCTTTTAAGAAGTTAACTAGAAATTCAGATCTCTCTCTCTCTCTCTCTCTCATGCAATGACACAGAAGGAAGAAGGTTGTAATAGTTGAATTCTTTATGTAAATTTTAATAAACAATGGAGTGAGATCTTAATGTAATATAGGTATTCACTCAGACTTTCTTCTGTTCTTAAAAAGATAAAGTATTTCTATAACAGGCCTGTGTAGGTCCTTGAGGTCACAGTAAGCAAGGCTCCAGGCCTTACTAATGCCTGCCTTTTTAATTCCCATGAAAGAAACCTGGAACCTATTCTTCAGAACGCTGGGTAGACCTTAAGACTTGTGTGGGAAAAATTCCCAGGGATTGAATTGAACTTTTCAAGGCTGCATGTCACGAGCTGCTTCTCTAAAACAAAATGTCAAAATATTGTAAATAGTTTACATGTTGTATTCGTCTATTTTAAATGCTCTAAACAATAGTGTCTAATAGTACAAATGCAATCTATAATGATTGGTAAAATAAAAAAAAATAAAAAAAAGCCTTTTATACTGAAAGCATTTTTTAAATTATATTTTATAATTTATTTTTAGCATTTGAAAATGATTGAAGATCGTATTATAGAAGAATTAGCATGGCAATCAGTAAGTGTTTTTGTTTCCAGTTATTTTGTTATAATTTGTAAAAACTCATTAACTTGTCTTAAAGTTAAAGGTTAGATTTACTGAATTTTTAACAGTATGTACGTTAGGAAAATATTTTCAATTAAAAAAAAAATTAATATTAAATAGATCTAAAGATTGTACATTTGTTTGTTTATAGGGCTCTCCTTTGTTTGAGGGTTTTCATTCTATTCAGAATTTACCCTTAACATTTCCACAAAATGAAGAGAGAACTACAGCATCAACTGTTGACTTGTAAGTAGATTTAAAATATTCAGAAGATTAAGAATACCATTATTAAGCATTAGGGAGTTTCAATAAGCAGTGTTTAAAAAAATGAAAAATCAAATAATTATTGGACATTATTGAAACAGTTAGTGGGGAATTAAGTCATGGAGAAAGAACAAATGGTAGGAATGTAGGATTGCAAAGATAAAAATAAGACATCTAAGAATTAAAATAAATGTTGGAAACAAAAGTGTAGATAGTTTTTAATAATAAAAGATAAATAAGACTAAATGAACAGAAGGAAATAAATATTCACTATGGTATAACAAACATGAATAAATGATCGAACGGTTTTGAAATGTTTGCCATCTGACTCACTTTCTATGATTGTTCAAATTGGAGAAAACCTAAAAGCAATTAATTTATTCCCAGTTGCTTTTGAATTTAATTCTTGATTTTTAAAAATGTCCTTATTTCATTACGTTATTGCTTTTTCTACATTAAAAGAAGCATATCTCCAATCACATTTATTTTCAGTCACTTAATGAGAGTTACATTCCCAAGTTCACTTTCACATTGCATTTTAATCAGTGAAAGCATAGAAAAAGCAGGAAAAATTAAAGTTTTCCTAATGATTGTTGAAAAATAGATGATGAAATTGTTTTAATTTCATCTAATACAACAGTGAAACTTGGATAATTCGAAGCTGAAGGGACCAGAGAAAAAGTTCGAATTATCCAAAAATTCGAATTACATATATTCTCTCAAACAGAAGAGATAAATAAAAAAGATTAACTCCACGATCAAAGATTTAACACAAACTTTATCTAAGAATACTGCTACATTTTTTATCATTAAATCAAACATTTTTTTAATTAGCTTAATTATTCATCACTTTCAAAAAAAAAAGGCAGATATTTTTAATTGCTTCATTAAATGTAAACTTTGTGTCCTAGCATATGATTCCAACCTCTGGGTTGCCAGGTCCTCTCATTCTTTTTCTATTTTTTCCATTGCCATTTTTGCTGCTTATTTTGCTGCTCATTTTATCATTGTTAAATATGTCGATAGCATGTTGGATGGAATTCCAAATTCCTTGGCAATTTCCGATTTCTTTTGAAGGCCTTTTTCCACTTCCTTAATCACCGCTACCTTTTCAGCTAATGTTAATGACTTATAAGGAGCTTTAGCTTTTGACAATGGCATAATAAGAGCATATAAACAATACTTAAATCACAAGCACAAAAACTGAAAATGTATATAACCGCATTAAATCATTCACAGGAAGCGCACGTGACTCCCAGACCAAAGGGGTGTGGGAGGGGGGAGGGTAACAACAGAGGGTGGACAGAAAAATCCTCAGAAATCTCCACATTGATATTCCAACCCACGCTTTTGTTTTCCTTAGAAAGACCGTTAAAATAAATAATGTATCTTAGCTGAGAAAAGTCTCAGAAACAATTTTTACTGTAATATTTTAAGGATGATCGTACGAAAAATTCGAATTATCCAAAATAAAATTCGAATTATCCACGATTTTTTAACATTATTTTAATACAGAATTCTAGGGACCGAGCAAAAAATTCGAATTATCCAGAATTTCGAATTAAACAAGTTCGAATTATCGAAGTTTCACTGTACCTCTTTTTTATTATTATTATTATTATTATTAAACACACTAAAGGTAAGGATTTATGTCAAATCCTTTTATGCCAAATTATCTAGGATCAAAAAATTTTTGAGGCATTTAACTTATTCTTCAGTGGATAATAAGTAATCATTAATACATACATTACCTTAGCATTCTTGGTCTTCTTAGATGCAAGAATTCTTGACTAAGTTTGAAGTCGGTGATTGTGCATTTACTTGCTAATCTCATTGAACTTAATTAAACAATTTCATTTTATTTTAAAATTTATATATTGTATAATTTACATTTGTTACCTTTATATAAAACATCCCCCTTTTGTTTTATAGATTTAGTAATAGTCCTAAGAAGGTGAATTTTCCTCAAGCCTTGACAATATTTTTACATAAAGGTAAAGAATTTTTTAAAAAAAATTTTCCATTAATCTTTGTATCCTGTTTTAAGATTTTAGCATAAGGTGTGAAATGTAAAGTTTTTGTTTAGCTTTTTCATTTGAAACAATTTAATTCCCATTTTTTTTTTTTTTTTTTGATAATTTGTTGTTCACAGAATTCTTTGTAGTGAGGAAAATCACAAATCAAAATTTCAAGAGAACAGAATCTTATTCAATAAAATTATTTCAAAATGTCCATCGTCCTCCTCAGTGGATTATAAAGTATACAGCTTTGTATACATTGTGTAGCACAGTCGTTAAAATTTTAGCTGCTATAGAAGCATGCATCACTGAAAAGAAATATTCTGTCGTTCCTTTCTTGGATAGTGAAGATGAGAAACCTACTTGAAATGCATTCAAAAGATTCAAAACAGTTTATCATTGCAACAAGTGTACAAGTGAGATGAGATGTTCAAAAATGAAGTTTCTGGTATGAGAAATCTAAAAAGCAGTGTTTGGGTGGCTTGGCATGCCAGCAGATTTTTTTTTCTACAGAAATGCAATCATTAGGAGAATATGCAATGAGAACTACGCTGAAAATAACAAATTTGTCATGAAAATGTTTTAAGGCATTATTGACGACTCGGCATAATTATAACAAGCATTTCATTCGCCAATGATTTAATCTGATTCCTGGAGTTTTTTTTTTTCTCTCCAACGAATAGTTAGTGCTGCATTTTCAGTATTTTAAGTTGTAATTGATTGAACATGCTAAGTCTCATTATTTGATTGTCACATTTCTTATTGGTCTACATATGCATAATGTTAAAGTAGTAATTGATCAATTTGCTTAATACTGAGATAATTCTTGTGTTTGAATCAATTTTAAATGAGTATCATTATCTTGATCTCGTCACCCCTTCCCCCAAATCACTTTGTGTGTGGTGGAGGGGGTCTTGTTAATATCTTAGCAGTAAAAAGAGAACAAAGTTACAACTTTACTTGAAGTTTGCCTATTCAGTAAAAGAATTCTGACATTTTTTGCCACTATAAACAATTAATTGCTTTTTATTTAATATAATTTCAAGTACTTAAAATGAAAAACACATTCAAAATGAAGCAGTGGTTCTTTTAATTTAATGGAATAATTTAAGTCATCCAAGATAAATTTGCTGATGCTAATCATAATCTGGGTAATTTACCGACCAAGAGATTAGATTTTAAAAGCTTTATGACAACTTCAGGAAGGCAGTTTTCAAATGCTAATGTTCAAGATGCTACATGCTTGGTCAGCATTGAATGGAAAGCTCAATTAATGGTCTTTAAAAAAAAAAAAAGGTATGAATAATAGCTACTTTATTTTGACAGAATTAGGATACAGAATGAAGGATAAAGCAAATTCAAGGGGGAAAAAAATGATCATTCCCTATTATACTAGGAGATTTGAATTAAAGTAACCCTATGCAGAGCACTCTGGAGAGAGAGAGAGAGAGCACCAGTAGGCGAAAAATCATCAGGCTTGGACTATATACATTCCAGATCATGAAGAAAAGATTTTTGCAATAAAAAAAAGTGAGATAAAAAAATAACTGAGAGGGGGAAATATGGTGCTGCTTGAGGGTACTAATTATACAATTGCATCAATTGGATGGGTGTGAATGGAAAAAGAACTTCAGTATACTCTTGCTATCTTGAAGTCACAGGGACGCTAAAAAATAGAAATATCGAGTTTTCGAGATAACAAGGTCATAACCAAAACATAAAAATCATGTAAAAACACAAGGTACGGAATAATATTCTAAAATTAAAGTCTTGATAGATCAGAATAAGTCTAAATATGTAATGATAGTTACAATAAGTCTAAATGCAGCAATGATAATTTTAATTTTTAAAAATGGTCAAAAATATTAAATTGAAAAGAATCGTCCCTGACCCCCTCAGAGAGATAATGAAGGGTGTGAGATATTCTTGGAAAAATACCTCTATTTGCTTCAACACAACTGAACGGTGATTTTTCCAGAAAAATTCATTTTTTACTTCGAAAAATATTCGTCATAGCAAGGTTTTGAGTGAAAATTCTTCGACATAAGAATTAAAATTAATATTGGATGAATATGTAATATCAAGGGGAAAAATAATTTTTCGGCATATCAAGGTTTTAAGATATCGAAGTTCGAGATATCGAGAGTATAATGTATAAACAAAGACATACCAAGTGTTTTCTAATGATTTTTCTATTATTATTATTATTTATTTATACCATATATTATGTAAAAGTGGTTAATAGCAGAGAGCTGACTGAGTCTACAGGGAGATGTCAAGGATAATCAGAGGCAATGTTCAATCATTCTGCAGGACCAAAAGCTGATACCGAGTGACATGTTTGACAGCAGAACGCAATTGATCTGTAGAGATGTTTTAAGTGTGCAGGTTGATTCTGTCCTTCAAATCTGTCAGGTGAAGAACTTTGCCCAACAAACCATGCTTTTGAGGCAACCCCAAAGCCAAAAATCAAAGGGGTTAAGGCCGTATTGGCCATCTTGTTGAAAATGCATGATTGATGATTTTGCTGGAAGTGTGGGATGAAGAAACTGTGCAGCATGTCCCAGTAATGAATTGCGATTACCTACAGGTCCGGTTGGATAGATTTCCTCAAAGAAAAAACGGCTGATCAGAAATGTGGCCGTAAACCCTATCCATTTGGTTACCTTCAGTGAATGTAAGGGAATATGTTGAAACTGACTAGAATTCTCTATGACCCAGATGTGGCAGTTTTGCATATTCACTGTTCCACAAACATGAAAATGAGCTTCATCACGCCATAGGATGTTCCAGGGCCAATCCTCATCAACCTGCATGCATGCCAGGAGTGTCAAAAGAAATGCTTCTCGGATATTGGCATAGCCAGATTGCAACTCTTTGAAGTGGCAGAGCTTATTGGGATATTTATGCAGTGCTTTGGACAAACATCTAATTACTTTGCTCTGGCATAAGCACTACACTTACCTGCAACATTCTCATGTGATTCCTCGGTGATCTGATGAAAATCCCATTCTTGATTATTCCATTAAAAGAAATATTGTAGCTTCAGTGAAATAATCCATTGAGAATGAAATCACAGGAAATAGTAGGCTTTTAAAAGCTTAGCACCCTCTTTGTCTTGACAAAGATGACAATGCTTGGAGTGACTTCAAAGCCAGGATCCCAACTGCTCCAACAATAAAGTTCTTGTGCCTGGAGATATACACCGATCAGACAAAACATTAGACCACCTACTTACTATGATATTGAGCCTCATCTTGCCATCAAAACAGCCTTCAACCAGCAAGACATGGATTGTACAAAATCTTGGTAGGTGTCCTGTGATAGCTGGTACCACAATGTCACCAGAAGATCCTTCGATTCCTGCAAATTATCTGGTTGAGGTGATGCATCAAGAACACATTTCTCCAACTTAAACCACAAATGCTCGATCAGATTAATGTTGGGAATTTGGAGGCTATGATAATAGTGGGAACCTTAATAATAATATTCTGTGGACCATTTACTGATAATCTGAGCTGTATGACTTGCAACATAGTCTTGCTGATAGAAGACATCTCCATCAGGGAACAGTCGCTATAAAGGGGTGTACTTGATCTGTAATGATGTTTACGTAGGTGACACATGTCAGAGATCTGTCTATAGGGATAGGTCCAAGTGTTCCCCAGAAAAATATCACCTAGGACCTACCAAAATCTTGTCAGAGATCTGACTATAGGGATAATAAGTTCAAGTGTTTCCCTAGAAAATATTGCCTATCACGCTTCCTCCTATCACCTGTATTCATCAGTACATCCGGATGAGAAGGCTTAGTTTGCCAACATTGATATTCTGTTTCTCAGTGATCCAATTTTTATTTTCATGGGCCCACTGCAAGCACTTTCGACAATGACAGCTGTTAAAGGTACATGCAGATGAAGAGTGTGTTCCGTCACTAACACTATCAGTACTGTTGAAACTATGAGAGAATTGTGCCACATTATCCCTCCTATTGCTTCACATAAGAAGAGACAACCTAATCTCACCTCTTGCAACAATGCCTTGTGGCCAGCCCATGCATTGACGACAGTTCAATTTTTGGATAACTTGATAGACCCTCACTGCTGATGAGCTCAAACAGCCCACTAGCCTTGCTGTTTCGGAGATGCTCTCACCAAGGCATCCAGCAATCACAATTTGGTCTTTGTTAAGTCGGATAAATTTGCTGTTTTACCCTTTTGCGCACCGTAACAAATACTGCTCATGCATCATGGATGTCAGCTCTTATACATCTGCTTGATGACCTTACCACGTGCTGCTGTGCGTCTGTAGGACTGGTTCATTGTGTAGCCCAGGATGGTCCTAATGTTTGGACTGATCAGTGTGTACTTGTTGGATATTCTTTTTTTTTTAATTGGAAGTACTGACAGTATTGTTTTTAATCTAGCAGTAGCACAACAGCAATTAAGATAAACTTAAAAAAAAACACATTTATTAACTGGATTAAACTTGATTAAACACTGCAACTTGGTCTAACATATTCTCAAGTTAAATAGCATTTAGCCATTCTGTCGTAGTTCGTTTGTTAACACTTGTTAATATCTTCACCCTACATTGATACGTTTAATGACTGATTTATCAGGAATAACAAAGAATGTCTTGCCACAATCACATGCTCTTTTATCTGCAACATTCATGGAATAAAACTGTCATGAAGATTCATAGATCGATCGTTGAATGCCAAATTTCTTATGTACACTGTTAGGCCTGTTTCATCGTCGCACAAGATCTTCAATGGAGCATACAAATCTCTGATATTATCTGGTATCTTCAAAAGCTACCGTTTTATTTCTCTTGTTTTCCTTGCTTCCAAATTCACATCGTTGGAACACAATTTTTTTGCACACAGAGCGAAAACACTTCTTTACTTAGTAAGAGTTGGCCACCATCTTTTTTTCTTTTAAACAATCAACACCATCAGCTCGTGTCTCTATGGCATTTTTCACATCTGCGATCTCTTATTGTTATACAACAATACTCGTATCGTCTAACAATACTGCTAAACCAGTTGAAAAAGCTTTCCAGCAGTCCGAAGAACCTGTCACCTTAGCATAAACTTAGATGCAAAAACATTTCTGACGGAAGAAGAAAAGAAGTTTATGAAGTTTATAATACCTACACACAAAACTTTGAATTGAAATAATGAAATTTTATTCCCACCTTGTAAGAGTCAACAAACCAACTGTAGTAGCACATCTTCAACAAAACAATGAATTAGTCTTCTTAAAAGTAGATAGATTCAGAAGTAAATTGGACTTTATATACCAACAACAGCCATCCAGAGTCCTGTGTACACTATTTTGGATAATTTTGTAGTTTTACTGATGTTATTCCTTCTATTTCTTCAGATTTCAATGAATCAGTTTAATTGAGTCTTTAAACAAATGTTATTTCATTAAAATATTTTTGTTTCATTATATATTTTTATAATAAAAATATTTGTACATTTAATTGCTTTAATGTATCCAAATCATGATTATATCATTTTGATAGAAAGTAGAGAATCAGTCAATCACTTTACTGTAAATGCCGTTAATCTGGTCTAATTTGTTGTTCTAAACTAATAAACTAGAATGGGCTTGTCATCTTTGACAATGTAAGTTATTAGAATTGGGAAATTCATCTTTTCTGATGTTACCATTAATTTAAGCAATAACGAAAGCTTTCATTTTTACTATTTATCTTCCATTTTCTTGATTGTTGAAAATTCTGATTCATCTGGCATCAGAGTAACTGGGTGGTTGATTAACACTTTCAGGTCGTACCCTTCATCCCTCTGTCTTCCCCCACAGGTCGTGCTATTTTGGCATGTTTTCAAACTAAGGTTATTATCAATGCATGTATAATTGGAAATGTACTTAGGATCTGTGATAAAGAACAAATGTTTGTCTTCAAAATAGTATATTACATTTAATGGTAACTATTATGGTAAAAAAGATATTTAGATACAAAAAAGGATAAAAATTGAGACAAAAAAAAAAGTTTTACACGATATATTTAATACATAAAAATTCTAAAGTATCACAAATCACAAAAAATAATATTAAACAATATAAAATTATATCTTATATTGTTGTAATTATATTATAAACAATATAAAAACGTAGTCATTTGAAAATGCTTTGAAAACACTATTCACAGACTTCCAAAACAAGTGCCGACATCGGTACACTTGTGTGACTTCCGGCGAAAAATTATCGACAGTTAACTCCACCTATTGATGTATTTTTGAACTACAATAAAATACAAACAATCCCGAGTGGTCGCCGCTCGAAGAAACGCCGGCCAAAGTGAAGCAAAACAATGAAAAATACGCGCTCGGCAATTTGCCGAGCAACGTCAATTTGGGGAATCTATAGCTGCCCGTAGAAACTACGGGCAGCGACCTGAATGTGTTAAACAAAAAGTGTCATTCGTTAAAATGCTTCAGATGTTTTGAAATTTTCTATACTGATTTCTTTGTTTGTTTGTTTTTTTTCTTTTTTTAGTTGGAAGATACATGTATCGCAGACTAGAATTGATGTGCAGTTCTTTGGATATTCCTACGGAATTGGTAGGACATTAGAATTATTTTAAATTGTTTTTAGGATGCATCTTATAAATTAACATTGCTAATATATGAAGTTAAAAAAATATTAAAAGATGTTGTTTTTTATTTTTATAGCAAACAAAAATTTGGACCTGCCTAGATCATATTTTGACATGCAAACCAGATTTGATGAAAGATCGTCATCTTGATCAAGTAAGTCTGTGAATTGAGATTCCTTTCTTAGATTCACCCTCTACAGTAATAGAAGATTGATTTAACTTTATCTTTATACACTAAAGTCATTTTTTTGAATGAGTTGTTTCATTCTGGTTTTATGTCTCCTAAAATTGTGGAGATTGGTTTTTGGCTGTTGAACATCGGCTCCCTAACTTGGCCCACTCTGAAGCAAAATCCTATATGCTCCCCTGAATATAAATCATGGTATTAAATTCCCCTGTATTGAGAAGTAATTAAAGGAAATAATAGTTAAGGATTTACTGAGATATTAAAAATCTCCATCGTTTTGCTGGGAACGTGTATTTCAGTGACAGTAAAAGGTTGCATTATTCTCTTTGCTTACCTATGTTAATATTTACATTTCTTTGTAGATGCTGATGTGCAGTATTTATGCCCTTTGTAAAGTTTCTGAAAAAGAAAGGATGTTCAGAACAATTGTACAAGTTTGTCGTGAAGTTCTAGATATGCCTCCAAGGGTAAGTTGTACAGTTTTTATATTGTTTATTTATTATTCATTATTATTAGAACTAGTAGCAATGTAGAAAGAACATGAAACTGCATATACATAGTGCCTTAAGAAATAAGTTCTAAAATTTGGAATGGTTTGTCAATTTAGAAACTTCATAGGCAATTCTATTCCTAGTATCATTAGTGAATGTGTTGCTGCTAAAGGTGGAATTCTGTTGAGCTGCTGTGCAGCAGTGACTGCAGTCTTAGTGAAATGACTTTCACTGCAACTCTTAGCCACTTTTATTTTCATTTCAACCATATCTGTTGGCTGCAGTCCAGCAATTGCTGCTTGCAGCCATTGGTTAGTGGAGAAAGACATAGATAATTTATAGACATAGATTATACCTTTACAAGTAATAAGCATTCAACTTTTGTAAGTGGCACATATAATAGATCAGACAGTTGTGTGAAGTCTTTTAAACTTTTAAAGTTCATAATTTTATGTATAAAGATATACTGAATTAACAAAACTTTTAATAATCAAGACTGAAGATATAATATATATATATATATATATATATATAATCACAAATATTTCCCTTCATTAATTTGTTAATGAAGGCTTCAATGTGACTATTAAAGGTTTTATAGAAGGTTTTTATAGATTCTTTTATTGATTAATTGTGATGTAAATAATTGGCTACTTAACTAAATGAAAATGATTTATTGGAAATAAAATTTGATGAAAATGATGATAATAATTTTTGATTTATTAAATATTGAAGAAAACAAAATTCTGATACTAAGAAAATGTTTGTTGAACAAAAATTCATTCATAATCGAATTATTTTTTACACTAACATCTAAGTTCAAATGCACAACTAGAAACAATTTTTTTAAAAAAAATAAGATTTCTCCAAAAAATGTCGTCTAAGAATACAATTAAAGTAATAACATTTTTCAATAACTATACAATAAGTGTTTTATGAAGCTTATATTATTTAAAAAAATACAAAATTAACAAAAATTTAAAAAAAAATTATATATTTTCTTCTCTCCATGTGAAGTGAAATGTTGCAACCCTGTGGTTGCAGGAAGAAAAATATCCTGAGACAAATGGCAGCAGCAGGCAAC
>JAFIDM010010028.1:37828078-37849818 GCA_023159025.1 Thereuonema tuberculata | reverse complement strand
TTTAAATTTTAAACAGATGCATGAGCTTTAACTCAATGACTTTTAATATAATCAATGCATGTAAAAAGAACAGTATATAAGTTTAATTATTTATATTTATTTTTCCCTATTCTAATTTATAGAAAAAATTAGATTAAATTAGATTGGATATATAAATTTTGCCAATCCGATTAGATCATTCTGTTGCTATGAACTGTGTAACAACTTTTATAATTCTGAGTTCAGATTAAAAAAAAGATAAAAAATCGATTCAGTTATTTTGAAAATAATAGTTATTCAGAAAAACAATACTAAGGATTCAACAAAGAAAAGAAATAGGAATATCGATTTCATACAATATGTTAAGTCACTCAACTTATTTTTATTATTTATTTTTTCCAAAATGATTTCTAAATATGTTTTTTTCTTTAATGAAAAAATCTGTGTGCTGTAAATTAACAATTACTTTTTTTCGTGTGGGATAATTAGATTTGCGAAACAATTAAGTACTTTCTAATAATAAAATATTTTAAAATAATAAGACAAAATAGAATTTTATGGTACGACAAGAAACTACGTTAATGAAGAAAGTGGCTTTCTTTGCTTAACTACAAAATGGCTGCCGCCGCCATTAATTTGACGCTTTGAGACCTCAGCAGGTTATCCAGATCTTTTAGAGATCAGTGAGCAAAGAAATAGAAATAAGTCCTTCTATTTATTTGTTTTTGGGTTAAAGTTGCGATGGTGGTACACCTTTGGCGGACTTCGCGATTCGGACAATTTGAAGGGTTATTTTTCAATACATACATCCTGCAGCTCAGCCAACCTAATCTTACCTAACCTACAGTTAATTGTCGTTGCTTCGCAACTCATTAGGATGGAAATTGTTTTTGGTTGAAAATTAACACTGTGGTGTATTCCTCCGAACCGAATGACGAGGTGTACCACCAACGCAACTTTAGCCTGTTTTTTTTTTTTTTTTGCAGTAGAAATGCCAATGACAGGAGTATGGCTGTGACGCGTCCAGATAAAGCCGCGTGTAGCTTGTGAACATGTAATGGCGTGAGTAGCTATACAAGAGGAGGTTCGATTGGATCCGATAAGATACGCAGAGTTAACATTTACTTAACATGATAGTAGTTATCAGAGTTACAAAAGAGATTGTCATTAGAAAGACTTTTATATATATATATATATTAGATAAAGAATAGGGATTACGTGTAGTCTAATCGTTATCTGAAAACCGTCCAAATCGTTTATTCGATTATGCAGCTATAACCGACGACATTAAGTAAAATCAGATAGATAAATAGATAGAAAATAATTATTTCTGTAGTAACCAGAGCAATTATTCACGAATCGCAACTTCTCTGAAAGAAAACTGGTTAATTGGAGTTGAGAAATTAATAAATGAATTAGATACTTTTAGTTTCCGTTTTTGAAGTTATTCAAGCTATTTCAAATTATTATTTTTTCTGGAATCTCAACTTATGGTTCTGATGAAGCATCAAAATAACCCAATTATAATTAGTAAATAAATAAATAAAATGCCTAAAATCGTAAGTTTCAGTGATTTCTTGAATTGTCGATCTAGAAAAATATCCGATTATATCTAATTTAAAACAGTGATTCTTATTCTTGGATGCACCCATCCGCTGGAGGCGCTAGTCAAGTTTTAGATTAATTAAAAAAAATACCAATAACATGGATTTTATGTCATTAAATTCAATGATATTTATTAATTATTAAAGCATTTATTAATGTTATAGATATTTTTTTATAAGAATTTGTATTTCTAATAATAAACGTTAATATATAGATTTTAGCTTTTTAAATCTGAACTGTATTCGCCATTTGTGTTGTGTTCGCCAAGGGATGGGGAACATATTTTGAGAACCAAGAATTGAAGGGGTCAATATCAGTTAAGAACCACTGTTCGAAACAAAAACTTTTTTTTTCTTTTGTTCTCGCTTCTGACGAGTGTCTTCAACGTCAGCTTCAACTTTTTCACTTATTCTGTGAAAAGATCGTTTTAAATTAACTTTCCATTAAAAACAGACAAAGAGGTCAGAGTGAGGCGTTATTTTTTGAAGATCATTACCATGTAGCATCATTTGATCATCCAACTAGAACTAATTCATTTTCATGGATTATAAGGTAAAAGTTTTATTTATGCAACGTTTTAATCACTACACGTTGAAATCTGAGGGGAAGACTAAATGTGTTCTTGTTTTGTTTTTTTTGTTTTTTGTTTTAATATTCATTGAAAAACGCCTCATTTCTTGGTGCGAGTCATAGGTTTCGGTTGTTACCTGGTGTCTTGATTTACTGGAGATTGTCTCTAATTGGATGGTTCGAATAACTGCAGGAAGACAACAACCACATTTCCTCACAGACTGAACACACAACGATTCCACGGCATTTGTCAAGTAAGTAAATATTTAGTGATCACGATTTAAAAGGTTCATTGTTTTGGGTTTCATTATTTGTAGAGGTAAAATTCGCTTTCACGGAATAACAGTTTGAAATAACAAAAGAATTATTCAAGAGTAGCTTAAAACACTTATAATAGTCTACAGTTGCAAATTTCTGTGGAGACTTAAGCAAAACTTATAAATTTAATTTATTTTTTTAATCAGTTTTGTTTTTTTGTTTTTTTTAAATATCGGTATATCTATTATTATAAATGTAATTACTATGTTAAAAAATTTAATTTCAAAACTTAAAATACAAAAGTACTTAAAAAAATAAATTAAAATTAGATAATTTCAATAAAATGCTCACATAATTATTTAATGTAGATACTGTATATAATATATAATATATAATTTATATGTATTTTATATATAATACATATAAATTTTTAACTTAACATCATCTAGATCAAACTATAATTGTAAGGTGTAACTGGTTACATTATTGATCTTATTTATTTAAAGATAATTATGCATCAAAATACATACGAAATCAAATATATACAAATTTAAAGATAATTATGCATCGAGAGTTTTAAAGTACACGACTACTGATAATATAAATTTAATATTAAGAGATATAAATTATTTATAAAACAAATTTATGCCATTATAAATTGAGATAAATGTTGAATATCAAATAATAAGAACAGTATATATTTAATTCAGACTGAAAAGATTGTTAACAAGAGTACAGGAGTTATTTTACCGAAAAAGTACAGGAGTTATTTTACCGAAATAACCCTTCAATCAGACATCGTGTTTTTGATAGCGAAAATAATTGGTTTGATTCTGATCAGATATTTCTATTATATTGATTTTGTATTTAAGTATTGATTATTGATTAGAAATAACGTTAAATAGTGTTAAATATTAAAATATTAAGGAGATTACAATTAGTTTAAGAAGTAACCAATAATCGCAGTTAGACGATGAAGTTAAATTAAATTTTTTAATTTATTTGAACTTACTTGTAGCTTTTCATTCCAAAACATCGCTAATTTGAAAGGATATCAATCCTAATTGAAGATTTAAAAAGCAATTATGAAAAGAAATTGTGGATCTTTATTAGAAATTGTGGATCTTTATTAATAATTTTTAAATTAACAAGACTTTAACAATATTCTGAAGACAAATTTTACGATAATAATTTATCCACTCCATAACTCGTTTAAAAACCTTTGGTAATAGTTACTTATTCATCAGAATCACAGTGGCGCTTCAAAAGCAACAAACAACAATAAAAAACTCACTAATAAAACATTAGTTGGAAACTTCATGTGCCTGCAATCGGCCGGCTTCAATGAATTTTTTTAATGCATAGAAAATTCAATCTGCACATTGAATTATTAATAAACAACAGTGGTAACTTATTATATTTACTGAAAAGGATTGATCTTTAACCGTTATTTATTTTATTTAATACTGATGTAATCCCTTTGTAGTTTAACCTAAGTTCCGAAGATCAGCCTAAGTAACACAATTAGAAAGAATTTTTATTTCGGTTTGCAATTTAAAAGGCCTTTTAGAAAAGGCAATAAATCATGTCTGATCAAGGAACTAAATAAATAAATAAAACTGCTTTAAAACCAACTGAACGAAACTAAAACGATAGGAGTCAGTATTACTCCACTATAAATTTAATTGTATTTTATATATGTTTTATATATATTGCCGTTATAGTGAAATTCAATGCAATCAACATAATTTATTTATTTACTTCAGATAATACTGTTCTGTGTCACCACTAGAAAATTAGGTAAGGTGGCAAAGCTAATTTAATGGTTTATTACTCTTCAGTAACAATTCCAAGTAATTATCGTAATTACCGACTCAGTCTTCCTTCTTCCATTAAAAAAAAAAGAATAATTTTTCCGTTCGATTTGTGCAAAATATGATATGCATGATATACAGACGCTAACAGGAACTACTATTCGGCCACGGAATGCAATTAGGCCTACTACAATTACAAATAGGCTACTAACAGACTAGTGACAGAGCAACGCTTACAAAGTCAGTTACATATGATACACTGTGATGCAAGTATTGATTTGAATGTAAATGCTATGGCGGCGTACTAGTAAGATGCTTTGCATTGCAGTTTAATTTTAATTTAACTTCTACAGTTTCTTTCTTATATTTATTTGTTGCTTTCTTTCAGGTGGATGATCATGTATTGGTGGATATTCTGTCTTTGCTCTGGTGGCTATTTCGTCAGCTGTTCTTCTCCTGATTTAGCACTGATGGTGGCTTCTCACTGTAATTCTCTGCTTGGCTTTGACTTGCACAGGGCTTTAGTGGACGCCTACGGGTCACCGGACATCCTGTACGGAGCCGATGACAACCTTCTCTTCTCGCCAGTCGGCGTAGGATTACAGGCTGGCTTGCTCTATCTGGCGTCATGGGACGAGACAGCAGTACAGTTAGAACGCTTTCTCAATTGGGATGAATATGGCAGCCCGTCAGAACTTCATTTCGCCTACCAGGAAGCTAACAGCGGTCAGATGACAGAGCCCCTGACAGTCACTACCCGCATGCTCGTATCGGACGAGCTACCCATCCCTGATGTTTATCAGGCGGCAGCTGAGGTGGTTTACGACACCCCCGTAGACATCCTCGATTTTCGTGGTCAGTCTTTTCGAGCCGCTGAAGAAGTGCGCGATTGGCTTTCGTCGCTTCCTCTCGCCGACTGGACTCTGCCCATTGGATCCATCACGGCCAACACGAGACTCGCACTCATCGGCGTCGGATCGGCAAGTGCGAGATTGGGAGGTCCGTTTCGTCGAGCGATAGTACAGGACGAATCCTTTTACCCGGGCCGGTTCCGAGTCCGTCGGGCGACAATGGCCACTTCGACCGGCTCCTTTCGTATTGGGCGCGACGATTTCCTCCGCTCTCGCTTCCTGATAGTTCCTCTCGAGAACACGACAGCGGAAATGGTTATTGCGTTGCCCGACCGAGAAAAGGACCTTCCTATGCTGGAGCGCAACCTTCATCCGACGCTGCTGTGGACGCTTTTGGACGATGCGCCGACGGACACGGTGGAGGTGAAAGTACCTCTTCTCCATCTACGTTCAGCCTATAATATGAAACGGCCATTGGTGGCACTCGGTGTCAGAGACGTCTTTAATGAAACAACGGCCGATCTCTTTTGGCGCCAACGAATCAATGATAATTTCGGTGTGACTTCTCTGTTGCATTTGGCCGCAGTGGATATTCAAAGGCCGTTCAGCCGCTCGCTCGCTCCCGTGTGGCGTAATGGCACTGCACTTCCAAGACAGAAATTCCACGCCAATAGACCGTTCCTTTTCTTACTGGTGAACCGAATGGCAAAATTTATATTATTCATGGGAAGAGTCAAAATTCCATGAATTACCTAAAAAAAAATGGATTACAATGTGAAATTGTTTACAATAGATCTCCTGAATTCAGAGAATAACCACTTGTTAGTGACAAGAATTTTTAAAAGTGGATAACACTCTAGAATTCGAATCGTATATTCAGTAATAATAATAAAAAAAAGGATATTAATATATTAAGTAGCAAAGAAATCTGGAAAGAAAGAACATCGAAGCCTATTTTATATTGGCAGAATTAAAAACATAGAAAACATTGAAAAGAAAAACCAATTAAACTTTTCCCTCACAAAATACGTTATTAACTATTACTTGACTTCTTGTTTCTCTTTGTGTAATTATTGTTGCTAAAGGAAATAAGGAAATAGGTAAAGGTAATAAGAATGCAATATCAAAGCGAGAAAAATATAAGTACAATTTACATTCTTAGGATTTGTTTTTAAATCTGATTTAAGAGGTTGTATAATATAAATGTCAAAGACCAATTACATTTCAAGTTCTTATAAATAAATTTCTTAATAGGTTATTTTTTTTCTTACTATTTCTCATTAACGAGGAGACTTCCATAAATTGATGTGGAAATGTGACTCAATCTTTTGTAATATGTACACCTAACCCCCGAAGAACACGGTACTTGAACACGAGTTTCGAAGAACACGGATACTTTCCCCCGAATTACACGGTTTCAAACTACACGATTTTCGAGTAATTCTTTTGAAAAAGAATAAATATATAATTATTTGATATAAAATTACAGTAGTTAAAAATTTAGAGTAATATTCTCATCAATTATGTCAGCGATTAATGAAGTTTTAACCTTTTTACTACTTTTAGTATTTTAGAATTATATTTTTCCCTATTAATTTGACTGAATAATTTATATATTATATAGTTTTCGAATCTTAAACCAAAATTACTCTTCAATTTACTGATTTGAAAGATTTTGTAACCAATTGTATCTAGTTATTTTTTCATTATTTTGATTATTTTTTTTATTTTCACACTTACAACGGAATCCCGTTTTTTATAGTCTCGAACAACAAGGTTTCAAAGAACACGGAACCAATTAATCGTGTTCTTCGGAGGTTAGGTGTATATAACGTAAACTCTTGAGTGTCCACCATCTCACTACAAGTCCCTTTATTTCTAAATTCCATAGTTTTAAAGTCTCTCGACCACCAGGACAAAGGTTTTACGGACTCTTTATTTAAGAATTTCGTATGACAACGGTTATTATAATTAACGATTATTATTTTTTTGGTCATTTTCCAGAAAACAAGGACCCATAGAATGACACGTGTCTTGTTATTTTACCTATAGATTTACCAGAAAAAAATTTCCCAAGCAATTCCACAACATCAATCGAACGAGTTCTCCTTATTTATTGTGGATTTCATTCGTGCTATCGTAATATTTCTTTATTAAATTCTCCATGTAATTGATGTTTCGACTGTAGTTCATAAGTTAAAGGTTGATTACAATTCAATCTATTAAACTGACTTTTCTTCATTCAGTAAAAACTGTTAAAACAACTTCTCGATTTCCTTTGAATAAAAAGTTATTCTTTTTTTTTATAATGTGTTCAATTTTTGTAAAATATTCTTTGCATAAAACTGCAATCATCTAAAACATGATATAACTAAATAAAAGTTCGTTAAACAACTTTACTGGCTTATTATTGGTTTGAAAGAATTGGTTGAAAAATAAATTTCTCAACAATATAATATATAATATATAACATCATATTCCTAAATATTATATTCTTATTATATTCCTAAAGTCCACACCAAGTTTCGAAATGAGTTGTTGAATGGTTAAGACTTTATTCATAGAGTAAGGGAAGATTACCCAGACGCGACGATCTTGTGAGCCTAAATTTTCTTTCGAGAAACAGGCTATCCGACAAATTGAGTGGGATAAAAAAATAAAATTAATTCTTTAGCAAAATAAAACATTATGAGTAAAAGTACACTTAATTTCTACTATTATACAGGCTAGCTTACTACCAAACTGACATTTTGTATTATTATAAATAACGATAGCCTGAATATATCGTACTAGTTCCTAAGATGATGTAATAATCAACAACAAAATAATTTAATCAGAAAAAAGACATTGGAAAGTGATTCCTGAGGGCATTTTTTTTTTTTTTCTGCATCAAAGCTTTTTGTTGTGGCACAATGACCTGATTAGATATGTTTCTTCCTTTTCGTTGTTTTTTAATACCGTTCCTTTCAATTACTCTTCAAGACTGATAATAAATGACCGATTTATTTGATGAATGAGAATTTGTAATCCTATTACATTGAATTCAGTGAATTGTTAAGAGTGAAATGGTGGAGCATCAAAAGAAAACTAAATAACTGTCCTAGAAGGCGGGAAAACTTTTGAGACAGTTTTGTTCAAACGATCAACAGATATACACAGTGACGAATTTAATGTGAAAATATTCTGAAAAAAATTGTTATACCTACTTTTAAAATCAGAACCGAGAAATTACAATAAAAAATAATAAAAAAAAAAGGCATTAAGTTACCACAACAAGACATTTCGTAAAAATAACAAAACTATTGGGAATTAAGTGTCAAATTTTCTCATCAAAATAAAGGTGTTTTTTTGTTTGTTTTTTTATTTTGTCGAAGGTGAAAAAAAAATCGTAATGGAGGGAAAAAATTCATTCTATTGATTTACAGTTCCGGAACGTCAACTTTTCTTCTATATTGCATCATAAAGTGCATGCAAAATATTGTTGTGTAGGTGTTGATTTATAGACTTTTTTTTTTTTTTTTGTAGGAAGAGAAATTTAGGAGTACGTTTCTCAAGGAAGGGCAGTTAACAGTGCGCGCAAAGGTTTAGGAGAAAAGCATCACCTTTGGAAATAGAGTGCATGTTCTATTGAAATAAGGGAATATAAAAAATCAGAAATACATAGAGGCTACTCCCCGTCAACAATGACGCAATATGACGGCTTTTAGTTGAGATAGACTATTTTAAGTAGATTTTTTTGTGTTTAAATATTATTTTTAATTTCTTCATTCATGTCGAGAAATGTCTCTAACGACTCTTCAGTTCGTCGCTGAGGGTGAGCTTCTGCATCTCATGTTCGTCTGGCCTGCGCTTGTAGTAGCCTAAAAGAATGAACATTGAAATTTAAATTTTAATCTAAAAGGCTAAAATTAATGAGTTATTTTTTTCTCTCTGACTCTTCTCTCATTGCGTCACACACACACGGAGGGATTGATAAGAGATATTTAGCAATACTTAGAATGTAGTCCTCGTGGCCTAATGGATATGAATTCATATCAGAAGATTCAGGTTCGATTCCTGTCGCGAACGTTGCATTATAGAAATTATTTCTATTTTCACAGGAAATTAAAATTATTTTCCAAACACAGAGGAAGTACTTAGACACAGACAGATTGTCACGTCTCCCATTAAATATTAAGAGATCATGAAATCAAGCAGATGTAAAAATAGTTCAAACTACGCAGTGGAATAAAAATTCATAAGAAATTTACATGCACAGCTTTACATTTAATTCTAAAAGAAAAACTCACACTGAAATCTAGTCAAGAACTTGTTTAATTAAAAACATATTTTAAACCTTTTTTTTTCTTTTTTTTTTAAAAAAAAACAAACCCGAAGCAATTCAGATAATATTCTTACTGATATCCTAGTACAGCTGTTTCACGTTAATATGGCGATCATCAGCTAGGAGCAGTCACCAGTAAACAGAGAGGTCTCGATACACAGGTCAATAGGATCAGTCGTTGGATTCAAAGTGGAGCCTTCAAAGCTTAAGTAAACAAGAAAAAAAACTCGCCAAAAGGCAAATTGGTGAGAAAATTCATGAGCACACGTTCCGAGGTGGTGATTGCTCCTAGCTGATGATCGCCAATAAATCGTGAAACATCTCTTCTAGGATGTTACTTAGTAAACAACTTGGTCTGACCCTTTGATGTTTATTAACTTTTCCTCTTTTATAAAAAAAAACACAAAAAAATACTTCTTCTAGTCTGCAATTCCCTGTTGACTCGTAAAAAAACGAGACACTCACCAACAACTGGGATAAACGAACTAACAAAGAATTTGAAACATCTATGAGCTACCAACTAGCAAAGTTGCTCCAGCATTTCATGGAAAGATTAATCCATAATATCCAACATGATCAATCAATATTAAAAAAAAAAAAACTACCAGAAACACTTCCAAGTGTTTCAAGATCTGGAAAACAATGTAAGAGTTGGGGGAAAAAAACCCAGCGTTGTATATACAAATCCAATTATATATACATCAAAGCCTCCAAAACCGAAAGTCACATACTCAGCCATTTACTATATATGGATGACTTGAAAATCTGTGCCAACTCAGAAGAATAACTTCACAAGCTGCTGGACCTCACTCGAAAGTTTTCCACTTCTCTCTGTTTGGAATTTGGACTAGAGAAATGTAAAAAGATGCATCTGAAGAGAGGGAAATTGATGCATACAGACGACAGTGAGTCTCAAGAAGACGACCTTAACATCGAATGCCTCACGGAACGTAGGCTTTCATCAACTTCGAGGTGTCATCCATACTGCCATAAAGGAAGCAACAAAGAGAAGGTTTAGCGAACGCCTAAATGTTGTATTCAAGACTCTTCTGAACACGCGCAAAATAAAGGCGCTCATACCTTTGCTATCCCTGTAGTAACTTACACTTTTGGCATTGTCAACTGGTCCAAAACTGAGCTTGAAGAGCTGGATCGTATGGTACGCATACAAATGATTAAACATCGAATGTTACATCCAAACTCAGCAGTACAACATGTGAATCTCCCAACAGATGAGGGAGGGCTTGGTGTCACTTCACTTAGACGTCTTTGCCATCAACAGATATCAAGTCTGCGAGAATACTTCCATGTGAAATCTCAGGAACATAACTTGTTTGCTATGATTTGTAAAGCCAATGCGGGTTCAGCTCTACACCTCAGAAGTCATGAAGACATTGACACAAAGTATTCCATAACAGCGAATTCTCAAATTGAGGAATGGAAAGGAAAAGTTCTAAATGGAACCCATTCCGCCCATCTCAATTTCGAAAGAAATGATAAGAAAGCCTCAAATATCTGGCTGCAGCATGGTGAGTTGTTTCCGGAGACTTGTGGCTTCATGATTGCCAATCAGGACAGGATCACCGCAACAAGAAATTACCGCAAATGCATCCTTAAAGAACAAAATGTAATTGATCGATGCAGACAATGTGGAGAATCAACAGAGACAATGCAACATGTTCTTGGAGCAAGTAGCACTCTCGCTGGAATCCATTACACAGTAAGGCACAACAACGTGGCTAAGATACTGTATCTTGAGCTTGCCCAAGGCAGAGGTCTTATTCAGGTTAGAGCACCTTACTATAAGTACCAACCAGAGCAACAAACACAAGATTACTGGGATACGGAAATTCGCTCTGATAAGAAGATTGAAGCGAATAGACCTGATATCATCCTCGTAGATAGAGAGAGAAAAGAGGCCACACTGTTTGGTATAGCTGTGCCACTGAACCACAACCTCCATAAAGTGTATGCCAGCAAGATTAATAAATATACAGAGTTGGCCATTGAAATATAGCAGATGTGGAAGCTCAAGAGCAGTTCACATTAGGCCAATAGTTAAATCGTAGACTGGAATTTTCCCAGTTAACGCCAGACAACTGGAATTTCTAGAAGCAAGACATGTGGCAAAGGAAATGCAGAAATCTGTAATTTTAGACACGTGTCACATTGTCAGAAGATTCCTTAGTTTGGAATAACTTGTGTGCACTTGACAACTGTCCGTGCATTCATTGATATCCATTAGATTAAAATGAAAATGTAATTGACAAAGTATTGTATTAATAATTACTGAAGATCGTAAGTTAGGCTGGTGGTTAATCCGTCTGACAACTTACATTAGTGTGAGGGTTCAAATCCCGTTTCTTAATAGTTCCTCTTTTGTAACTACATCCCACATCCATGTATGCTTTATAACACAGTGGTATTCTATCTGTTTTGTTCATGCACCCTCACATATAATTTATCTTTAACTATTTCAACTCCAAGGTTATTAGTGAATAATTAAACGTATTCATTTTACCTATACATAAATAAAATTCTAGGGCATAAACCAAGCATTTAAAATGCATTATCTTAATTTACATCCAATTTAATATATTAAAGTTGAATATATTGAAAGGTTAATATTTTTTAATAATTAAACAGTAAGTTTTAATTTTACAAAGACATTACGTATTTCCTATTGTATGAAATTTATTAAATGAACAACGGTATATCTGAATTATAGCTCAGGGATAAGTAAAAGTTGTTCAAAAAATAAGAATTAATCTATCAAATATTTTATAACTATTAATTAATATGGTTGTAACCAGATTTTTTTTTCCAGTATCCACTTAGATGTCTTCTCGTACCCAGATAGAATATCACTGTCACAAGAGATGTATGTCCTCAAAAACGCACACATTTAAAGGATTCACTGAGCTATTTTTTTCGAAATTTCGTACCAGGAACCCAAGATAGACTGTTTCGAGGTTCCTACCTCTCATCTGTTGGATTTGCCCAGTGGCTCAGTGGAATCAAAAGAAAGATAAATGTGTCACGAGAAAAATAACAATGATGCTAAATATTTCGCCGTGAGCAAGATCTAATTTGAAAAGGTAAAAAAAAATAACAGCTCTGGTTAACAAGGACAGGTTAAACGATAAAAAAAAATAAAAGTGCATTAAATGAAACACACAAGGGTAAGGTTTAGATGAAAAAAAAAACAGGTTTAATCTGGCTAGAAAAATGAGAAAAAAATAATAATTACTGATCAAAATTACCAAGGAAGGAAAAAAAAAATTAACAAACGAAGTCCAAAAAAAAAATTACTTCTTGTTCAAAAAAAAAACTTCACTATCACTAAAATTTTCGGAAGTTCAAAGTTGCTTTTCACAAAATTTTCCCTTGATGTTTTGGGATGTCCAGAAAGGAGGGGAAAGTTTAAAAAAAAATGATTGGTTGTCACAAATTTGTAAAACGGTAAACGCTACTTACAGGTGAGATGATCTTTGTCGTGGCTGAATATTGGGATCTCGATTTCAGAAGCACTAAATCACTAAATAGGAACATTAAAATAAAAACACTGCACAAATCACTGCACTTGAAAGCTTGGATATTCATTTTAGGCAGAAATCTCGATGGCTGAGAAGTTGTTACCTTCCCCGCAAGTACTTTCGAGGTTGTTGAGGCCCTACGAAGAGCAGAATCTCTGGTGGGTTGGTTCGGACTGACGCTGCTCCGGGGACATCTTCACTATCCCTCCTTCATCGCTGTTTTCGCGGCAGCTGCGGTGAAGTTTTCAGCTGCGTAGCTGCGACTGTCAGGGCGCATTGCTTGCAGTCGTGCCGTGGATTTTGAAAGAGATTCGCCACATCGGTCGGGGTAGCGGCTGGGTGATTTCTCGGTACTCAACTGTTCGGCATATTAGGAATGATGGAAACGCAGATTCTCTCGTCTTTAACTATAAATTTCGCCTTGAAGATAAACATAGGAGGAAAACGAGCCTCGTTGATTCTCTTCGTCCTCGAAGACTTTTTACAGGGCGGTGAAAGTCTCAAATTAGATCAGACGGATCAAAATCAGAGGTGAAAAATTTCGAGGTGTGATTTTCTTTTTTAATTTATGAATTGTAATAGTCTAAAAATAAGCTTACTTTGAACTTTATAGTTTATCAGTATAAATTTAAAACAGGCACGAAATATTTTTATATTTTATTAATTTATCGTTATTTTAAAGAGGAAAGGTATCTCACAATATCATTCAGGGAACATATTTTCATATTTAGATATTTTCATTTAAAACTTACTAAACGAATCATTTCGGTTAAAAAAGATTTTTTTTTTTTGGAAATCTTTTTCTTTTTCTTTGGTATTTCTTCAGATTCCATGGTTCTTTATTGAAGCTAAAAGAAAAGTTAAATACTGTATATTGCTAGAAAATAAGTACTGCTTCAAATACTACACAATAATATCCCGAGATTTTCACAGATTTGTTTTCAATCAATGATAACACTGTGTAACAAATTTTCAAAAAAGTTTTGTTTCTGGTTTGACAGTATTATTTCCTGTTTAATTGAGCAGAAGAATGTAGAAAAGAGTAGTTATACCCCTGAAACTTCGCTTTTGTGGCTGTTACATTAGTATTTATATAGCTGCCAACTTTTATGCTTTTTTTATTCACTTGCTACCACTTTTTTTTAATACAATTTTTTTCTAAATAATCAAAAAGTCTTATTTGAATACAAATTACTATCTGTTTCATAAGTCTGATATGTATGCCTATTTCGAGGAGCAAGGAGAGCGCTTTCATCAGGACATGCAGCATAAGGAAACAGACATTATTGATGTTTCCTTCCCCTTTCCCTCATCAATAACGAATGTATTCAACCTCTTTTTTGAATCTCAGATTGTTGATTTATATCCGATCCAAAATGGTTGCCTTCTCGATGGGTTTCAAGGAGGGATTACTAATTTTCCATGCTATCTTTGTCTGTGGGATAGCAGGGACACTAAAGCACACTAACATAAACGATATTGGCCTAATCGTACTGAGTTCACTGTGGGGAAGCACAACATTAAATTAAGTCAGGTAGACCCTCGAAAGGTACTAATGCTACCTTTGCACGTAAAACTGGGACTGATGAAGCAATTTGTGGCAGCGTTGGACAAGAAATCTGCAGCATTCAAGATTCTACAACATCTGTTCTCAAAGCTTTCTGAAGCAAAAGTTAAAGCTGGCGTTTTCGTTGGAGTTTCAAGAGTTTCACAGAGCAAAGGAGAATGAGGCAAGGATCAGTTTTGTTAAAGTAGTCAAAGGCTTCCTTGGAAATCATAAAGCTGAGAACTATGTTGAATTGGTTGAGACTCTGGTTAAAAATTACAGCTAAATGGGCTGCAGGATGTCTCTCAAAGTACATATCCTTTATGCCCACCTTGATAGCTTCAAAGAGAACATGGGTGCCTATTTCGAGGAGCAAGGAGAGCACTTTCATCAGGACATGCAACATTTTGAACGTCGCTACCAGGGAACATACAATGAAGACATGATGGGGGATTATATTTGGGGACTTATTCGTGAAAGTAATATGAAATACACTCGCAAATTTCTCAAAACTCCCATTTCTAGGTTCTTAGTCATCAGTTTGTAGAATTTTCGTTGAAATATGCTATTGATTTGAAATATAATGTTCCCTTTTTGTCTTTAAATAAAGAGAAACCCGAAAATTTGTACATTTCCTTAATGACAGTATACAAATTTCAACTATTCGTTGTCCTGACCACAAAAGCAAAGTTTTTCCAAAGAAATATTTTTTTTTCATGTTTTTGTGATAAAACCAAATAGAAAATGATATTGATTACCCAGAAACATAAATCGTGTTACATAGTGTAATTGTTTAACTGTAATATTGCTAAATAAAGTTATGTTACATTGAAATCTATTCATAAAAAGATTGTCTACAATAATTTTTGAGAAAAAAAATAATACACTCAACATTGTATTATTTTGGGAATTCGCCTCTGAGTCCGGGAATGTTCCTGAAACAACGTTGTTGTATTTTTTTGTGTTTGAACAGAATAAATGTCCGCCATCTTGTATACCTTTTGCTCAAGTTCAATGACATGTTAGTAGTGTTAATTTATAGTTTTACTGTTACTATTCTTAATTTATTGATAAATAAATTACTTTATGGCGTTCCCGTTATGATCCTACATTGATACTACTGAAATAATGACTGCAAATCAAGTTATCAATTAAATAATTAAAAACACACGGGAAAATAAACAAACGCCGGACAATTTCGCTCGACAGACAGCATATAATTGCTTAAAAGCACGTCTAGCGAGAACTGAGTAAAAGTTTTTGAGCAAACTATATTGCGTTCATTGAATGATCTGTCGACCCCAGGACAAACTTTGACAACGAATTTAAAGTTATCGAATTTGCTCTAAATTTTAATAAGATATTGACAGTATGAACTTTATCAATAACAAAAAAAGAGAAGTTTAATTTTTGACAGATATTAAACGTTTTATTTACAGATTCGTTAGTCAAAATGATATAAGGACGCGTTCCCTAAATGATGTTTTCACTATTTAAAGAAGAAAAACCATAAAAATAATATTTATGTTGTGGCAATGGGAAGACAAACCCCCACAAATCTAAACTAAGAACAATAATACACGTTAAAAAGAAAAGCCAAATTAATGTCCTGGAGTCAGCCAGCCCCAATGAATTTCTAATACGCATTTAAATGAATAAAAAGCACCTAAAAATGCATAAACACATTAAATTTAATGTGTTTAATATTTATTTTGAAAGTAATAGTGACAAGTACAAATAAAACAAGACAAAACTTATCATTTTTGGTTGTTATTTCGGAAATATATCAAAATTTCCATTTAGAAAAATTGTTTCTTAAACGAAATTTCTCATCTCTTTGATTTTGACCTATCATACATAGGGTGATCAGACGTCCCGGATTGTGCGGATTTTAGTTCATTGCTCTGCATCAGTATATGTTCCGGATTTTGTAAATAATCAAGAAAGTCGGTTTTTTTTTGGTTGTGAAAATTGTCTGGTCACTCTACCCTTACCCTATTTAGAATAAGCGGCAAGAGTTATGAACAAGTATGCATTTTTAGAGAAATTTGTCGGTTTGAGACAAGTTTTCAAGAACATGTAAAGTACACTTCTGAATAGTTTGTGCAAATTCAATTTTCTGTAATGGAAAAAAAGGATTTATTTATTAATTTAAATATTCATATTCATTTTTTTTTCTGTAAATCTGCATACAATACAAAAAACATTCGAAACACTAAAATAACGATACACCTTCCTCAGGAATAAGTTCAAAAGAACTTAAAATCTACTTTCCCTAAAATGTTATTTCTTATTAAATCTTTATTTTTTTATTGTTTTTGAAGTGATGAAAGCAACGAAAAAGAAAAACATACATTTATTTTGAAATTATGATATTTGCTGAATATAAACAGCACACATTTTCCATTTCCTGAAAAAAAAAAAAAATGATTAATTACTTAAATCCAATTAACTTTATTCATACTAAACTGAGCGCTAATTAATGGATTAGCTAAAAGGATAAAATATTCATTATTTAAGACAATGAAATGTTAATAGGAATAGAACAGAAATCCATTGTTTTTTTTTTTTTTGCGCTAATTTTTAAACAAAACCCAACTTCACTTATAAAAGTTAGAAAGTCTGAAGTCCTTAAAAATGTCTAGTAAGAAGGTCAAGCAGTTTAAAAGTTATTGAGGGAGGGGGGGTGCATATACGATTTGACTAAGCGATTTAATGCGCCTCAATAAATGGAATCTAATTTAAACTTGATACTGTTGTCACTATATCGTAACGGCTTTTATGTAAATATTTTTAGAAATCATTTATTTATATTTTTGTAGAAATTATTTATCTGTATCAAGAGACGCAGCAATTAATTTTCTTGCCTTTTGTTGTTGGTGGGGTCATGGCCGGGTCGGCGGTGACTTTTACCAACAAGATCTTGCCTTTCTGATTTCGTTAACGGAAGGCTGGGTTGGGCTGATGAGTCCGTAGTGTTACGTGTTGTTTTAGGGCGCTCGCCATCTGATGCATCCCTAAGCAAACCACGACTACGGGACAAGGGGGGAGAAGGTAAATAAGGGAGTGAATGAGGAGATTGGACGGGGAAATAAAGGGAGGTGCCGTGGAAAGCCAGCCTAGCGACGGGGGGATTTATCAGAAGGCCCGCGCCCTTCAGTTAAAGAATATGGAGTCTAAGACAGGAGTAAGATTTACAAGAAAATATTTTATTAAATGATAAGAATAGATAAAAGATTACAAGTGCTATTTACAACCGGTCATAGGGTCCGTTCGAACTGTCCAAGACTCGGGAGCTCGGGGAATGCCGTGCGTCGGAGTGGGAACTGCCAGTAGATCCGCTGAACTCTTGTGGTCGGGTCATCGAGGGGGAGATCCGGCGGCCTCTATGATTCCCGTGGGTTCTTCCTGACGGAACAATTCAGGATTCGGGCGCTATGGGGAATCCTGATGATGATCGCTGTGAGCCGCTGCTTTCCAGCGGCCGGGCGTCGAAAGTCAGGCGGCAAGAGGTCAATGACGGTCGGGTATTTGCGTTTCTTAGACTCTCTTCCTTAAAGGCGCAGCCTGCATATCTCTGCGTAGTGTCAAGGGATTCGCCGACTTCAATCGGTGGAAGCCGGCAAAATGAAGACACTGAAGGCGGATACGGTAGCTGCTATCGGTACCGCATTCCGCGGGACCTGGGCCATATCTTTGCAGCTGTCATCCGCTTGCTATCGTCGGCAATTGTGGAGGCGGACAGGCATTTCGGCGATCTGGCTCGCTACCACCAGAGCCTGGTCGCCTGCACCTCGCCTCCTCAGGGACACACGCACTTTCTCTCGGGGACCGACGTATATATTCGTGGGAGGGGTGGCGAAGCATTTCCTTCCCTCTATCGCTTCTGGCACACCTCTGTTTGTCTGTCGGCAGTTCCTTTTGTTTTCCCCTGTTGACAGAAAACACATAGCAAAAAGGGAGAAAGTTGGAAGGAAGCTTTTAAGGTAAACAATAGGCTTCATGGCCTGATAGCCTTTGTGGACTGTTCTAAAAGCTTTCTCGAGCCATTCCCGAAGTCGTTAAAACAGGCACAAAAGTTTCTAGGCGCCAGTTTGTCGGCAGTTAAAGCAGGGAACCCTATGAATACCGGCATTAGTTTTAGATTAAGATATGGAAATAGGAAATAATCATATAGAAAAGTGAGGATACATTATGGAAATATTATACAGAAGGAAAGGAGATGAGAGGAAAAAAGCGCAGCGCAGGTAACGGAAGCGTTCGTTACAGTAGAAGGACGAAACGGCCGTTCCCAATTTCTTTCCATAATCTAATCAGAAAGGCAATTTCTCCTTTTATTCAAGTGCTGCTTTTCCTTTCCTTTAGTTAATTATTTATCTGTATTTTATTCATTTTAATCTTTACCGTTATTTATTTTAAATCATCTGTTTTCTATTTCCTAATTATTGCTGTTCTGTTTACTTTTAAATTCTTTTCCGTTATTGCCGTTTAATTAGTTAAGTTCGCCAATCACGATGTACATTTTTTAATTAATCTTCCAATGAAATCCAACTTTGTAAAATCTATAAAAATCCATGTTTTATGTTTAATAAATCAATTCAGTTCAGTTCCAAACTTCACTTGTTTCTTCACTCCTAAAAATCTCTCCCACAAACACCATTACAATTTTGGTGCTGAAGCCCTGGTCTTTGCTGCTTCACGCCGAGGAAACCTCATCATTTCCCGCTACAATCGAAGAGTTTGTGGACTCCCGCCACTGACAGAACTGCACAAGCTCAACACACACCGAGCTATGCTTCCGTCGCAGCCACCCCTGTACACTACCAACGATACAGAGAACGAGTCTTTTACACCAGGCAAAACAAAGACCGAGATTTCAACAGAATAGCCAAATACAATTCATGGAACACAGTCACACAACTGACGAATGTCTATTCCGCACTGGCAGGAACAGCTCGCAAATGGTTTGAAAACAACAAATGGCAGCTAATCACCTAGATGGCTTTTGAAGAGCTCTTCAGTACAACTTTCATCGCACCTTACAACAATGTACAACAGGCGAGGCGTATATTGGAAACAAGGGCCCAGCGATCAGATGAAAGCTTCCAGGACTACATTGAAGATGTCTTGGATCTTTGCCATCGAACGGATGAGAAAATGTCCGACGGAATAAAGCTGCAACACCTCAAGAAAGGGCATCGCAGAAGACATTTATACCATGGAGGAATTCCTTAAGGAATGCCGCATGATTGAAACAATGAGACAGAAGTGAGTCCCCAACTCGATGCAGTTCCAACGCCTACCCAACATCACCTGCATTGGGATTGCTCCAAATGCTCCATCATCGCCATCACTTGACATCATATGGGAGCTGCAAAATCAACTTGCAGCATTACAATAGCAAATTCAGTCCTTCATTGCTCCCATATCCACTCAAAAACCAGCCTACCCACTGCTCCCAGACTGTAAAACGTACCCCATCGTCAAATGCACCCACAGCCCCTCAGATCCAGATGTAACTCTCAGCTATGGAGAACTTCGCAAGATAGGCCAATCTGCTTCTACTGCCATCGCAAAGGACATGTTATCAAACACTGCCAAACCCGCCAGTGAAACAACTACAGGAATCAACAGTAGAACCGAAAATCCTATAATGCCCCCACCGACTAGTTAGCTACACGGACCACCTGGAAAGTTGGCCTGCCTGAAAAGCTCCCATGTTCCTGGTATGTTCATCGTCATATGCCAAACTTTGCTCATAACAGGACTCATTTTTCTGGATATGATGGAAAATTGGCTCATTCCACAGCTGAAGACAGAAAGAATGGACTTTGTCTTCCAACAAGATGTGCTCCGCAACATTTCCATCATGACGTTCGTGACTTTTTGAACTGTACACTGCGAAACCAATGAATTAGTTGTACCGGGAATGATCATGCACTGCTGCCATGGCCTCCATGTTCCTCTGACTTAACCCCTTGTGACTTTTTTTTTTTATAGGGGTATGTAAAAGATATAGTGTTTGTGCCACCCTTACTGGCTGATCTGCAATGGTTTTGCGCATCTCGCATCTGCAATGGTTTTGCTGGAATTGACAGGGACATGCTACATCGAGTGTGCGATGAACTTGATTGCAGAGTTGATGTGTGCAGAGTTACTTGCGGTGCACATATCGAGCATCTCTAAAATAAAACAAAAACTAGGAGAATTTCTCTTATGTCTCTGCGCAATTTTTTTGATATATAATATCCCCACAGTACAATCATGCAACTACTCCAATCATTTATAGACACACTGTAATATTTCTCTATTAGAACATTTATTTTAAGAATAATCTACCAACATCGAATTCTGTAGAAAGAGGATTTTCAAAACTGAAAAGTTTGCTCTTTGAGATCACACAATTTCAGTATAGATAATATCAGATCTTATAATCTTTTTGGATGACGATTAAAAACTGTTTTCATATTTTGCAACTTCCGTTTTTGTTTTTCCTTATAACAGTTTTATTAAAAAAATGTATAAAACAGTGATTAAGGTTGTTTTTTTTTCCCCCCGTTACCATAATTATAAATGCTCAATGTGGTCCCCATTTTGAAGGTGTATCCTGAGGCAATGAACACTTTGTTCAACGATCGTAAGTTATCTGTGGTATATCTCACATATTACAGTCTTTCAAGACTGCCAAACTTGCAACATATTCTCGATACACAAACACTTTTTAAGCGTTCCCACAATCAGACATCACTAAGGATAGTATCTCTATATAGCAGAGTATCTTTTACAAATAAAATATTTATTCTTGCAGCGCCATAAGTGGCGAAGTAATAATTTTTGGTGTTAATTTTTTTTTGGAAATGTCGGCTATGTATTGTCCCGAAATATCACCCTACCAAATTCGTTGCACTCCTCTGCTTTAGATAATGTTGAATGGGGACACTAATCGCAATAACCCGATATATAAAAATAAAAAAAAGCTTGTATTTATTGTAGTTATGCTTTCTAGTGTGGGTTTCTGCCTTGAGTTTTTAATGTCAGCACTTACTGAGTCTAATGTCTTAGAAGAGCCGAGCGGATACGATTATTGAACTATGCTTAGGGCATCACCTGACCTTAATCCGGCCCTGGTTTGCAATAATGGTCAATTGCAGAAAATTCATTGATATGTCCTATTTCAGGTAACTTCCTCACTTAAGTTGTTTTTATGTATAAATGAGGAAACATTTAGCAACAAAATTCAAAATGGACATTCAATGT
>JAFIDM010010028.1:37817702-37827978 GCA_023159025.1 Thereuonema tuberculata | reverse complement strand
GTTGCAGGAAGAAAAATATCCTGAGACAAATGGCAGCAGCAGGCAACAGAAAGGATAATTAGATCTGCAGCAAATTGATCCCCTCCAAGGGTTGCAGTACTTGCTGCACAGTGGCTCAGTGGAATCCTACCTTAAATTCCTAGTATTTTGGTTCTTACAAGAATTATTACATAATTTTGACACAATCCATGTTCTATCGTCAGTTTCTGGCTGAATTCATTTGTTTGGTGAGGATCTCCTCTGAAAGAACCCTTTCATATATCTGGAAATGTTTTCACCATCTGATAGTCACTTGGAGGGTTTGCAGCTGTTAAAGAGCAGACAGCAGTTCTTCACTTGATGTATGTTTGCAATTTTAAGGATTGATATTATTGCTGTGAACATCTCAGCAGATGAAATTCTTAGGCACTGGAAATATGTTTCTTTAATAAGTTCCTTCTGTCAACATTGAAGCAGCAGCAGCAGCTGCTTAATCCACCAACAATTTCAGAATTAATAAGATTTCATTATTTGCATATTTTAAATTAAAATCTAAATGAATAAGGTAAATGCTTTGAATATAGAATAATTCTGTTGTTTTTGTAATTTTAGGTTTATAAGAATGTCTTCATCAAGCCACAAGTTGAGGATTCCATAATTCGATTTTATAATAATGTATTTATGCAAGAAATGAAGACATTTATTTTAAAATTTGCACCTAATAGACAAGTAAGTAATGTTTTGTATAAAGTTATTTATATTGTATGATTCTCCTTGACTTTTAACTTATAAAATTAATAAATGTTATTTATATTTTATTCAATAATTTTTTAAGTTTTGCATTTAGTGATAGTTTTCCTAAATTTCTCTTTATCTAGAAAAAGATGAATTTTGCTATATAAATAAGATTTGTTATTAAAATACTCATTTTATTGGTAATGGAATTATAACATACTTTTTCATGTTGTAAGCTATCTAATAAAGGGTAATATATTTTTGGTGTAATGTTCTTTTAGTAATAGACAATATTTCAAACTATCCACTAGAGAATAGAAGGCTCATAGCATATTGAAATCATATATACGCACACTGTACGGTCAAATTTTGCCTGACCTCCCCTCATATCCTACATTCAACCATCACATTATAATTCAACTATGTACACATAAATAAGAGTAGCAGATACACTACCACATCAGTGTATTTCCATTCTGGAAAGAGTGGATGCTACCATTTGAAAGGTGCCAGTGTTTCTGAGAAATAAAGTGTACAACATCTGGCAGAATAATGGAGATATGGTTACAGCTTCAGCCAACTGATCCTGAATTAACCATATCATCTATCAGAATAATGTTTATAAACAACTGTATGAACATTGAAATTTTATAACAAACAAATACAAAGGTTTAGAACCAAAGGTGAACTGCTAGTTTTGAGCAGGCCATCATGTACAAAACCCCTCACTCCATGCATTTCTGGAGCATGCACTTACATTCAGTACCATGTTTACTAGCGTCCATTGGCAAAACTGCCTTGAATTTTTCACAGGACCATTATCATTGTAGTTTGGAGGATTGGTGGAAAGTTGCCTTCTCTGATGAATTGAAGTTCCAGCTATTCAGGATGGATAGATTGCAGGATCAGACGAACTTAACAACCCAACAGTCCCATGCAGACAGGTCAGTGATGGTGGTGTAAAAACTGGGAGATGTTCTTATGAAAAGGTTTGGGACTCCTAATATGAGTTTTAAGGTTCCCTTGTCCATTGTTGCAGATTGAGGGACTATTTGTTCCAATACAAGAATGGGCTGTCATTCCTCACAGATTGGGTAGGAATGGAATGTTGAACATAAGGATTAATTCTATCTTATAAACTGGCCTTCTTTACAAGGATTGAATCCCATTGAGCACGATTGGGATCATATGGACAGATGAATTCTGCATGTCTCACAGTTTAGCTGCTGTATCGACAACAAAAGGAAACAATATCTACTAATAGATTTACCATCATTTGATCACAGTGTGTGCATGTATACAAATCATCCTTTTCTTTTGCATTTGAAATATTGATGACTATGAAACTGAATCTGTTAGTTGCACAGACCTGTAGGCTTTGAAAGGAGGTTTTTTTTTCTACAAAGTATTACAATCTTCTGCATTATAGTTCTGCATGAGCAAATGACTTAGACTACTAAAAAATTAGCTTAGCAACAATATGGTATGGTGTACTTTCACTTAACTAGTACTTTGCATTTGAATGACCATTGATATCCATAAACCAAGAAGTCAGAAGCAACAAAGGCATTGATATCCTTCCTCAGTGGAAGGAATTCCCATATTGCACAGTGATAGGAATAACCAAAATTTACGGAGCTAACAAGTTGCCCGAGATTGGCCCCTTCTTGGATCCACCCTTTTTTGTATATATTGTAAGATTTTTATTGTTTCTACACATTTGATAAGGACTGCATGCAGCAATTGAAATTAATAATGTTTAACTATTATGTTTTAAATATACTAATAATTTTAATTTTAATTTGTGTTTCTCGTTTATTCTCTATAAAAAAAAATTACGTACTGATGGAGATCCATTAGTCATATTATTTCGGAATTTTGATGAATTTTGCCCATCATTGAAAACAAATAAAAGAAAAAGAAAAGAAATTCTTTGTGATTCTAGATGTAGTGAAATACTGCATATTGTCTTTTTAATTTGCAATTGGTTAGAATGGTGAGAGCCTGTACTTAATAATGTTGATTTTTATTAATGACAAAACATTCCTATCCATAATAAAATATTCCAACCTCTCAAAACAAATGTTGTTAGAAATTGAATATAGACAACAATGGAAAAGGTTTAAAAAATTGGAAATTACAATGTAGAAAGTCGCAAGCAATATCGAAACCGAAAATCCCATCTAGCATTACTGATACCGGCTAACCTATCAACTGCTGACAGAAAACAATCAATGAAAAACTTCGCTTTTCTGCTGCTGTTTAAAACAAAATTACTTTCAGTAGCGAGATTTTTTTTTTTTTTTTTTTTTTTTTAAAGTAATCAATGAGAATGTACATAGTTAGTTTACAGTTCTCTCCTCTTTTTGTCCCTCATAGTAATTTTCTTTTTTTTTCTTTTCCTTTCTTTTATTTCTTTTGAATGTTGGGCAAAATTCATCAAAATTCCAAAATAATATGATTAATGGATCTCCATCATTACATAATATTTTTTTTGTTTAGGCAAACAATTCAACTTCATTTAGGCAAATAGGATTTGGCAGATCCTAGCATTTGCAACACCAAAAAATGAAAAAAAAAAAAAAAAATTGATTAAAAAATAAACACAGAAATGCGTATCCATCTTGATAAATGCCTTTCGAAACGTGTAAGAATGTGTGTGTAGAGACTAATTTTAAAAAATGAGTCATCTAAAATTTCTTATTGACAGTGATGTTAATTTTATTTTGTTGCAGTATAAATTTTTATGCTGTTTTTAAAATATGTGCTCATGTATATCAGAAATGAATATTGATCAGATTGGATAAATAACAGAACAATTCATCCCAATCGCAGTGATAGGAATAATAGATCGTAGAGGTCAACTTTCTTAGATATCATAGAGGTCTATTTTTTTCTGATCAACAATTGTCATATATGTAAAAGAGCTGTAATTTATTTATATATATATAATTAAACTTTTACTATGTTAATATGTGCAGCCAATGATAAGAGAACAGTTTATTAAAATTATTTTTTTTTTAATTTGCTAAGGGAATGCCAGCAACACCTATACCTTCACAAAATTCATCACCAGTCTGTGTGTAAGTATTAACATAATTTATTGCTGACATGTAATAATCTTGTTTTTTACCATTACCAAATTAAATTTATTTCTATCTTTTTTTCCTTAATTTAAAAAAATATATAAATATTTTGTTATTGGTTATTGATGATGCAGAATTTTTGTTTTAGATTAGATGTAAAATAGTAACTTACTTTTACAGAGTCCCTGGAATAAAAAACATCTACATTTCTCCATTGAAGAAATCACCATCTTTCAAAGTCCCACAAATGTTTTCTCCACAGTCATCTACTCTCACCCCACGAAGTCAACTAATTTTCACTGCAGAAAGTCCTGGTGTAAGTATTAGGCTGTTTGGCTTATTTGCATTAAACTATCTAAGACATAAACCTTCCTTCATATAGTATTATGAATCTTTAGAGTAATTCTTGCATTTGGCTTTTTTCTGCACATTTTTAAAGGTTTAATAAAGGATTAATGGGATTAACATATTTTATATTAAAAGAAGTTCTTTGTTTTCGAAAGTTTATCTTAACATGAAAAATTGAAGGCCTGATTTTTTAATAGACACTAAATCACAAGAACTGAATTAATTGTACGTGTACTGTTCATTATTTAATAATATTACATAATATTATTTAGGTGTATCGGCTTGATTTTTTGGAATTTGACACTAAATCAGAATTTTTATTTACTTTTTAGTCTTTAGAAAAATTACGTAGTATCAGCACATCAGCCAGGATGCCCAATCATGTTGAAATTTCTTGTACAAAAAGTCAGAAGAGGCTATGCTTTGATCATTCATGTGAAGAAGGGTAAGTATTTATTTATTATGTTTTTACTAGTAAAGATAGTATCAAAGATATAAGAGTTGATAAGTTTTAAAAGATACCTTAATTATTATTATATATCGCTGTAAATGAATTCTATAGCAAATAATTATTTTGAGGTAAATAATAATGGATGATGTATTAAATTGCATATTTAATTTATGAATTATATTAGTTCTATTTTATATATAATATATGTATTACATTGTTGCAATTCGTTCCAAACTGCTTATTCTAATGTCAGTGATTTAAATTGAAAACTCACTTCTTGTGATTTGTTAATAAATTCTGAAGTCTAATGATCTAGCGACCAAAGGGCTGGTATTTGTCAACAACAACAAAATTAATAAATTTTGTTATTTACAATAAATTATTTTGAATGATATGTGGGGTATTGGTTAGACATTGGTGTAAAGAAGTTTCTCCGCTGTATCTCTGCATGTTCTATACCAATTTAGGCATTTGAAAATAGCTGTTTTGTATTTAATTGGCAATATCTGTCAGTTATTATTCTACAGCTCAAAGATCGGTTGAAGAATCATGTTACACTAAAATCTTACCTCTTTTCTTTTCTACCAAATTAATGCCGGTAGGAAGCTACCAATGATGGCAAACTTTGAAGGAGAAAAAAAACAACCAAACAGCTATGTTCAGTACCAAGGTCTTGGAGCAATAGGAGATGTATCTAAAGATAACTACAAAAAAACTGTAGTTGCTAGCTAAGCAAAAGAAAAATAAGAGTACTTTATTGCAAACACAAGATCAAGGTTGAATAGTGTCTTGTGATAATAATTAAAAATAATTTGAGAATGGTTTCTTTTCATTCGCTGCCTTTCCTGTATTTGAGACAAATATTTCTTATAAAGACCCATTAAGCCACATAGCCCAGCTTGTGGCATAATATTGAAAAGATTTATTTATTTTAAAAGGGAATATTAGATACTACTCAAGGTAATAGAAAACATTAAATATATTCCATTTTCAGCCATATTGGTCGGCTTGATCAGATTGAATCAACAAAAGTAATTAAATCAATGTTACAAAGCCATTTAATTACAATCGATGCTCCTGGCTCTGTTGCTGATTTAGAGTATCTTTTTATTTTGATCCTCTTAGCTGTTTCAACTCCTTTCTTCCTGCTCTTTCTTGTTCTTCTGCATTTCCTTAAGAATTTTACTACAAACGCTATAAGATACAACACACACAAACATCCTATCCAGGGTCTGGTCGGAACAGAAGCTCTGTCCCGAGAATTTCAAGGGGAAGATACTGAGATGAGTTCCTAGCGCTGTCCCTCAGGTCGCTATTACGGAATGACTTCAGACCGAAGAGAAAGTAAAGAAGAGGCTGACAACACAGGAAAGGAAATTTGAAACATCCATGCTCTCGACCGGGATTTGAACCCGGGTACCGGCACAACCGGCCACACAGCAGACCGCTTCCTGAGACCGCACGACCACGCTGGCACGGTGCTTGTAAGATAAAAAGAAAATAAAAATGAAAAGAGTCCAAAGAATATTTTTTGGTCATTGTTTTTGTGATTTTCTTTGTCTTCATATTGAAATTCCTCTTGAACTAATCAATATCGGTGACTGCGGAATTTAAATAATAATTATATTTGTATTACATTTTAGTTTGTCTCTGAGGAACCATTGACCATCCTTTTAATGTTTAACGTTCTCCTTGTTGAATGCTTTCCTTCCGTTTAGTGAGTTAAAGTGATGAAAAAGGTTTTCAATAATTGAAAATGTTTTTTTTTTTTTTTTTCCCTTTGATCTTTAGAAATAATTTCCATACTTCAAAGGTCAGAATTGCACAATGTATGATAACTTTTTGTAAATACTGTGATTAGATTATACACAGTATTTTATTTCATGGAATTGTATATGCTGTAAATCTTCAATTAAGATAACTTTACACCATCTGTAGTTGTTACAACATATTTTGTTAAAGAATTTACTTGGTTTACACTATTTAAGCATATTGCTTCTATTAGAATTGTAAGTAAAGTTTTAGAAAAACTTGAATTTTGGAAAAAGCCTGCAAAATTTTAATTATCAAATTGTCTCCTGAATTTTAAAGCTATGATCATAATGACAAAGAAAAGAAGTATTTGAAATTGCATCTAATATATAAGCTTATTAAAGTTAATAGTGTAAAATATATACATATATATATATATATATAAATCCAATACACAAAACTTGAATCGACACCTTTTCAAGTTTCGTAATGCAAATATTTCATTTAATGATTTGCAGTTTAGAATTCAGAATGTAAAGAATATAAGAATAAAATTAACTTACATTACTACTAATTGTATATTACTAAGTAATATATATGAACGACTGTGCTTACAATCCTCTTACATAACCTAGTTGAAGATATTTTATTTTTTTTTCATCAGGGGTTGTGAATTTACTAATGTTGTTACTGACATAATTGCTAACTTTCATATTCTTCTTTCAATTCCTTCCTTTTCATATTACTATTTTAAACAAAAACTCCACACACTCCATATCTTAGCATTTAAAATTATTTATTTAAAATACAATGCGAATTTTTGGGATGAAATTGTATCGTCATCCCTTCTTCAAGTGAAAAATTAAAATATTCTTTGGAATAAATAAAACAAAATAGTAATGAACATGAAACCAATTAAAAACACGCAGCAATATACAATTGTTGTTATAATTACAAGTTCGTTTCGTTACTTCAGACAATAATTGAAAAATAAATATTTAACAATTAAAATAAGGATTCTAATAAATAACAAAATATTAACACATTAGATCAACAAATTAATTGTTTTCACAATAATATATTCACATCATTTTATTCCATTACTTTAAACAAAATCTGGACATTACTAGTTGCATTATCAATAATTAAACACTGCAATAATTAAACTCGTCAATACTTACAATCATTTTCACATCCATTTTTATTAAATCCCTTAAGTTAAAGTTGCGATCAGGCCCAGAGGACCGCGCAATGCTGCTGGAGGGTAGGCTCCAGAGATCAGAACCTACGGGACAAAGTTGAGGACGGGGGGTCGGCCCGTCGCTCGCCCGCCTTTAACTCCCGGGAAAGAAACCCGGTACCCATTCTATAGAGGGCTGGATAGACCCTAGGGCCCATTTGGAGGAGAAAGAAGCATGGAAAAATTCCCGTCCTCCGCCAAGGCCGGGAATCGAACCCGCCACCTCCAACCCGCAGCCAAGCGCCCTTACTCACTCGGCTACCGGGTCCACATTAAATCCCTTACCAACATAATAGTAGAAGGGTCTACGTTGGTACCTTCATATCTATTTTAAATTATTTCCTTTAGTACATTTTATTTTACAGCTTTCTAATATTTTTCGAATTCCTAAATCTGTTTCTTTATATAATATCTTTACGTTACTGTTCATTATATGTTCCTTTTTTAGACAATGATCTGCTATATCTGACACATCCAAATTTTTATTTTTCAAAGCATTCGTGTTCCGACATTCCTTCTGACATTGTTCTTTTGGTCTCTCCTACATAAAAATCCCCATATGTTCTACAGTCCACCCTGTATACTATTCCCATTTCATATTGCCTATCCCTTTGATTTATTTTTTTACATAACAAATTTTTAATTGTATTCTGATACCTGAAACCTACATCTATATTAAAAGATTTACAAATATTCTTCAAAACCATACTATTCTCATTAATATATGGAATAAAAACTTTATTTGTTTCTTAATGAAACTTTCAGAGTAATCATTTTTCTTCAATATTTTAGTCATATCTTCAATTTTTTTCAAATAAGTATCTTCTTCACTCGTATTCCTATCAATTCTCCTCATAAAATTTTCAACTATATTTTTTTTTTATACTAATTCTATGTCCCGATCTAAAAGTCATGATCACTCTGACAATCTTTCCTGTAATGTTCTATTATAATTTTGTTATTGATATTTATCAATTTTACATCTAAGAAATTCAATTCATTATTTTCTTTAATTTCCTTCTTAAATTTAATATCTTCTTTTATTTAAATTTTCAAAAAAGATATTGTTGCCTGTCGATTTTGGTAGTTACCAAAATCGTACGGAGCGAGTGGGTGGGGGATCTTGTGATGGGTGGACGTAGACTTCACTGCAAGCGTCTGGCGGTGTCTTGAAGACTCGTTGGCGAGAAGGGCGGGCTTGCTGGCTTCACAAGTCGTCTTCGGCCTCTTCACCGGTAATGCTCGGGGAAGCTGACGGGACTTCGATCGGCTCGACTGCGGGGAAGCTGACTTGCACACCGCACTAGAGATGGCTTCGGTAATCCTCTTCGATTGCCGGTAACGTCTCTTCCGTTGGTTGGGCTTCGGATGCTTTCTAGCGGGGAGGGCGGACTGGCAATCCTCGCTGGGATAGCTTCAGTAATTTTCCCTCTCTTACTCCAGGTGGAGTCCTTGTCTTGCGGCAGGTTTGCCGTTAAAATCCAACTGTCCTCTCTGGCTCTGAGTGAAGAATTCAATGTGACTTCTCGGACACGAACGCTCAAAACTATGTTTGAATTTGTCCAACTCTTTAATAAACTTTTTCTTTAGGATTTACTTTCTTAGATGCTTTTTCCAATATAACAATCGTATGTACATCTAAATTTGTCTCTTGATCATATTCGCATAGTATTTGCATAGTATTTTAAATAAAAATTTTTAAATACTAAGATATGGAGTGTGTGGATTTTTTGTTTAAAATAATTTCTAACTATTACAGATTTATTTTTTTGCTTCCTACATCAAATGACAAATATTGTTTGTTTTCATTGTTGCTTCTCTTAAATGCTAGATATGTTATGTTTTTGAGGATTTCATATTTTTATATGAATTTTGGCTTTTCCTTGTTGCAGAACTGGGGAACAAACTTCAGGAGTAAAACGCCTACATTTAGCTGAACAAGATGAGCAAACCTCCCCCACTGACCCTGCAGCTAATAGTCAGAATGAAACCAATAACACCAATCAGTCTTGGGCTGTTACTAAGTTAATTAAAAAATTAGGTTAGTATAATGTTTGTTAATTTGTTTTAAATAAGATTATAAGAGTTATACTTTGATTATTTTTGTAACTTAAATAGAATCAGAGTTGAAAAATTATTTGAAAACTGAGCTACAGTTAAACTGTCTTTTTCCAAAAAATAACTATTACAGTAAATACAGTAGCTTCTTTAAGAATTACTTTTCATAATGGACTGTTACTAACTGTAACAGTGCTCGCTAAACTCCATAAATAAAGGAACGAGTTCCAGTTCTCATTTTTTAATCAAAATATGTACTAATTTCCATTTCTCAACACTTTTGGTCGCACCCTTCTACTCCCCTGTTTTTTCGACGGATTGTGGTATTTTTGCACATTTTCAATGTGTATGCATCACAAACACAAGTACAATTGGAAAATAACTTTGGATCAGTGATATCTAATCTGTGTCTTCAAAATTGTATATTAGATTTTATTTAAGTATTATAATAAACTAGAAATTAGTTACAAAGAAGGTAAAAATTGAAGCGAAAAAAGTTTTACATAATATCTCTATTAGGAAAAAAATTACAGAATATGACAAAACAGAAGACAATATTACTAAACAACATAAAATTATGAATAAAAGAAGTTTAACGTGCCCGAATAATTCAAGAAAGATATCCGT
>JAFIDM010010028.1:37760002-37783847 GCA_023159025.1 Thereuonema tuberculata | reverse complement strand
ATATATATATATATATATATATATATATATATATATATATATATATTATAAATATATTATACGTAATATATATTACAATAAAAAATATTATAATAACTTCCTTCTTATCTTCGTCTTTCCAACGTGAAAATGATGTTTCTAATAAAACATATACTATATCATAAACAGGATTCATATTTAAAATAGCTTAGCACTACGAAACAAGCCACTGGAGAAGAGAACATGGTTCTCTGCTACTTCAACTTCACCCGTACAGCGGGTGGCGTCACGGTCATCATAGCAACCATCGCCTCGATTGTCGATCGAAACTCCGCCCCTGAGGTAGAGAAACTCGAAAACGAGGCCTACTTCACTTTGTCGGTCAGAATCGCACCGCGCGGGACTTACAAAATACAAAAATACGTTTCTATTAAAACCAACATACGTGATAAGGAAAATAAATTTTTCTTTATAATAATTGTTATATTATAAATAAATAATATTATTTTATTACAAATAATTGGTGAAGTGCCACTTCACCTACTTCCCCTGAATAGCCGCCACTGGATGAAAGTGCCAGTGGGATAGCTGATATACCGCCAACAACCAAAGAAGCAATAACAGCCATGGAAACTGTTATAAAATGGGCTGAATCACAAGTAAATATTAACAGTGTCAGATTGTTGAAATTAGAATCTTTCAAAAGGGAAATGATAGAGAAGTTATCAAAAAAGCAAACAAACAAAAATTATTCACTTTTTTAAGTGATGTTTTATAATTGAAATGATGTCTAATACATAGATTTTAGTCAAGTCATAGATATGTTTGTTTTATATATTTTCAAGCGTACCTTATGTACGTAAATAAAATAATAAATATATGTAATTATTAAGATGTATAACTATGTTATGTGAATTTTAATAAATCACTTAATAAATACTGTAAATTGTTTTTATTTTTATTAAAATACATAATATGTATATAGGTGATGGGATGTTTCAGTATTAGAGCTCAAATCGTTCTGAGGAAATTTATTGTGTCGCTCGGTATAACGCGGTTCACCTAATAACGTCCTATAAAAGAAACGTTCAGCGCAGGTCTTTTTCTATACCTGAACACTTTTAATTATCAAAGGAATACGGCTTATTTTCTTCCATCAGCTTCTAAACTTCAAAGTACTTTTGTAAAGGACTTGAAGGGATAGTGAATGCTTTTCAAGTAGTAGCAAAGTTACATAGAAGTCTTTCTGTTGTATAAACATTAGTCTACTTATTTCTAATTCATCATTAGTGTCCTGCTCGTACTAATTACGTTGTATTCCTCGCAGTTTATTTCCCAGTTTTGCACTATTGTGACTAGCTATTTAGGTTCTATAACCTATTGAGTTCTTCTTTAGAAAATACTCGTATTAATTTCCTAACAAACTTCGGTTATAACATCACAGATGGCAATAAGTATTTTAGGAACTCCCTGTAATCAACCCCCCATCCACTCACACACATACACTCTTCCATAATCCTGTCTGGGTCATGTCATGATAAGTAGCTTTACTCCCGTAAAATCCGAATAAATGAAATTGTAAAGTGATGGTATGATCTATGATGGTATTTTTAAATTAAAATATTCAGCTTAATATTCTAAGTAATCTTCTTTTTATTTTTTAGTTCATTTTTTGTTGGATACTAATAAAATTCAACTGAATATTTTATTTAGAGAACTCTTAATTTAATTTAGAATTTCTTTAAAATATTAGCAAAAAATTTTTTAGATACGGTATATTTTTATTTTAAAATTAAAGTCGATTTTATATATATATGTATATTTTTAAACTTAAACGGATATATATATATATATATATATATATATATATATTTTTAATCAGTTTAAGTTTACATATGCTGTAACGTTTGCAAATCCGACAATAGAAGAAATATTAAACAACTGTATTAAAAATAAATAAATTTGCTGTTGGTCGTATGCTTTGTAACAGCTTAAATACTTTGCCATAATCATTTTGCTGATGACGTCACAGAGTATAACTAGACTGCGGCCTGCTCTGTTTATTAACACCACAGTTTTAATGAAGAAATTCTCTGTTCATTAATTTTAATTATTTAATTTTGACCTTATCTCCGTAATATCATAACTTTAAAACCTCAATGAAAGAGAAGGTTTTCAGTGAATGCTCTAGAAACTTCTAATCTCCTTATTTTGACTCTGAAGATCATCAAGGCCTTGTTCATGGCTTCTATAAAGAAAATTAAAATCTTCCAATTTTAAATCTAAATTAATCCTGACTTCAATAACAGTTAAAATATTTTTCTTAAAGACCTGAACACTGGTAAAAAGACAAGTTCCCGTGTTTCTAAATTTTAATTGTTGAATTCTGTTTATTGAAAACGAATTAAAATCCATTAAATTCTTACTTTATAAGGTTTCAATCTAAGCAAAGCATGCACAAATTTAACATGGGTTAGACATTGAATTGTGAATGCACTGTTAAACGTTGACAGAAATTCATTGTTTGCCATCAGCGAGAGTTAATTATTCCTATTTTTTCCGTCTGCACTCGCAAAATTCTTCACAGGATGTACAAATACGAAAACTACATCTGTGTTATCCGTAAATATATACCAAATTTCAAGATATGCGAGAGAACACATAATTTGCAGAACATGTACACAGGGTGTATCGGTAATGGTAGACAAAGCGAAGAGATACGGGTTCCAAAGGTCATTTTGAGTCGAAATTGTTCTATGGCATTTTGTTGTACGGGCCGCAGTTTTAGAGTTAGGAAATGAATGCTTTGGGAATGGTCCCTAATCATAGAAAGCTCAGTTCTCATTAGGAAGTGTAAGTAAATAAGGTAAAGGATATCTCTTAGGATATTAGGGAAAAAAATCACACTAGAAAGATATTCGTTATAAAAAAAAAATTATTTATTTACTTATTTACTATTATTGATAAAATTGCTTAAATCGATTTTTATTTTATATGTAGTCAATAACAATGTCTTCATTACGTAAAACGTAGACTATGTATCAAATTCCTTACAAAAAGCCTAATTGTCAATGGATGTTTTTTCTTCTGTTCATTCTTGAACCATTTCGTAACATTCTCTTGCCTTCGTTAACTATTTTTCAACTCCAGTGATTCAAAAAATTCTGCTGAGGCGTTGCTCAACAAAACTCCCTCGTTTGGAACCGACAGTTTCCGATGTCATTATGGTTTTCCTCAACACTGATTTGATTTATTCCTTCTTATTAATAAAAGATCGTTCATATTTTTTTAAAAACAGAATTTGAAGTTATATCTGAAATTTCAACGGACAAATCCGAGCTATTTTTTTTTCTTTTTTTAATTTATAACAAAATAAAAGTACAATACAGTCCCGTTTGAGATTTATGATCCCATTCAAATGGATTCTGGAATTTAGTAGTAATTTCTATTTGTTTTTCTCTTTTTTCTAGCATTTTTTCTTTTTATTACATTATAAATATATTTGGATAAAAATTGTAAAATAATAATAATAATAATTAGATATATATAAGTTTTTTTTACAATTTTTATCCAAATATATTTATAATGTAATAAAAGGAAAAAAATATACCTAACTTTGGCTAATAAAAACTATTACAAGATTCACAAATGCTATTACTTCTCTTTGTTGCAGCCATTTTTCAATAAAAATTTATAGGAAAGCTGAAAAAAATTCTCGAAGTTGAAATTCATAAAGCTTGAAATTATTTTATTATTTTTTTTAAAAAATTATTGACAAAATAAGAAAATTTCTCCAACAAGAAAAACAAAATTATATTCTGAATTATATGTAAGGTTTTAATGTATTAAAAATTACCAGTAGATTTTCTGAAAAGTTTGTATTAAAACATTTTTTTATCGTAAGTTTGGTTGCTATTATTATTAAAACTATCAATTATAATTTAAAAAGAATTTTAATAATTGAAACTTCAATGTTTTCTCTGCTACTGTAGAAAGTTTTAGATTTTTAATTACAATAGTATTCAAGATATTATAAGTTATCGAAGACTCCAGTTTCCAAAAGACCTATTTATCGGAACCTTAATGTATCAATACAATAATATTATATTAAGATAAATATAAAATTTAAAAGCAAAATGAAGGAAAATAGATAAGTAAAAAGAGTAAATTAAAATAAAATTAATTATTTACAATATACATATTAGGTATGCTATAGTGTATTCACTATTATACCTGTACATTTAAATATGCACCTATTTTCAAAAATATATAAAAGATATTTTAATGTAAGTAGAGCGTTTATATGAGCCATTCTGAAATTAAGTGGAATTTTTTGTCCCCGCTAAGTTTCAATCTTAAAAAACTGATTTATATAAGCTTGATAATTTTTTATAAATGAAACAAGATTATATTTAAAAGATCCCAATATTATTTTATGAAAATAATTTTACATTTAAAAGTAAAACTCTGAGAAATGTACGAAATGTAACCTCCATGGAATGTCCCCACCCCTGTTTTTTCAACATTGACAAGTGTTTATCGAAAAATATTATTAAATTTTTCAAAAAAAGAACAACTCAATAACAGTAATAAATTATATAAATTAAACTCTACACCAACTAACATTTTAAACATAAAATATTTAAATAGCCTAATTTTAACTCAAAAGTTGTCCACGGGGTTGGATGTAACCACCATGGAACATAGATAAAAGTTCTGAAAATGCTCACTGGGCAACAACATTATTCACTGGTAGAGCTGTAGTGAAGGAGAAGGCAGCGATCTTGAGTAATCTGTTGATTGTTTGGATCTCATGTGTGTTTTTTGCTGTTAAAAGACCGGATTGCCTTTATTTCCAGGTGAGTTCTTTTTCTCTTTGTAACCTCCATGTGTTCAACAAATGTTGTATGTCATATGTTAAAACTTTAACTTTAATTGTTTATTTTGGAAATACCTGTTATCTTTCAGAAAACATAAGCTCTGAATCTATGGATTTATAGGTTATGAACTACATGTGACTAAATAGCTAAGTGTAACCTCCATGGAGGTAACTCCCATGGATAACATCATCCATGGTGGTTACTTCTATCCATGGGGGTTACACTTAATGCAATTTAAAGCCTAAGAGGCTATTAAAGGAAGATTTATTTAAACAAAACCTACTTTTAATATATTATTCCACTTTAGTAATATGGATTGTATTAAAATTTATTTCATAATCAGGACTATTTTGCTGGCAAGTTGATGCCTATTTCATTTAAAAATTTAATACTCAACAACTAAAATTCACTTGTTGTTTATTCATTTAATATTTACCACAGTTTATTAATTGTCAATTTTTGACATATTCAGCTGGTTTAATTTAAAAAATATATTTTTTCCTAAAATGGCAAATTTTTAATTTGATTTTGACGAAAGATACGAAGAGGATGTGTCTTATATCATTATTAGTAAATATACACATTGTTATTTTAGTAACTCAAAGTAATTTTTAAAACATTTTGAGTATATAATTTAAAAATTATGATTTTATGGTAGCGGATTTTTATTTTAATTAATATATGTACTATTTTATAATACTAATTTTATATTAATGTGCGCCGATTATGAAAAATTAAGGCTGCGGTTTGGCTAGTATTTAGTTTGACTTTTTTGCTTTGATCTCAACTTTTGGTTGTTTTTTTTTTAGATCAAAATGAGTAAAAAGAAAAAGATCACAGAATCTGAAAGAGAAAAAATACGAAAAATTAAAAGGGAATGTGAAAGAAAAAGAAGACAGAGAATAAAAGAAAATCCTTTGCTTTATGAAGAACACTTACGAAAAGAAAGAGATATAAAGCAAGAGTTGAGAGTGGCAAAATAAAAACAGTTTCTCAAATGAACGAAAGGGGAAAAAGGGCACAGAGAAAAAAAGTGCGAGAAAAAGTTAGAAAGCACAGAGAGAAGAAGAGAAGAGAAAATGAACTAAACTAAATGTTAAACAAAAATACTCCTCCTGTAAGCGATGATGATCAGCCTCTTCCTGTGCTTAATGACAACAATCCAATGGCCAATAATGTACTGGCAGTAAATAACATGCCTATTGTTGGCCAGGTGGGCACGAGTCGTAAAGAAAGTGGAAAACGAATAGCAAAGAAAAACAAATCAAAGTGTTATCGAGAGTTAGAAAAACTCAAGGAAAAGCTGAAATTGAAACAATCCAAGAAATGAGGAGATAAATACAAGAAAAAATTCTTTCGATTGAAAGAACAGGTTGCTAACAAGAACAGTTCCAGAACAAAAACCAGAAGAAAATGGCTGCACAGGAGTTGGGGTGGGAAGACTTTGCACTGGCCTTCAACGCCAGATATCCAAAAAGTCGCCATCAGGACTATCCTCTGCAAAATTCACGAGCCTCCCCAACCTATTTCAAGTCGTCAATTCAAACTAAAAACTGATGAATACAAAAGAATTGTCCAGACTTCTAATAATGTATTGTAATACTGTACATTTTCCAGAAAGATTTTCTTTTCCAATTAAAGTTTATTCTGAAATATATGGCTATATTTTATTTTTAACCACTTTACCAAAATTTTATTTCATGTTAAAAATACCACACAGTGTTTCTATTCTTTGTACACATTTTAAATAATGTTCTTTACATGGTAACTTTTTTTGAGGATGACCCATCTAACTTTAATGATGTAATGTATATCAATTTGTAACCTCCATGGAAGCGAACGTAATCTCCATGGTTGGTAAAATTGTAAACTATTTTTTTCTGGTAAAATATTTATTCTTGACCTCTACAAAGAGTGTACATGTATTTAGTTTGTTATTGGTCATTAAAAAAAAATGTTAATAATAATTTTTCTCTAGATTTTAATTTTTTTTTTCCTTGTACGGAAATTCCACTTAATTTCAGAATGAACCTTATGCAGAAAGTAGATACATTAACAAAAAGTATAAAGTTTATAAACATTCTTAGATATTTGCAATAATCCATTTTTTTTAATTATTTTTTACAATAGAGATATTTTGATAATTTTGAAATAAATTTAAATTATTTATGAAGCTTTCTATAATGTAATTTATATCTCTTATACCATAGCTATTATTTATATATGGATAAATTAACTTAAGTTAATTTATCCAATATTTAATTACTTAATATTGTTTTTGGTTCTTCAATTGTATTTTTGTATATTATTATTTTCCCTATTTCATAATAATTTTGAAGTATTTTATAAATGAACTTTTGCTTTGCAAATAAAATTTTATATTTACTTTAAAAACAATTACTTCACTAAATATTACTCCTTAACTTTTTAGATAAAATCAATTTTAAGACTTAGTTTTGTAAAAATCTTTAAACTTTGCAGATCTAGATCCTTAGTTTACGCTATAATTTAGTAGGGAATCAAATAAAGTGTAATAAATATGGATTTTTGTTTTAACTGGTAATTTATTTTTTATATAGTGAAAATAATAAATGATTGATTTTACTTTTTTATGTAAGATATTTATTTGAGTATGTCATGTAAAGGAATTATTAATAGTAATTTCTAAATATTTAAAAATTTAAAATAGTGATAATAGTTTTATTTATTTATTTCTAAATACAATACAGTTCTTTAGTCATGATAAAATCCTATCCAGCAGATTTTAGAGAATAGCCTCTATCCAAGTATTCTCACAAAATGTCGAGCAACAGTACTATACGAAGCAGCGCACGGAAAATAATATTGCAAGTTGAAGAATATTTTCGAACGAAATTAATTAATGGAGGACCTGTCATTCCTTTAGAAAGAGTTCTGGACAGTAGCTGAAGCTACTCGTAGATATTTCGTACATCTCCCAATTCACGCAGTTATTTACTGAAAACAACAGCTGAAAGAAAAAAAAAAAACAGAATTTACATTAAAAGGCCCTTTTTAGGGCCTCAAAATTAGACGGAAGACCTGTCAAACATACTGATCGCCCACAAAAAAATTGCTAAAATATTAGAAAAACGTTAATTTTAAAAATTTCCTACGTAAACAAAACAAAACAAAATACAAAAAAAAATAACAGGATTATGTAAATACATTTATATAAGACAATCGATTTTAAATTTAAAATGCAACATTACATTAACGAATTAATAATAAAAAAGGCACACGATTTCTCATTTATTTTATTTGCTAATCACAAAAATCAAAAACAAATAAAAAATGCATAATATTTCATATATATATATTTATGTTTACATTTCATTGAAATATTTAAATGAATGATAATACGGGGAAATGTATGAGACTTTGCTATATTTTAATATACTTTTCATAAATTTAAAACAGTCAATAAACAACAATAAATTCATTAGATAGCATTTTCCTAGTGACAGACGTTCAAAGTAAGTTACTAAATTCCTTGACACCTCCTGAAGAGGCTAACGGCCAGATCTCGTGTTTTCCGTAATTCTCATGCAAACGAGATCGTCAAGATCCATCTGTTGGACTGTATATAACTTGAAAAGTTATAATAATAATAAAACATTATTATAATAATTATAATAAAAATTATAATTTCACTTTTCCACTCAGAGATGTTTCTTTCGTAGGCTTTCGGAAAATTTACTCATGTAATCCGTATTATCACCATCTTATCAAAAAAGTAAGAATTTTCCTGTCATTAAGTAGACTTACCCTTATGGCTGCTTTACAAGATCTCGAAAACTTGCCTCAAACGCGCTCAGAAACTTGCCAGTTGCAGCTTGGCTAAAATGCGATCGCTCTACTGTAAATTATGTACGAGCGCCAAAACACGTTTTGCTGTCATTGAGATCGAGATTAAAACTGTCGGTCTCCAAAGCGACAAACAAGACGATTTTGCAGCTTATTTTTGCTAATAATTCTCAACTGATTTCACAGCAGAGTTTAAAGAAAAGGGTAAAAAAAAAGATCCCGGAGGAAGAGAATATGGTGAATGAAGCCGTGGATTGAAATCAAGAACAAAGAATATCCCGATTTCATTGTGACGTTAACAGTATCGCACTTTTTAAGTAATTTTTCCGCCGCTAAGGGCGGTATAGTGTCGACTTGTTTCTAATATTTGCCTGAATTTAGAACTCGTTGTATTTAGAACAAGGGGCAGATTTTTCGAACAAGTGGGGGATTTTCGAATTTTCGATAGCGTGTAAAACAGCCATTAGCTTCAAGACTAATCCCACAATTTTCTCGATATCACCTCTGAAACAAGCAACTGCCCAATCTCACAATTCCTATCTTTACATAGCACGCATTGTTGCCATAATCACTTCTCATTCCTTTACTACTACCAACACTTTTCTTACTGCTCTTGTACTCGTTTTCTAATAGCCACATCTACATTCCTAAGTTAACTTTATTTTCTTTTTCAATTCCACAAATCACATTGTAATTTCATAGTGAATCACGTTTTCCTGGTTTACTATAAGTCATATGTACTATGTGTACATTTATTAAGCTTACCTTTAATTGCTTCAAAACATTCCATGATCAACTATTTGTTCATTTCACTCTGTTTTGGTATTGTACTTTTAGTGGCATTTTCAATGTCTTTTTCTTCAGACGTTCCTCTATTCTCTCAGTCGGTTCATCCTCAAAATACAATGACCTGAACTATTCTCAGCACTTTTAATCACCAAAAACTATCACATAAAAATCTCTGTCGCATACTCTTTTAATTTTTACAACCATTTTGGTAGTAATATCAATATTTTAATTCTATTCTATTTAATTTTATTCTGATGTTACTGCTAAAACTTGGTTAAAAACTTAATGCCAGATCAGATTTGAACATAAATTTATTTTCATGAAATACTATATCTTTTCATTACTTTTTGATTTTAAACAAAGGATGAATTTCCATAAGCAATGATACTAATAAATACTTTTAATCTACTTATTTAAAGGAGTGCTAAGTAATGAAACTTATGGAAAAAGACTTAGTAAGTCACGACCTTTGAATATCGAAGTGTGAATGAAGCACTGGAGATTTATCAAACTTCGTCTGGGGAAGGAGGATGCCACAAAACTTTTGCATCTGGATGACCTGTGTCCTTTATACCTTATTTCATGTTATAATAACCAGAAAAAAGAAGAAAAAAAAACAGTTTTCTAGTTCCAAAGTCACTGCTAAGTTGTGTTGTCATATTGGTGGTAAATATTGGAATCACTGCAACTGCCAAAACCAATCACCTGCTGTGATACAAATGACCCCAGCCAATCAGATATAAGTTTGTATAACTTCTTCAAGATCCCAGAAAATTTCTTGGACGTCGTAAACAAAAAAGAAGTCTTACAATATGGAAAACAAAGTTACTGTAATAAGAACCTATTACTTCAAAAAGCAAGAAAAGATCTGAAATCTCGATATCATTTGTCAAAGAAATTAATGCCTCCTTTTAATATTTTGTGAGAAGTATATACGTTGTTACTTTTACACATTCCCCTCGGACCTTGGAATCATCGAATTAAAAACGCTTGTATATTGCATTTTTTTTTGGTACATTAGCAAAACTTTTATAGATTAACAAGAAACAAAACCATTGTCAAAAACATTGATTATGTTGAAATCAAAATTATCAACTCAAATAATTTTTAATATTATTTTTTGGAAAAAAATAAAGTAAAATAATAACTTCTAGAAACCCTTTCCCGTGACTTTTTCATTTATTTGTTATTTTCTTTTAAGATACATGTCAATCAAACATCCCACATACATAGGAAGCAAATCAGTACATTTTTATTGCTACTGCATAATTTTCCTTAATAAGTAACAGCAACAATAGTAACAAATTATAAATAGTTTAACTTAGGAATCAGTTGGAGAATAATAATAATTTATTATCTTCATATTTTAGAATGCTATGATTATCATTCAATTAGAGAACAAAGATTTTCATCATGACTAATTTATTTTTAGAAATAATACAGAAATGAAAAAGAAAAGTTATATTTATATAACAAGTATATCTGAATGGAGATCCGAAACCACAAGCAGATTCAGCTAAATATCTTGGCATTCATCTGGATTCCCGTCTCACCTGGAAGCACAATGTAAAGAAAAAAGCTGAACAAATCCGCCTAAAAATGCCTCAAATGTATTGGCTACCTGGTAGAAACTCTAAACTGGACCTAGACAGTAAGCGACTGCTTTATCAATTGATTATTCGGCCGATTTGGACTTACAGAATCCCAATTTGGGGTTGTGCTAAACAAAGTAATCATGCTGTAATTCAACATAGTCAAAACCAAATTCTCCGTACCATCACCAATGCTTGCTGATATCAAACCAATGCTGTGTTACACTCTGATCTCAAAATAAAATGGATCTCTGAGACAATAGAAGACTTTGCTAATAGTCAAGAGAAGAGACTTCATAATCATATTAACACCGAAGCTATTCAATTGCTGGACACATAATTTGATTTACGACGCCTTAACGCAAGAAACCATATGACCTAGTGACGTAATAAGTATTTACTCATGTAGGCCTAGAATATGGAGGCCTAGAAAATGTTCTAGTATCCTCCTACTGTGATTATGTTTCTTTGTCACATCTATTACTTATTTAATCATGTAAGATTAAGATCGTAGTAAACTTAAAAAAAAAAAATATTTCCGAGTAGTTTTTAATAAAAACATGGCAAAAATAACAAGATTTCATAAATGACACCTAAAATGGTTACTGTCTCCCACAGTTGGTCTTTCTGTTATTCATCTAAAACAAATCACTGTTTTGAATTAGTTCTATTTAGGTCAGTTTCATTAGTTTTACTGAGAGTTAAGATGTCGACTTGATCTTGTTCAGTCCCAGCAATCAATTAAGAGTTTTATCTCATCTCCGTTTGTAAACAACAAAACTGAAAAAGTTGCGTATATTTATTACGTGAACTAGAGCTATTAAATTATTTTGCATAAACGTTATTTGTAAGAATGTTGTTTATTTTTGCTTTTACATTACAAACGAATATTACAATCAAGAACTATTTCTTTGTGTTATTACTGGCAGATCCTAGAGGTTGCAGCGGATCTACCTGTAGAAGTTCCTTGAAATTGATAACAGGGAAGAAATCTGGACTGGGTAATAAGATATTTGAAACAAGAATACACCAGACCAAAGCCAGTAGCGACATAAATCCAATGAAGAACAGATTCGAATCAGCATAAAGGATTTCCCATGAAGTCTTAACAGACTGCAGAGCAGATGTAAACAGTAAAATACTTAATGTTAAAGTAGACGAATTAGGAAGATCTCTAACTAGAGTAAACCAGTTATACCATAAAAAAATAAGCAGAAAAAATATTCTGAGGTCGGATCCAGTAGAGAGAAGATTAGACACCATTAAATAAAGCCAGATTAGTGCAGACGTCAGCAGCATCACAACACTACACCTTGTGTGATCGTAATTCTCGTAATCTTCTGGATCAATTGTAAGCAGGAACACGAACTCCATGAGAAGCAGCAACGACAACAGCAAAGGGTGCATTATATCCTTAAAAGAAAAAGAAAAAATCTTGTAAGGATGAGACAAGAAAGGAGAAACAGGGGAATGTTTAATTAGGATTTATTTAAACAAATACAATTTTTTCCATATCTCAATCATTACGGAGTACTTGACATCTGAGGTATATACAAATATTGTCTTTTCGTAAAGTAATGCAGGGATTTATCAAAAAGGTAATTCTAATTTTCTGAACAATAAAAATAAAAATTAAACAGAATAGCGAGGGTAAAGACGACTTTGTTAAAGAAACACACCACTAAATGCAGAGAAAACTCAAAGCATCATCATAACAAATATATTAAATTCTAAATAATATGTTCTAAACAAGAAGATATTTATCTCTGCTGTGAGATATATACATATATAGCCTACATCTTAATCAATGTGTAAAAAATAAAGTAGATTACTTCAATTTTTAATAAGAAAATTAAATAGGTATATCAATATCCTGGTTCTAGTGGCCTTCTTTTACTCTAGGCTTCTCCGTGGGTTCACTTTCTACGGAGTACATATTGAGGTGTGTGTTTTGGCCACTGGTTCGTGGAATTAGGGATCAGAATTGGAGCTAGTGAAAACTCTTAACTGGAACTTATTCATAGAATCAGAGGTTTAAATAAACTTATTTACAGAGGCTGTGATTGGTTGGCGTGCTTTTACAATATGGGGGATTTAAATCACACGTGGTCTTTATGAAGTGAATGTGGAGGCGGACTTTCTCTTGGTAAGAAATAGAGCCACTGTTCTTTTCTTCGTCTATGAAAACCCTGACAAATGAATCAGAAATCCAAAAGAATTGTTCAAAGTGAAGTTTTATCAAATGTTGTTGATATAGCATTAAATTCCATTCAAGAGAGACTTGAATGTCTAATTATGTATAATGATTTATTCAGATGTCTGAGAGTTTTGAGAAATGTCTGAAAATGATTTAAGAAAAGCTTAGTTAGATTTTGATATTTTCCTTCAAATTTATTAAAGGGATCGCAATTTCTAAAGACGTAGTAGCATTGAGATCAATAACTAATTGTTGGCGTATAGTTTTTAGCAGTGAAATTGCAGATCCAGATATAGATATAGAAATGAGACAGATATAGATATCAAAAACTATTTTTTGGCATCATTTCCTAAACTTTTCATAGCTTTAAGAATCCTTTTAGTTTTGCTAGTTCAGGTGAAAGAACTAAAAGTCATTAAATCATTTTTAAGATCATCAGTATCTCAAGAGAGACTTATCATTGATGAACTTGCAAGTAAGAAATCAAAAAGAGTGTAGTTTTATTAAATATATGCTTTCACGTGTGCTGATTTCAGAGTTGAAAATGAATTCTCTCTAATATTAAAGTGGAAACCCGGTTGTGTGTTTTTTTAACTTTTTATTGTATCAGTTAAACAAGCTGTGTGCAGGCTTTATCTTTGTTTAAAAAAAAAGTGTAGTTTTAGTTCTTTAAAAAAAATATAAAACGTGGTGTGCTGATGCCTGACTATAAGGGGACAGTTTTACTTGTATTATTTTACAGAGGGCATTTCATTTTTGTAACATTTTGTTCACGTTTTATTTTCAATAAAAATATTATTAAATGTTGGTATTTCGTATACTTTTTGTTTTGTTAACAGTTCGTTTCGCTGTAGTTTCAGCACAAACTAAACGAATAATAAATGAATCAAAAATAGAAGTGATGAATAGAATATATTTACTTTATGAATATAAAGCTGTGACAAAGATGAATGTAATGAATTGCTATTTTGGAACAATTTTAGAAGTTACAGTCTTTGGGGGATTTTCCCAAAGCTTTCCTCAGGAACCTGAGGGACCTGTGTAAAGTGAATAACCTTGATGTGGACGGTGGCAACGGCTCTATGGCACGCAGGCAGTTAATACCCCAGAACCGGCCTTCATTCCAATAAATAGTAAAATTAATAAATACATAAATGAAAAGTACAACATTTGTGGGTATTATAAAGTCGTTCATTTGATGTAATAAAACCTTTAATTAAAAAGGAATACCTTTAATCAAGGACGGGGGAGGGTCGAAGGGCCCTGCCACTCCGCCCGCCCTTTAATCCCAGAATGACAAAAAATCCTATTTACGCCCCTGCCTTTAATTCGAAATCAATTTTTAAAAGCTTAAAGAACCAACATTCAGGGAAGTTGTTTACCGTTTGAACCTTCTTCTCTGCATTTTAAGGTCCGAACTATATGACTAACTGAATAAAAACGATATCTATTTAAAATTAGCTCCAATGAAGCAGTTCTCAATCTCAAGCTGTCTTCAGATACGACATAAGTAAATAAGTGTACGTTAAAGAGTTTATCTTCACTTGGTTACTAAAAAGGTAAAATCCTCTCAATGTCATAAGGATCTTATAATTATTCTCTTTATTTTATTGAGGTCACTTATATTTTCCAAAGCTTTTATTCGAAAATACTTGACCGTTTAACAGAAACAGATTAACCGTTTGGCCCTACTTAGGCCTACTTTTTCTAGGACCGTAGTCAGTTGCAATAAACTCTGTTTCTTTTTATTTAAACGTCTACTGTTCTATTATTTGTCAGTATTTAGTTTTCGACCATAACTTATCAATGACTAAAATAATAATCTGTATTGCTTAATTTAAAAATATCTGAAACGAATTAGGCCTTACCTACCAGCATTCGTTTTTATCAAACAATAGCCTGCGATGCGATATGACTGTTTGTTATAATGCAAGCGAACGAAAACCTCATTCGTTATTATTAATCAAAGAGAATTTTAAAACCATCCAAAACTGAACTGCAAATCTTTATTTTTTTTAAATATTTTATTATTGTTAAGTATTTTCATATTACTACAAATATTTCCTGTGTTTAAATAACTTTTAATATTTATGATGTATCTTGCATTCGATTTTCTTCATAGAAGTATAAAATCAAACCCTGAATTAATATGTTCGCAGCGTAAAAAAAAAAAAAAAAAAAACAGATGTAAATACGTTATTTTTTGAATGAAAGTTGGAGGTTTTTTTTTTACTTTTATGCACAGAAGAAAAGTATTAAAAAAAACTGACCCTCCGGAGTTGTAGTGTTTCCGTCGCTGCGTGGCGCTAGTATCTCGAATGCGATCAGATTTATCGTTATAAGCAACGAGTGCATCTTCTTGCGGAAATCTGTGGGAGATGAAGATTTTTTTAGAAGAAAACAATATAATATCTTCTAACCTTTTCCTTTCAATTGCAGCTATTTATTAATGCCTTCAAAATTTCAAAAGTAAAAATAAACTGATAGTAAAGTGAAACAGCAGCAAATTAGCTCTTGATTTTATTAAACTAATTTGCTGGATCTAATTCCATTCCTTTTCTTCGAAAAAATACAATTTTGAGCATCACAGCTTTTAAACACGAAGAAAAAAAATGAGTTCCAAATAAACGTTAATTGTATCAAGACACATTTTTAAAGAAATATAATTCACAAGGAAAATTGCAGTCCCTACGACACAGTCGAACCTGTCTATCTCGAATCTCACGGGAAAGGAAAAAAAATCGAGAAAAAGAGGTTTCGAGTTATAAGAGGTTTTAAATGCGGTCAATTAAAAAACGTTTTAACTGCTTTTGTTGAAGAAAAATACAGCGATATGATTGCAGATTAAGTACACATACATCCATAACATTTTTTTAACATACATATGTACCTTTAACAATAAAAATAGTCTTTCAATGACTTTTGACGTCTAACTGCCTTTGTTTCTGTTGCCTTCTAAGGTTAGCAAGAGCTGCGAATCCCTCCTTGTTGAAGAAAGGTCGTCTTTGGGCATCAATTTTTGTAATTTACACTTTCCGAAATTCGAGGTACAGAGGTTTTGAAGGAAATTTTTTCGAGATAAACAGAGAACATACACTGAATTCAGATTGTAAATGTAGGGAATTTCAGAAATTTCGAGATATAGAGGTTTTTCGAGATGAACAGGTTCGAGATAGACAGGTTCGACTGTAGTTCATTTCTATTGTATATCTCTCTTTTGCAACAAACAAATCTCAGTTTTATTCTGAGCCAAATATTTATTTAAATAAAATGGAGAATAGGAGAAAATAATAATTATTAAACATGGAAAAACTACGAAGGGAATTTTGTGAAATCTTATCCGAAGAAAACCTGTCTCATCAAAATCATAAACATGGTTTAGGCAGTCAAGCCTGTTCCGTTCCTGTATTAATCTGATAGCTCCATGTTTTGAGTGGTCTTCCTTTGCTGTTTTTTTCCTTTAGCTTGATGTCGTATGTTAAGTGTGCTATATACTGATCATCCAATCTATAAACATGCTGAAACAGGCATTTCTATAATTGGTTATGGTATCCGTAATATCCACGACATTTACTTATAGATGGATGTCCTTAATTACTTAAAGGTCCGATAAAGCAGTGCTTTTCAATCGGTGCTGTGCTCTGAGAGTGCTCTTGGTATAACCGTAAAAAAATTCTACGAGTACATCTGTAATGAACATTTAACTTCACTCTTAGCCAATTGATCTTGTTTAAACCAAATTCTAGACATCAAATTATCTTGGCAAACAGAAATTAAAACAATATTATTCTAACAAAGAATATTAATAAAGCTTTAATTCAATTCAAATCATCTTAAAAAATATTTCAATGTCTTTTGAAATACACTGTTAATCACCTGTAAAGCAAAAGTTTTTTTTTTTTTTTTGAACGAAGATGCAGTGAAAAAATTCCATTTAAAAATTTAACCTTGGGATTTTAGCAAATATGAGCAAAAAAAGAAGGGTTGCCAAAATGCAAAACAGATTGAGAAGAACTGAACTTCGGATCTTAATAAACTCATTTTTGGGGTCTCTATTTGTTTTTTTAATTTCCGTGGTTTGAGGACCCTTAACACAGACCCACAAAGAAACATTGGAATGACAATCTATATTACTAAAATCTTTTATTTCTCTGTCTGTGTGTCTGTCCGGCGCAATTTCCTGTGAGAATGGAAAATAGAAATAATTTTTACAATGAAACGTCCGCGACGGGAATCGAACCTGTAACCTTCTGATCCGACGTTAGACGTCTTATCCATTAGACCAAGGTGACTACTGCTCACTTTATATTGTTTTTTGACTTATGTGTCCTTTCCCTTCCCCAATCAATAATGAATCTATTCAACCTTTTTTTTTTCTTTTGAATCTCAAGATTGTTTATTTATTTCCGATCCGTCTATTTATTTGTAATTCGAAAATGACAATTAGAACTATAATTGCCGAAACGTTGCAATATTTTAAATATAATATTCTTATTTAATCAAATTCTATGTGATATAGAAAAACAAGCACAGTGTAAAAAAGCAAGTGTACATGGGGGATGGCCTAGTTGTTTTTAAAATTAAAGAATCATTTCAATTCTGACTCTTCATTTTTTTTTTATATTGTCCTTTTTAGCGACTATTGCAGTTTATTTGTAATATGCTGAACTTATTTTCAACTTATTTAGGTCCATAACGAGAAATTCAACCACTTAGATCATTAAATGTATTGAGCTGCTCAGTAATATTAGCATTAGAAGAAATTTTAGTTTTGATAGGTTCAGCACTTTTGAAACATAATACCTATTACAAGAAGTCGTTAAATTATATTCCTTTAAAAAGTTGGTAAATGTAAAGTTTGTTGAGACGGATCAATGATAAAGAAAGAGAAATTAAGTAAGAAATAGGAGGAGGAGATTAGGAAATAATATCTCTGTCGAGCATCTACCGCGTTAAGTGTATTTCCCTTGAGATTCGTGAACAGTATTTATTATTTTTAATAACAAAATTTGATATTCAGTCATCCGAAGTCAAGATTCGTTTTAGCTGAAAACCCAAAATTTACGGAAGTTAAACACGAAACAATTTTGAGGTCACATCCCACTTCTAAGCCCCGCCCCCTAAAAACTCGTGAATAGAAGTCGACTTTGTTGTTACTTATTTGTAGTTGCACCAATGCCCTAAAAGCTGTAAAAACAACAAGGACAAGGGCTTTAAGATAGGAAAAACGTCAAAAAGTGGAAATTTCTATCGGCCGCCATTTCGGAATGGTTGATCCGATTTTGCTGAAATACAATTCCAGGCGAGTCCTTAAGGGTATTTAACACCCACAAAAGTTTTAGCTCATAAGCTCAAAATTTACGGCAGTTATCCACGTCACAATTTTGGGGTCACGCCCACTTCAAAGGCCCATGAACAGATTTCGAATTTTTTTGATAATTATTTATATTTCAACCAATGCTCTCTATATAAGGTTTGTGGCTAAAGATCCATATAAAAGTTTGTGGCTAATATACTCTATATATACATATTTCCAGTTTTTGACGATTTTTCATATTTTCAAAACCTTACAGTCACGTTGTTCTTATATATACATGTAAATAAGCAGAAGAATCTGAATGGCCTATATATTCGTGATCTATGACACCTGATCGGTGTTTACAAGGTCCCGGGTCATCTGCTCAGGTAGGGGAGAATGCAATATGTATTTTACCTTTGGAAAATTCAAAATAAGACTGACTATTCGAATCAATATGTGCTTCCCTAGGAAAATTAATATTCTTATTTTGAATATTTTAATATTCTTATTTATCTTTCTATATTATAAAGATAAAACATTTCAAAATAAGAATATTAATTTCTATATTATAAAACGTAAAAATAATAAGTTTTTTTCTTTTCTGCTAAATTATTTAAAATTTCTAAAAAAATTAAAAATGCATATAAATAAACAAAGGTTCTCGAACCCTGAGCTACCATGTTGGGAATCTGAGACAGCTGTTTCAGTCTTATTAGACTTCTACAATCATATTTAGCCTTGATGGTAGCTCTTAATGCGAAACAAAAAAGAGGATATCATTTCAACTCCCCGAAATGGCCCCCAAACAAAATCAAGCAACAATAATAATTTAACAATTATTTTTTTAATTAAAACTTTACGTATATTTAAAAGTTGAAACGTAAACTGTAACTTATATTTTATAATTTTACATAATGGCATTTTGTGATTAATTCAAGGAAGCCTTTTTTTATCTTCTAATTAATATTTATAATAAATAAAATTCTAATCTGATGCTACATTCAGCAAATGAAAATTCGTAAACATACTGATCTGTTACCTAGTGTTTTAATGATAGTGAGTTTCCTTTCGTTAGATACTTCTTCAGTCATAAGAACATTGTAGGAGTACAAAACAAAGTGTAAATATTTTAATTTTTGTTCTGTAGAAATTTAGAATTTTCTTGGGTAAGATAATTGATTTAAAGTATAGAATTTCGTTGTCCATTTAGATTATGCTTGTAGGTTCTACAGTAATGATTCAAAGACCGAAATTAAGATTTAGAATTTTATTGGACCTGTCTTACAAACATTGGGAAAATGTATATATTCAGTCTTTCAAGTCTTTTTTTATTATTTTAATTGCCTCTCAATAAATTATTTACATTGATTATCAAACTAGATTAATTTGTTATTACACTAAGATAAAACAAACATTGAAAACAGAAAACATTGTCTACTAGAGAATCCATTCTGTATATGCTACTATATGCAAAATAGTTTGTTTTATATTCATCACATGTAAATTTCAGTCCCTTACAATTTTGTATCACTAGAATTTGTTAAGCTGCTACAACATTCCACTTTTACTATTTTCTTAATGGTGAGGCTCCAACTCTTTCAATTTTGTTAAAATAACCTTCAGGCTTCAACAACAACAGCAAACCCTATTTTATTTTGTAGATTTCCTTCCTAATGATAGAACATGTGCTCCATATCTACTGCAATGGCTGGCCTGTCAGGGAGGTCTCTGCTCTGTTGGGCTCGTCCAGGAGATGAAGATTTGCCTGGGGAGGGAGCAGATATGCCTTGTGGAGCAGCAGGTTCATCTGGGGGCTCCTCATACTCCGTTGACTCTATGAATCCTATATACACGATCCAACCGAGCAAGATGGTAAATAGAAATGCTAAGGATAGTAATAACCAGCTCATCCTCTGAAAATAGAAATAAGTGAATAGAAAAAGTCAAATCTCTTGAATGCTTCTATACAATTGGAAAAATATAAGATTTATTTAGTCTCTAAAATCAAGGGGAAAAATCCTTTGAAAAAAAAAATCATACAGGTAAACGAATAATAGAGTGTAAGCATTTTTGCTCATAATTTCACTGATCACTTTTAGACTGTATGTAAATATCACGTGACGTCATAACCACATCAGAGGCAACTACGGTATACACGGTATGCGCCAAAACAAACGATACTGAACGCTACAAGCCTTTGTTGTTCATGCGCACCACGGATGACCTCATCGAATGTCGTAATGGAAACGTAACCGTATGCTTAGGTTGGTTGAAGCTTGATTCATGTTCAAATGTTCTAGCAACGGAGGAAAAAATTTTCTTTGTTGAGCATTATTTTCGGTCATACGGAATTGGATGTTCAAATGAACCTACTTTGCTATACGTTGGAAATGCATTTCGAGTACGATTTCAAAAACTCACCACTCACAAAAATGGTTATCTTAGCCGACATTGAAAAATTTCGTTCGACGGGCAGCGTTCTGATACAGCGCAAAGCCTGCACCGGATGTTCAGTTACAGTGACAACAAATGCGAATTGAGGAAGGCTCCTGGAGCAGATGTTACCCAAATGAAGTCTCCAGCGAACATCCTTAAAATGAATCTTTGTCAAACATACAGGAGACAATGTCTAAGGAAATTGGTGGTTTTGCTTATAAGATACAGATCGGATAATATCTGAGCAATGCCGACAAGGACGCGAGAATCGTTTACTGCGCAATGATGTTAGTGATTGCTTATGACGATGAAGCTTTGCTGTCAAATGTCTGGTTTTCTGATGAAATCCATATTCATTTGAATGGATTTACAGACAATCCGCTTTCTGAGATTTGAACGGCTAGACATCATTGTGGAGAAATCCCTACATCAATAGGGCGCGTAACAATATGGTGTGCCATGTCTGCAATGAATGACGTGGCCCTTATTTAGTTGAGGATGATCATGACAATCCTGTGACTGTGAACAGAGAAAACATTCACCATTTCTGGGGGATCTCATAAGATTCCGCCGTGCACGTAACCTGCCACTTCTTGCGCAATGGTTCCAACAGGTTGGGACCACTTGCCACACAGCGAGGAGCTTCAGTTGCTTCATGAGAATTTTGGTAATGGCGTTAGTCCCCACGCAACAGCCTTTCCATTTTACACTACCTGACGCTTACATTTGGGGTATGCTGAAAGAAGCCATTTTCCCGAGAATCAATTGGATTATTACTGAATAATCCCTTGGACATATTTGGCTTCGAATTCGAATTCAGAAAGAAAAATATTTCTGTCGACATTCTGGATGAATTGGACTAATATATGTTTTCTTCCCCAATTTCCCTCTGTACTGTTAAGTCAGAATATCTGGCGTCTCTATTTAGTGGTAACGATAACTTCCTGTAGAACCGTTGTCATTTTTATTTTAACTACTGTTCCACACAACAATGCAAGATCTTTTGGTAATATTATAAAATATTATAATATTTTAATATTTCTATATAATAAATGGCAAAAGGATTTTAGTCATTGAAGTTTTTCATTTAGGCGTATATCTTGCTTCTAATAACAAACGAAAAATGAAAGAACCGCCGCCTTAAAACGCTTGCAATAATTCCTTACGGGGAATTCTATCAAGTAACGAGAACCATACCAAACAAAACAAAACAAATGTATGGGGGAAATGAGGATTAGTTTCCATCGATTATGAAACACTCAGCTTCAGACATTCTGTGCATTTCTCATCACATTTATCGGCTAATTTTGAAGATGAACATTTAAACCTGTTAGAAAATAGAAGTTGCCACAATTTTAATCGCGAAGCGTAAATAAGTGCTTGTCACGAATGAGAAGGCTTCATTGTAATTTCGAAGTAAATTTAGTTGTAAGAATTTGAAGACTTCATTCAGATATATAACTCAAGAAGCTCCTCTAATCGAGATAAGAATCCAATTAATAATGGTTAGGGTCTGAATTGCCTTCCTGTCTTATATAGAATTTCCCTGAATGATCTATTGACTATTGACCTCTTAGAATTCAATATCATGTGTTTTTATTACAATATTATATTTACTCATTTTTTACTTTGTATGATTATTACTGGAAAACAGAAGGAAAATACAGATTAAGTTCACAAATTGTCTAATTTCAATCCGTATCTGATTGTAGATTTTAATTTTTTTGTTCACATTATTTAGAAAGCTCTTATGAAAATTGGAATGGTTATAGAAATATTTGTTTAAAAAAGATAATCTACCTTGATTTACATAGAGAATGTAAAAGTTGTCTTGCGAGTTAATAAATTGTAATTAAATTTTAATTTTAACGAAATAGAAATTACGACTCCCTTCTAGTTTTTATATTCAATTGTTTGCTCTAACTATTCATAGAATATAAATCAGAATTGGATATTTTATGTTAAAGCAACGTATTAATGAAAAACTCACCTTATAGGGACTACATTTTTTGTAGCAGAGATAAATAAATGGCCATGGAATTGGTTTCGACTACAAGGAAAGAAGAACAACAATGGAGGCAGTGCTACAATCGTCAACTCCTTGAATATTGTCCGACATTTAATACAAAAACATTATTATCCCAATTTTTTGATTTTACGGTAAATGAGACGTTAAAATTTCAATAAAGGAAATTATCCTTTATCATTAGAAGATATTTAAAAGATTTGAATTCATTCCTAATGAAACAAGTGAATATAATTTTGTGCTAAAGCATAAATTTAAGGGTGAAAATAAATAAATTAAAAATAATAATAATAAAAGGTAAGTAGGCTACATTAACGAAAGGAAAAATAAAAAAAAAAAAAGTTAGGAAAATAAGAAACAACAAATAAAAAAAAACAGTAGATATACGGATTCGAACCGACAACCTCCAGCATATAAGTCCGAGACCTTACCTATCAAGCTATAGCTGACAACTGAAATGAGATGGTTGCTTTTCTAACATTTAAGCTAATACCGGAAATCCAATGACAACAATGCTGAATATTTCGAACATGGATGAGGGGGGGGGGCGTTGTACCCTGAAAATACCCCATTCTCACGGTCTTTGGGCCTCTTGAGCACGATGGTGAAAGTCCTTTTGCCGATCCGACCTTCCGTTCGGGAGTTGTTAAGAGGGAACAGACACGAACGGACAAGGCAAATGCAATAGCTACCGATTTTGGTTGATATCACAATACCTGCCAAAAGGGTTGCTAAAAATTAGCTGGAGGCATTACTACCTTTATTCTTGGGCCCTTGCCGTGAAGTGAAATAATATGAACGCAGAATGAATTAGGCCTATTT
>JAFIDM010010028.1:37720390-37745002 GCA_023159025.1 Thereuonema tuberculata | reverse complement strand
TGCTACAAGTAATATACAGATATATGATGATATACTGTAAAGGAGAATCTATTATCCCAATGAACTTGAAAAGATATATCAAATATGACTAAAAGATAATTTGTATTGGTGATACATTGCTCTATCTGATGATCTGTGATTCCAGATAATACATGTAGAAAAGCTAAATGAAGACAAAATCAAAAGAAATTATACCTCATGTTCTCATGACAATTGATTTTCTTAGTTTGATGTGAATCTACAACATTGTACAACCATAGATGTCAACACAAAGTCAACAAATAACTAATCTAGCAAACATAAAGAAATATAAAGTAAAGACTCTTACTTGGATTTGGATTATATTCAGTAAATCTTTTCAGTGTATTCATGATCACAACAATTGCCGATGTTGAGGACGTTGTAGTAAGTTCTCTGCGTGGTTCTGCCATTTGGGTACAGTTGCTCATCATATCATAAACCAATGGCAAAACAACTGAGAAAGGCTCTGAACCGGGAGTGTACATCTGTCCTTGTCGAGTTAGTTGAAGCTGTATCAAGAATATTCAGTAAATGTTCAGTAAAAAGACTATTCAGTAAAATTACAAATGATCTACAAAAACTTATTATTATTATTAAAAAAATTCTTAAAGAGATTATACAAAATAACTGAATAATTCAAATTAATGCACCAAACAAATTCATAAATGGAAACTTACAAAGAATAAAAACTTGGCCTTTACAGCAATAAAGCCATAAGAACCCAAAGGTCCGATGGTAGATGCTGCGGGTGGAATAGTTAAACACCACTGCACAGACCATTTCATATTTCTATCAGGGAACTATAAGAGAAATTAGAAATGAATGAGCATTTCAAACAAATTAAAAGCATTAAGTAACGTTAAATATAAAATAAATGGAAATTTAAGTGAATATTAATAAATTATTAAATTTGATGGTTCAATAAGCTATTGTTTTTTTGTTTAGTTTTGTTGTTTCTCCACAAAACTAATCTTAAGGCAAGTTGGCAAATTATGAGCTTCCTTCATAATTAAGAAGTTAGTTTTAGAAAGTATTCTATGTAATTTCTTGCTTTACATAAAAAAAAGTACATTGCTTATTGTCATCCTATTCTATAGCAACCTATTGAGACATCCACTTCCTCTTATTTGGAAGATTCTACAATGATGATCTTATTTCAAATCCTCTGCCACATCATTAAGGGGAAATTCCTGATCTCTAGGAGTGGGATGAATGGAAGACAAGAGGATGATACAAAAGTCACGAGTTGAGTTAGAAGTCCATAAAAATTAATGGAGAAGAATCATTGTGCTTCAAAGAGAATTGTTACATATCTTTCTCAAAGGCACCATTATCAAGCATGTGACTAGAGTTCTAGATCTTTTCAGGATTCCTGCAGTTAATGCATGCAAAATCCATACAGATTTGCATAGGTTTGACTTTCATCACAAAAATGAGATCAACTGATATATTTAATTTACAGAAAGCTAAAAAACAAAAACAACAATACAACCAACTACAGTGTCTTGTCTAAATAACACAGTAGGTATCAGGGCATGGGACTGCTCCTCACTTTGACAATGGACCCATTGGTCATATAGTCTAATATATGCAAATCAATGTCATCTAGTGATATTTCTGGAAACTCTAAGCACACTTGCTCAAGCCGATAATAGTGATTCCTATTTATTCTAGCAAAATTATGCTCTTTTCAGTAAACTATACATTAACACATTTGGTTTGAGAAAAACAGAATTGAACAGTAAAATTTTGCAACCAGAAAATTGCTGGATCCGGAGAAAAAACCTATGTGTCAATCTTCCACTATTACATTGGATGACTGCACTGTAGGAAGAATAATGCATAATTCCAGTGTCATCACTTGATTGAAAGTCTTTCTTGAAGAATCGCATACGTTATTCATGCCAAAGGCTAGTCTATATGTTATTAATGTCATCATGAATTCACAATATTATTGATGGCTAAAAACTTTTGAGAGACATAACACAATGTGATAATGACTCTTTTTTGTTAAATCCAAAAATGAAACAACTTAATTTCTAGCTTTGTTAGTTCAAAACACCTATTAAATTAATAAGGAAAATATGTATTTAAAAAGAATTACCAGTTCAAGTCTCATGATCTGAACGCAATCCTTCAAAATTCGTAGTGGTGCTGTTATCATATAAGCAAATGCTAGAAGTGCGTTTGGCTTGTAGGGAGGACAAACAACCTGAAACAATACAAAAATAATATAGTAAGTTAAAATATTTTACACGTGCTTAGTGAATTAAAAATATTTTGTTTAAGCCAACACACTAGACTAGAAAAAAAACGTTTTATACAATTTAAAAAAAAATTACATTAAAATTGTATAAACGTTGTTATTCTAGTCTAGTGTGTTAGCCTAAACAAAATATTTTTAATAATATAGTAATTTATATAAATAAAGTTTATAATAAAATTTTATCTTTAACTGAATTATAAAAATTTTCTTGACCTTTACCAATGCAGGAAAGAATCAGACAATGCTTTATAGAAATCATTAAAATATACAAAGTTTACAGTAAATAATTCAACACTAGTGGATTACAAAATAAATTATGTATAACTTACAATTAAAACTTACAAAAATAAAACAGAAATGCACATTAATTATTAATATTACTTACTTTGGTATCAAAAAACCTTTCCAGAACTTGTAATTCTTCAGGTGCCCACTGGTCTTTATGTTCTGAGAAAGAAACAAATCAAATTAGTAAGTGTAGTGTTATCCAAATATATTTTTTTCTTCAAATCCACACGTTTTCCTATAGTCAAACTCCTTTTTCATTCTTTTGAAAAGAACTGTTTAAGATTTATTGAAAGATGTAATAGAAAAGATTTAATTACAACCCTGTTGTTTTAAAAAAAAACTTTTAACTGGATTCATAGTAGTTTTAAGGGTTGTCACATTCGTGGGTGTATACTTTTTATTTATACTGATTTTTTACACTGTATGCATTTTTTACACTGTATCCTTTTTCTCTTTCAGAATCACAAAAGTTCTTTTTTTACATAGTTTTACAGTGAGAACAGAAATAAGTAACAAGTGATGAACAGAATTCTTCATTTTACAAAGGTCTGATTACGGCTAATATATTAATAAGAAACTGCAGTGATATTCAGAATACTACAACATTATCAAATGTTAGAACATAGTCACATTTAAATATCAAAGGAATTTTATTGCAAGGACTGTGTAATTGCAGATATTATTCTAATCCTATGCTGTTTAGAACTGTTTCCCTCTCATCCATTTTCCAAAAACATCTTCTCCTTGATTTATAAAATTCTATATTTTCTAATGAAAGCAGTTTAGCAAAAATTGTTCTTTTAATTCTCAGATGATTTCTATATTTTTAAAATGTTTTGATTACATTAAGCTGCGGCTGCTCCTTTTTCCTTTTTTTTAGTTTTTTTCTTTATTCATACATGAAAAGAAATTTGGACAACTTTTGTGGTGCAAAAGGGTAGGATTTTCCCCCTACCCTTTTGCACCACAACACCTTCACTAGAAATTATTATTATTACATATACGTAACAATCACTATGATATTAATAAGCATTTAATTTATTAGCTCAAAATTAAAACCCCTTTTTTTTTGATAATGTAGTGAAGGCTTAAAAAATGTAGCTCTGTATACACGCATACAAGTTCGATTTTAAGGACAAAAGATATAGTAACTACCAAGCGAATACAGTTACTATTTAGATCATTATTATTTGTCAAAACAGAAGAACTTTTTAATTCAAATCTCTTGCAGAATCAATAACATCTGAAGACTTAAGTTTCCAGACCTTAAAAAATCTATTAATAGGATAAAATGTGTACTTTATTGGCTATTTTCCAACCCATCATCCATTTATTTACTCTCGTGGTTCCCATCCCTACTAACAAGGAAAGGACACTGTTCGAGGTCAAAGTTGGTGAATCCGAACCTAGTCTATCTGAAAGACCTTACACAGATATGTTGACGCACAGAAGATTAGATGCGATGGTCAACACATTAAACAGATATTTCGCTTAGAAAATTCCTTACTTGTTAGGCAAAATGAATGCAAAATGTAAAAAATCAATGCTCTTATAGCAAATATCAGATAGCGCTTGGCTGTTCCAGATGTTCAACTCATTAAGAAACTCATTCCAGGAAAATGTACTGACCTCATTCAACCTGAAGACGTTTATTTCTTTCGCCCTTAGAAAAATATGGTGACATTTATTACAGATGCAGCTCTGATTAGTTCCAGAATCAATTTTTGGCACCGAGATTACTTTCAGGGTTTACAACGGTTCGTCCACTTTCAGTTTTCGGCACCAAGATTCAGAAATCCGATTCACTATGCATTTTTCTAATGTGGATATTTGTCAGAACGACCTGGATCATTTGAAACACCTTTAGAGTTTTGCTTCGAACATGGTCTTTCTGAGAAATGCAAAGAAAATAACTGTTTTACTCTTTCATTTATGAAGTGTGCTTACTGTGAAAGTGTTTCTACCTTCATCATTGCTTGTTTGTAAAGTTACACACTCTCTGTAACTAACTTGCAGTGTTTTCACACTTTTTTGTCAAATTAAATACAATCTAATATCACAATCAGGCATGAGAGTGGGGAAAATGTAAAAAAGAGGAAATTATGCGCGAGGTAAAATTTAAGACAAAATTTGTTTGCAAGTCGAGTAATATACATTTCATTTACACATAATATATTGCAATGTTAATATACACATGACTCGCCCGCCAGTCAACGAGTTGAAAGTTCAGGAATTCAACGAGGAGGGGTATAAAAACGTTCGGAAACACGATGTACCACGAAACAAAAAAGGGAAAATAATAAAAATAAAAGGAAAAAAGCGGAAGTCCGCGAATCTGCAAAAAAGGAAAAAAGCGGAAATCTGCGTTTCCGCGGAAATTTGGCATGCCTGCACAATAAAAACTTTCGTTTTGGAAGATTTTTTACATTGACTTATTTTTAAACATTAATAATTTTTTACTCATACCATATTTAATATTGAAATTGGATTTGTTTATCAAAATAAAATTAAAAATATTGTTTGTAATAAATTAAATATGTATGACAAAAAACATGAAATGGGGATTGTATATAAGATGGAATGCATGAACTGCAGGAGATTCTATCTTGGAGAAAGTAAAAGGACATTAAAGGAACGGGTAATGGAACACGACAGCTGCATAAATAATAAATCAATAACGAAATCTGAGGTGGCAGAACATTGTATTCAGCAAACACATTGTATGAATAATGAGAATAAAATCTTATGCGTGGAAAAAGACCATAAAACAAGAAAGATAATAGAAAGCATGTATATTAGAAACACAAAAAGTAGTAATTTAAATAGAAATGATGGGGTCCAAGTGAATGAAAGGATAATAGGAATGGCTAAGGAGATTGTGCACAATTTTTATTGACTTTGTAAAAACAAAGTAAAATTCAATGTATTTAATGGTTGATTTGTTGTACTACTTTCAAATTATTATAATTATTGTAATAGCAATTGTTTTTAACAATCCATGTAATATTGTGTTTCACGTAGTCTTCTTTAGTTTGTTTTTTAAATTCTTTTTTATTTCATTGCATTTTCATTGTAAGCTGAAGAAGAAGAAATGTTTTCTCTTTGAAAATTTCATTTTAATAAATGTATATATATGTTTTATTACATTTATTTATGTGAGTAAGTTGTGGCTTAACTTTTTACTCATTCCTGATGCACCTGCAATTTTGTTTGTAAACATAACTTCATCTCTTTTTTCGGACATACCAGGTTTGTTCCCGCCACCTTTGTTTCTGAATAGTGTCTTTTCCTTGTAAGAAGAGAATTGCTGTGGGCTAAATGTATCACTAAATATAAATAATTTGAGAGACCATGCTAATTTCTTTGTGGATGTTTAATGTTTGATTAATATGCAGAATAATTTTATATTAAGAAAGTAAATGGATGATTTTGTCTTCTTAAATCAATTCAACAAGCTAAATATAATTTGCAAATAAAGGTAAAGTAGAATAAAATTTAAAAAAAGAGGGAATAAAAAAACCAAAAAGAGGATCACCTGATGTTAGCTTTAAATGTAAAGTCTGTAAATGAGTTGAATTCTGACTGACTCTACACTGGAAATGTTCCACTTTGAAAAGAATAACGCCTGGTTCAGTGGTGGGAATATGAGTCAACTGAAAAGAAATGAAAACAATGAAATTAAAATAGAGGCAAGCAAAAGAGAATCGTAAACTTAAAATATTACTTAATACTTTCAATATGACAGCAAAAATAAATGTGTTTGAAATATATTTAGTTTACAAAGCTAAAAAGGCATCAAAACATAGGTGTAATCAATTTCTACCAGGGCAGGTTGAAAATTCTCTTAATTTTTTTTAAATAAAAAATAAATAGGATTAATGTTGTTTTAAATTAGCACTAGGTTACTGTCATTTATTTAATTCTCATCATAATCACCTGATTACAGAGGCATTTATCTCAATATATCACTAATCTTTTTATGCCTTCTGCATAGAACTTAACACATTTATTGCCATCTTTGTAAGGGCTACAATTTACTGCCACCTTTGTAAGGGTTGGCAATCCCCAGGTGCCACTAGATTATTTTATGTTTTATTATTTACAGTAAAATAAGAAGTTGTAAATATCACATTTCAATCTTCCTCCCACACCTTTAAAATTGGGTCCACAATCTGTGGACCACAGAAAGACGCACATTTAGCCAACACGCTACTTCTATCTACTTTGACCTGCTTTTTAGTCTTTCAATCACTCTCCATCTGTTACATGCCTTGAAGCCATTACAATACATCTGCCATCTCAAACTCCTTTCTTCACAATCTGAACTGAATTACAGTATCACTAATTTGCATATGCCATCCTGACTCCACATTGCTTATCACTTCATATATCCAAGTTTCATGCCGTTTCCAACACATTTTTACTATATATTTGCAATTATTCTGTTTTGTTTTTTTAACGAATGGAAACCGGTGGATGTGCACTAAAAGTGAATGCAAAGAAATTCAGAGGTAAACTCAGGACTAAATGGTAAAAGGTTCAAAATAAGTTTTGAACTGAAGGGACACACTGATGAAAGGATCAAACACAAGAATGCTATCCAAACAAGACAAGTGACAAAAAAACAAAACAAAAAAAAACCCAGTAACAACTGAAATAAGTTGATTTTTTTTTTTCTTTTTTCTTTCATTTTTCTCAGTTATAGGAATTTTGCAATGGCCAAGATCTTCGGCAAAGTAAGATGGTGATAAAGATTAATTCTATATTACTAGCCGGGAACCGTCGTTTCGCTCAGGAACCCTTGCATATATAGCATTAAAAAAAAAAAAACTTTATTTATTTAGCAAATTAATATTGAGATCGGAGAATATACGACTTCTCATCCCGTTGTGGTCTTCTCTTAAGTCAGGTGTTTTGCGGGTTGGCGCCACACACCTAGGGTTGCGCCATTCACATTTTTGCATGTATCTTGCAAATGAAGAAACATTTCTGAATGACTGATATATCGTTTGATAGAACTTTCAAATACCAACATTTTCTCAATATAATGTTCTCTTCCAACTTTTATACTTTTCGTTTAAATTGAGAAAAAGTCAAAATTTGACCCTTTAAAAGTCATCTTGGAAACCAAAAAAGTTTTTCGAAAGATTTTTGCAGCATTTTGTTTGTCTTACAAAGATCTACATTTTATCCATTTGCATGACTAATCTATCTCTTATACAAAAGATTTAACGTGCGTTAGTACAATTTTACAGTAAAATAAAACAAAGAACGCACATAACTAAAAAAACAAAAACAAAAAACAAAAAAAAAACCCCACAAATTCACTGAGCTATTTTTTGATATTTGTGCTGGAAATCGAGGACAGTACTGTTTCGAGGCTTATTGGCCTCTCTTCAGCCCAACCTATCCAGCAAACCAAGCTCAGTGAAATGGGACGAATACACAAAACGGACAACATACAAACCAATGACCCCTGAATTACAAAAACATCAAAATAAAATCAAGAATAAAAAGGGGTGAATAATTAATCCCCGCTAGCGTTTAGCTAGCTATCTCTTATAGTTTGGTCACAAAATTGAAAAAATGTAAAGTCTTATGACAATGACAGACAGAATAACGCTTTTATAATATATATATTAAGAAAATGAATATAAACACTTCATCATACAACAGTATCAAATATACTGGGAAAAAAAGCTGTTTGAATGTTATAAGAGAGATATCTGCTACGAAATCTCATTTACCTTTTCCTCAGTCTGAATAAATCGTTGGAGACTGCGGCGCATGTATACACAACTCAGGAACCGATCTAGAGGTGAACAAACTGCCATTCCAGGGGTTGGTTGAGTTCCAACGATAGGTGCTGGAGTACAAAGAATTTCAAATGCTTTATGGGTGAGAATAGTTGGCACTGCAGCTGCCCATGAACGTTGTGGCAAAACTCGCATAAGATAAGACGATGATGAACCTCCTAGGATCAAAATTAAGATATTTTTATATAAATTAAAATGCAAAAATTATTATTAACATGATAGAATTAAAATTTCCCATTAATTTCTTTTCTGTCTTTTATTTTAAAACAAGAGTTTACTTAAACTAGTTTGACTATGATGAGGTCTAATTATGCATTCAGTGACTTAAAATTACAAAAAATAGTTGACTAGTTCTTCATTGATCTTCGTATTTACATCCTTTAGTGAAAGTAGAGTTTTTAAAACTAAGCTAATAGTTTTACTAAAGGATGCTACTTCATATTAAATATATTTACCAATTATCTGCTTACATCCAATTTATCAGTGTAAGTGTTTTGTTTTTAGTCTTCTGATACAAGTATCAGAAGACTTATAATCCCGTTTTTGAGGACAAGTACCATTAAAATCTCATTAAATTATCATTAAGCACAACAATCGTAACAATTGCGTCTTTTGCATGTGCAACAAGCACATTTATAATGCAGCTCTACAACAATCACAAAAATCGCAACAATTGCACCTTTTGCATTTGCAACAGGCACATTTATAATAATAACGAAATTAAGGCACTATCAATTATATTTTCATAGACATATCAGAAGATGTTGCGAAGCATTGTTATTGGCTTACTAATCGCTATCCCTACCTTGTTTTATGGTAAAATTACTGTTGATATAGTGTACCTGAATTTTTATGATCACCAATACTACTCTGTGGACTGTGGAGAGCTGGATGACCCCCTGGTGACTGGGCTGTTCCTAGTCCCCGACTAACAGGTGAAGGTCTAGGCACAGACGGTGATCCTGGCCATTGCTGCGTAGCTGGTGAAGGCATTGATAAACCAGATGTTGCTGATTGACTACTAGGGAAGGGTGAACCACCTTCAGGATGTCCTATTTTCAAGAATGATTGTTATAAAAATAAAAGAAGAAGTTACCTTGGTGACAAAAGAAAAAATAAAATACAAAATCACAGGAGAAATCATAATCTTAATAAAAACTATGAGATCATCTGTAACCAAACAATTATGATTCTGCAACAAGCTTAGAGATACTGATTTGTAACATAACTTTATTAATTATTAATACATAGTGAATAGTTAATTAAATTAAAGGTTAATATACAAAGTTGACTGTAAAAATATAATAATTTAATCTAACTTGGAATTTCAGAGACAAAGCTAAAATATCCATTAACTGTTTTTTTGGTGGAGAGAAGGATGTGCTATAGTTAAAGTAGCTTTCTAATTATATTTAAAATAATTAATTAAAAGATCTTACCTTGAGAACCCATAAAACCTCCTGCAGGTGACTGTAGATGTGAAGATGGTGAAGGTGTGGGAAGAAATGAACCTGGTGATGGAACATGAAGAGGATTTGGAGAATTGGTAGGTAACATACCAGGAGATGGTGTTCCCATATGTATCATTGATGGTGAGGGGTTAATGTTTGTCTGAAGAGATGGAGGTGAGGCCAACTGGAAAGATGCTGCTGGACTTGCATTGTATGACTACGATAAAAACAATTACGAGACTTAGATAGAGACATAGCTTTTCTTTGTAACAGCAACATCATTTCAAGCATAAGATTATATTATGAATAAATGTAATCAAATATTTTTTTAATAATTCAAGGAATACCAGAAAGAGATTGCAGGGGGGAACAACAAAACACACACACAGTAATATCTTGACAGTTGCTTGTTTTCTATACCTATTGTTACTGTTGGCTTAATCAGCCAAAGTGACATATTAAAAACTAACCACACTGCGAGCAGGATTAGAGTTGATGTGTATTGGTAAATGATAAAAGAAAAGGAATAAAATATACTTATTGGAATGGTACAGGTGAATACAGTCTAACAGTTTTTAATGCTTTTATCTTCACGGAAAGTTGTTAGTTTTTAATCTCGGTGCTCAGGGCGAAGTAAAAGGAATGAGCTAAGGTATCTGATTGTATTGAATTTAAGAATTTATTTGCTTATGAACAGATCTGTAATTAATGTAATTTAAACTGCTGAATAAAGTTCAGTTCATGTACTACATGTCCAGTGTCTTTATTTTTGTCAATTGTTGATTTTACTTACGATTGAAGCACTGGAACACTGGAATTGATGAACTCCAAAAATATCACTGATCAATCCTGATATTACTATCATTTTATCCACAGGTTGATGATATTTTTCTATTAATATTCAGCACTATTCTGGATATTTATTTACAATGTATTTCAATATGATAAGGCTTATTTTTATCCTTAGGTAAATCACACACGTCTGCATCTTTCGATGATTAACACAACAATCAATGCACTTGTCAATTTAATCAAATTACCACATTCATTCTTACTCGAGCAGAATGAATTACACTACAGTAGAGTCCCGAAAACTCGGCCTAATGTGGACCAAAGGGTGGTCGAGTTTGTGAAACTGCCAGGTTATCGGGAAAGGTGTTAAAAAAAAAAAATAAGTACTATTTTTTTGTCATAAAATACTTTTATTTGTTGCTTGAGAACACAACAGTTTACAAAGAATGCTATAACTCAAACTTAAACTGTCCAAATAAACTTAAAAAAATACCTAATACATGAACTGTATATAAATGTAACTTGTAACGGGTCTGCGTTAGGGGTTTTTCCGCCCTGCCAGGGGTGGCCGAGTTATCCGGACTGCCGGGTTATCGAGTGCCGAGTTTTCGGGACTCTACTGTATCAATTCTCACAGGCATGTCATAATCTTTCATTAACAACTGTTTGTCGAAAATAAACTTCAAGCAAATGATTAAAATAATAAATATTACATTGCCTGTACTTTTAATCATTATTTTGCTAACAAAAGGGAATGGTATAAATATGAAGAACAACACAAAACAGAAAACATGATTGTAAGGAGGAAAGTTTAGCAGTAATGGCAAGTCCACAGGTGATCAAATTATAGGCATTATCAAATTGGCTATTTTTGAGAAAACACTGAACACCAAGTTTTAAGTTAACTTGGGGGTATAGAAGAGCACGGCTTCACTTAGCTCAATAGAATATATATTTAAATAAGTAAAATATAAGTTAAATGTTTAAATAAATCAATACTTAACACACAGAAACAGAAACATCTTAAAAGTAAATAGACACCATGATTGTGAAATAAATACTTAAATGACTATTGAAAAAAAATAATCAAATGTCTATTTACTTTTGAGATATACAGTGAAGTCTCACTTATACGAATATGAGGGGGAACCAAAATTTCTTCGTATAAGTGAGACTTCACTGTATCTGTATATGTAAAATCATCATATCATCAGGCACATTCAGTCCACTGTTGGACTACGGTTTCCTATGCCAGAGCCGGTCCCAAGTCCAGTTGTGAAAGAGGGAGGGATACAACTCATACAAAAAAGCTGGGCTCATCTAGTTCAGAATGACAATATCCACTTAGGGGACCATGCCTAGGAGTACAGGAGGTAGATCAAATGTTTCAACGGTGAAAGAGGTGAGCAGTGACTGATCTTCATATTGGAGGTGGTTGAACACGAAACTGGCAGAGCTAAAAAAATGCATCTCCCAATATGCCGGTCAGCAAGGGAGAGTAGACCACTCTGCATGTCTTCAAAAAGTGAGCGTACCATGCTCAAGAGATATGTGCGCATGATTGAAACTGGGAATTGGCAAAATGGCGGTGCAAATGACTGCGATTCACTGTTTGTCAACTGTTTTATATCATATGGAAGTTTATGTTGCTTTTTTATTTATATCATTGAAGTTAAATAAAAAGCAAAATAAACTTCCATATTTCAGAAAAAATGCCGGATGGATCATTTGTTTCAGCTGATAAAGCTTTCATGCCTTGACACCTCTCTATTCTTTTATGTTGTCTACTTATCTATGAATATCAATTGATTTACTATCTGTGACTGCCATTTTGCTTGCTGCTTGCTAGCCTTGGCAGAGGTGAAATTTTTTGCTCAGCTCACTAGGATAGAGCTGCGAGCGGTGGTTGATTTCTGCTCCAATAAGGATTTCCAGGGAGCGAGAGCAATGACACCATTGCTCACTTTTTAAAGATGCGGTCTCTCTCCAAATGACAGTAATAATGAATATATATATATATTCAATCAATAAATCTTTACTTCACCATCAATGTTATAGTTATCCTTTATTATTAAAAAAAAAAATTGTGAAAAATAGAATTCTTAAATATTAAGGTAAAATAATTGAAAGGAAACTAACAGAAAAGTTAACTTACTTGAGATAATACATGTGGTGAGGCTGGAGTATGAGGATTTGATCCTGATGGAGGTGTAAGTGGGTGATGAAAACGAAGCCCTGCTTCTTGGGCTCTTTGAGCAGGAGAGCTTGGCTTTGTGTGACTAGACATAAAAGAGTCTAAGGGATCTATGGCTGATACAGGTGAGGGAGGATTGTCGTCTTCTGATTGAGAACGGCGACGAACTTGACACCCTGTATCATCAACAAACTTGCTTAGAAAAGCCTGAAAAAGAAATCAGGATATTGATCAGAAAAAGTTTATAAATAAAATTCAACTAAGTTTTTTATAAATGTGCATTTGAACTAGAGCTGGCAAAAAAATAATAAAAAAATGAAAACACTATAAAAATCTAAATTTCATTTTCCTTTACGTTTAATGTCATAACGAAGGAATTAAGCATGAAGTATGACAGGCTATTATTTATTATAAAGAATTTACCTAATATATAAATATGATTAGATATATTTGTATATTGGATATTTGTTGCAATGCACATTTTGCATATACAGTCTTTTTTTTAAAAAAAGGGTCACCTATTTTCACAGCAGGTAGTATTGTCCAAAATAAGGAAACTCAATTCTACAACTGGGTGAGGATTTTCATCTGACCACACTTGTATTATAGTACCTGATTATTCCTTGTGAAGCCCGTCTCATCGGTAAATAAAATGCTGGCTGTTAAAATCTGTTAATCTACTAAATTGGTTCAGAAAAATGTTACAGAATTTGCAATGCTTATTTTGATATTTTATTTTGGTTAATTTATACCTGCATAATAATAAGCTACAACAAGGTATTACAGATTTGGTTAGCAATTACCAGTCTGTTATTTCTAACCACCGGCTATCAAGATACCACAAAAACTACTTCTACAAAGTTGAAATTTTAGTATAAGGTTTATCTTCTTAAAAGGTTGATCCTATTTTGTTACACGTCAAAGCAATTGATAAAAAATATAAATTGCTATGGACACAAATCTGTCTGCAATTAAGATAATCAAAAACTATTTGTCTTATAAAAGTTTGGATGTTAGAAGGTGTAAAGTCTTATAAAGCTGATTCCTATTGATTTTGGTACATATTGGACCAATTGATAAGCAGCTTCCCAAAATATTTGGAATTCAATTTCAATACTATGATAAATGATAAAAAGAAAAAAAAAATCTAGAATCATTTCCCCTGTAACGAAACATTTTTCTCCATTTCTGGTAATCTACAAACGACTTAGTATTTTATATGGTCTCATTTTTTCTAATGATCATAAGCTTTTCATTGATGTAATGGTAAGTTTTGTAATGACTCTCTCCTTAGAAGATATACATTGCATTTTAGAAAGCTTTTTATGTTTCTTTTAAAATAACTTTGCTTGTCAAAGATTTATTCTTGGTTTTACTCAGATAATTTATTTGTCAATCGTTACATATTGGCACCAGAGGAGTGCATGTTTTATTTGCTGTTTGCTTCCTTTTTTCTTTTATCTGTTCTTGTTCTCTCACAGTTGTGAAAGTTAACTTGAATAGTTTCTTAATTGTAAAGTTACAATATTCATGGATGCAGCTTTCTTAAGAGCCTCTTCCTGCAAACTCCCACTATAATAAATACCACTTGATTAAATTACTTAAGATTTAATTCCAGATACAAGGAATAAAATATGTGGGAGTTAAATAAAATGTTAAGAAAAGAGCAAACTATTGTAGATGTGGTGAATGTCTAAACCCACAATTATACTTTATATACAAGATATCTCTTACAAAGATAGACAGCAGGAAATGACAAAAAAAGCTTCTAAAAAACAATTTTTTTATTATAAATTACTTTCTTAACTGTAAAAAAAGGGAAATGAATGTTTATTTATTTGCTTATTTTTTTTTATCTCATCCTCACTTTCTTCTAAGCTAAAACAAAATAAAAAAATGTTATTTGTTTTAATTCTGGTGCACAAATAATGACATCACACTTCACAAATGTGTTGATAATTGTAATAAATAAGGGAGAAAGTTAATAAACTAGCTTGTAACAAATTCATTACATTATTTGAATATTATTATATTCAAATTAGCCATATTATATCTTATATAATATTAGTCATAGGCTTTAGTGTATTGGGTATTGAATGACAGGGCATTACGACTTATAATAAAAGTACCAACCTAACCTAAAAGAAATACAATTGACAAAATTAGCATGCAACATAATCATAATATGTAAAGCATCATAATATGAATGGGTATTGGAAAAATAAATTACAACACATGCTATTAAACAGAGCATAAACATTAAAAGAAAACTTCAATGCAGTCAGAAAATACAAGACAAATTAATAATAAAGAATTTAAAAAAGAAATAACAGTGCAAAAGATGAAAATAAAATAAAATCGTAAAAGTTTGGAGAGATAACATTAGTGAAGAAACTTCAGAAAACATTAGAATCATTTAAAAGTAATGAAATGAGAATGGAAATTGTAAAACTTTAAAAGAGGATAAAAGAATGTTCCTTGAAAGTTGTCTATTTCACTAAATTTTAATATATATTAATCCAGCTTCATAAAAGTTTTAGTGAGCAGGAAAAAATAATTAAAGCATCAATTACAATTAAAAATTATGTTTTACCTTGAGGCCTTGAGTTGGAGTAAATTCCTCAATGACTTTACTCTTATCAAACAAACTATATGCTCCATCTCTTATAGCAACATGACCTTCCCCACGAAAATGAATATCATTGCAGTATCTAGATTTAGTTAAGAATTAAATTTTTCACAACAGACTTATAATATTAATAAGATATGATATTTATCTATAATTCTCTATGATTAGTACAATTAATATTTCTTTGGAATTCTATCTACATTATTTTAAACATTTTTGTAATGAACTCGCTCAGTTAAAATGAATAAAGACATGTGCATTTACTCACTGAATTCAATGAGATGTTAAAACTATCTCCAGCAAAATTTTCTACTTAATACATTTTTCTTCTTTCTATATTTGCAGGACACTGCAGATTCTAAATGGCCTCCACTGATAGAAGGAAAAGAAGTCTAGAGCTATATATTTTTCTGAGGCTTAAGAGGGTCCAAAATGCATTGTCTGTTCTTTTTCTTAAGAACAACTTTTAGTAGTGTGCAATGCACACAACAATTCTGCCAAAAACACATTTAATAATTTTAACTAATGGGTGACAGATCACAAGGACTCAAAAAGTTCAGTTTAATTATGAAGGTTTTTTAAATTTCTAGTTAAAAGTAAAATGAATTCCAATAATACAGGAAGATTTTGAAGGAGTCCAGTAACTGTCAAAAACTGCATTTTCTAATATTTATTTTAATTACTAATTTAATTCACTCATGTTTTCACTGAATATCTCAGATGCTCATCTGCCAGATTTCAACTTGAGGTGAGCTCTTAATTATATACCATTGCAAAGTTAAGATCATTATTATCTGCATTGTTAAATACTTACAATTCTAAAATGAGAAAATACAACTACAGCAGATATAAAGCTATTAATGAATCAATCATAAGCAATGAAGTTTAAATGTCAAAAGATTCATTTTTACCTAAATAGTAAGTGTTTAACTTTTTGAACAAAATGCATAAAAACTTTATTTCAATATTATCAAAAGGATACATATTTCTATATGAAATTCGAATATGTGTTGGCGACTGTGGAACAATGGTGAAACACTGTACAGGCACAAGAGGACGCTACAAAGATTAAAGATTAAAAATTAAAGTTTCTTTTCATTAACTTGAAATTCTTAATTTTGAAACAAAAAGATCAAAATGCAAATTATCATTATAAAGAAGATAAATATTTCATTTGTAGAGACTGGATATATATGAGCATACATTCTGCAGCTTTCAAAATTTACCATGCAATTCAAATATCTGAGAACATCACTGAAATTTCACTATTTTTATTACAGCCATATTTGATTTCAGATGCAGCAACTTCACTGTGCATCTATAATGAACAACTTCCTATAACATGACTTATCACAGAGATTAATCACCATTTATTAGCTTACAAGAGATTAAATCATTTTTCTCTCTCTCTTCTCTGCAAATGTTTGTTTTCTTCACATTTTCATCGGCATTGTGGAATTTTCAAGATTATGCTGATTATTATTACTATAGGTAAGAGCTTTATCCTTTCATCTGATAAAATATTACAACTGTCCTCCACTGCACAACATATTTCTGAAGTTCTTGTTTAGGCTCTACTACTGGAGGCTAATTTCTCTTGTAATCTGTGTCACAGGATTTTAATTCCTTTCTCAGATTGTTCATATGATGATTTAATTTAACATCTAATCCTATGTTTTAATCAATTTTGTAGCTGGAAAAAATCACTTTGGCAATTACCATTTCGAAATTAGTATGGCTCATTTTAAATGTTCTCCATTAAATTTTTGGTTTTATATAAAGTTCCAGTTTTGATTTGCAAATTACAGGCAGAGTAAAAATTACTATTGAATGAAAACCTCTTTGACTATAGTGTTGTTCATTTTTCCTCACATTACTATCAACTGCTAAAGGATGTTTGACATTCCTTTTGCAGGTTTTTTTTTCTTCTCATTATTACTATTTTAATTTGTTTTCTTATTTTATTTACGAGGATTTTGTATCTCCTACCAATAACTCAAAAAGCATTATTGTAAAATTGAATTCCTACCAATAATATTAATTTTATTTATTTATGTATTTAAATATAACTCTAGTTATTGAAGGTCCGACTTGAAACAGCTGTTATATTTTCCCTCGAGGTTCGTAAGTCAGGTTAACTCATCTTGATGATTCTGAACTTAACGAAATGAGCATCGTACATCAAAAGGTGGTGGTGGAGGTTGGGGGGGGGGGGGATATAACTATTATGTATAATTCGTTTTCTTTTATTTAATTGATGATGAGCCACACTAGATTTTTTTCCTTTTAACAATTTAAATTTCATTTAGAAAAACTTAATAAAAAAATTAATTTCTATTAATCAAAAATAATTAATTTTTAAATGAGAATTGATGAGCAAGAGTGGAAAGATTTGCATTCAACAAGAATTTGAACACTCAGTGAACTGTAATATATTTCATGTATATCTAATCTCAAATTACATATTAATTCACTAATTAAAACTTAAAATTATTAATACTTGTGCATTTTTACTTACACTACTTGTTCCCCCTAATATGGGAACTGTTGGCAACTTGCTAATGGAATTTATTGGAGAATATGTTTCATGAAGCAGCTGTAAAAGAAAAAAAAAAGAATAACTAACTGTTTTTTAGACTAATTTTACAATAAACAAAGTTAACTACAATTAAAAGCTATATCGCTTAACTGATTTCAACAATTAACTCAGCTTCTTTCCCTTAATGCAACCTATCTTTTAAATTACAAAATGAAAGCTACTAAAAAAATTAATGATTAGTTGAATAAGTTACCTGTATAAGTGAAGAAATTGATTTATTTTGATTAAAGTAATGCTGTAATTGAACTGCAGTGATTGAATGTGGATTAGTGGCTGAGGCAGTTGGTCCAGTCACACCAAACATCAAATGAAACTGCTTCTCATTAGGTCGCCAAAGAATCATCACCTAAGAAATGTTTTAAGAACATAACAAATTAAGTATTGATAAATAATAGGAACAAGCAAATGGAAGTAAAAGCAAAAGAAATGAAGGCTGTCATGGAAAGGGTGACCTTTTGAACTGTGAAATTATGCAGAGCACATATATTAAAATAATATACACAATAATAGTTTATGTCTATCAATCGCTCTTATCCTCTCTTTTGTATCTTTCACCTTCACTTACAGTACTTTCCTAGCGGATTGACAAAAGAAAGAAGAGCTCTTAGCAAATTAATATTGAAAAAATTTGCAAATAAATATTTATGTTTTTTATATATTTGGTGTTGAAGATGTTTTGGATCTTAAAATATAAGAAAAACGATATAAGAGATATGGACTGAAGTTATATAAGTAAATTATTATTTGTCTCTAAAGCCAGACATTGTGAGATATTTGTGGATCACAGCAATTACTCATTATGTCTCTACTACTATATCTTCTCTGAATTTATTATATTCACCAAAAATTAACTAAAAACTCCAATCATGAGATCATCTTCACATTCAGGAAATTCTTGACAAACAAGCCATTCTTCCTCAAGGTATTACCAATGATTCCTTCTGGTTTCCAAAAATGACAACAATCTCCATTTTTCTTGATTGGAATCTCTACATTGTTACATTCCATCTCAACATACTGTATTTGATGGTTGAGGCAACTCCTTCCATTCATCTATAACTTTGAGAGGAGGATTATTTATGGCAACTAATCCCTTCCAGATGAGGACTTCACAGCAAGCATCACAATATCTCTCACTCAGTTCAGAATCTAATTGTCTAACAATTCTGAATTTTCATTTTTCACATTGAAACTGCATTGTTAGTGCATACTTTACTTCCAGACCTTTCATAAAGGTTAGTCTGATGGTTGCACCTCTTGGTATTCACAACTAATATTATGCTCAAATTGCATCTCCACAATCCCTGTACATTTATCATTTTCTATTAGCCATGCTTATCATCTCTACGATAGTTCCATTTCCATAATAATTTTTGATTCTGAATAGGGGCAAAGCCTGTTGTTTCTCTATTTATTCAACACTTGCTTATCTTTCTTTTTACTGCTATAATCTTTGATGAGTCTAGTCAACAATTCAAGCCATTCAATATTACAATACAACTTTATTGCCGAGGTCCATTTCAAAGAAATGGCTGTATTAACCTATATATATGTATATATGGGTCGCTGTTTTTATTTCTTTCCACTTATATTAATTGTTAACTCATTTATTATTTCAATTTTAAACTGATCTTTTGAAAAAACATTTTTTTTTTAATGAATGTAAATTATTTTTAATAATTATTGTTCAGTAAATTGAGATTAATTAAATTTACTACAAATATAAGATATAATGAATGTGAATAATAATACTTACTGTATTAGCTTTATTGGGGCCATAACCAAGTACAAGCCTTCTATATGGATAAGATTTAACTTCTGCATAAGTTGTAAAAATCTGATGTGGATCTAGATTATGAAGAGAAAAAAAAATCTATCGATATCACTTTTCCTTTTTATTGGTTCAATACATCTAACAGTTCGTTATCCTGCATATTTTTTATTTCTTTTCACTAAAATGAAGAATCTCTTAGAAAACAAAATCTGCTTGTTCAACTAGTCTTCCCCGTACTACAGGAAAGTAGAGTCTTACTCAATATAAAATTTTTAAGTATTAATTGATTTTGCTAAAAATTAAGACTCATTTTCTTGAAAAGATATGAAGTAGTTTAACAAATCACAAATGTGAATAATAACACTTCTAATTCTTAAATTTTGAAGAAACATTTTAAGATTTACTATTTGAAAACATTTCCTTATGTCACTTATCTTTTAATTCTGCGGTTAGAAGAATAAAATTTCAAAGTTGCTCCAAAGATCTAAATCAGTTACAAGCAATATTGGTGGGACATTCACACTTCACCACTAGTTCCCAAACTGGGAGAGAGGGTAAAGATGTTAAATTGTTAAAAAATAGGAAAATTATCAACCCAAAACTAAAATTTAGTTTTCACGTTTTGAATGCTTTTTTTAATTTATCTAACTTCAAAACTACTTTAAGATGCCTGTAGTATCAGCAATAGATACTTCATGATAAAACAAAAAAACAGATGCATGAATTTTGGCTTCTCACATCCCCGTTTGTAAAAGTCAACTCAATGGTTGGCAACATGAATGCATTTCATTTATCTTTTCAATTGAATAATTAATAGCAGTTTTTTCTTCTATCAGAAATAGCTCAAGAATGAAAGAAAAAAATTCTAATCTTGGGCTTACTCCATCAATCAGAATAAATACTCTTGTCAATTACAGTCTAAATGTAAGAGGTATGAGGCAGAAAAGTTTGGGAACCACTGTACTACAAAGAAAATATGCATTATTTGTGGAAACTAAAGAATCAAGCACACTAATAAATGGATGTGAATTATCAATACAGTTAATGGTTTCAAAATATACTTTTTTACTTAAATTAGTAGGAATTCAACCAAGATTTTACCTTGTTTAAGCCAATCTGCATATTCAGAGACAGCCTGATATAAATGGGCGATTGCATACCAGTCAGCTAAAAAGTCATCAAGAACTTTGCTAATGCGTTCAGCAGATGTGAGGTCATACAAAAAATATACTAATCTTCTAGCTCCTTGTTCTCTCATATTCTGACTTATCAAAGGGCAATGGCAGAATATATACTAGGAAAAAAAAAAAAAAAAAAACACACACACACATTATTTCAAACATTAATAACATAAATGTTTAAAATCTCAAGTATTCCATCATAAAGAAGAAGAAGAGAATCACCTCTACAAGCCAAGCACGGGTTCCTTTACTTTGCATACGAACAGTGCAGCTTAGAAGATTACGACGCAGCTGATCCATAACAGCAGAATCAACACCTTCACAATCAGGCATTTGTACAATTTTAATCGCAAGGCAAGCCCCATTGGCTTCGACTTGTATACCTTGGTTACAAATATTCCTGCGATGGAGCTGAGGGAAAAAAAAACAAACACAACAACAATTATATAATTAAAAATAAGCAAAGTAAATTCAGCTTCTGAAAGTAAAGCATACTTATATGAGCTAACTAAGACTAATTAAACAATTTTCACAAGGAGAATGGTAATGATACTTTTTTATATCCCTAAATCTTCTGCAATAATAATTGAATAACAAGTGCCATAAATGACTTTCAATTAAACTTAGCAAGCTGAAAAAATGTTATACAGTCAAAACTTGCAAAAGGTTGAAGGATCCTTATTTAACAGGCTACACAGGGCTTTTTAGGCTGCTGGAGATCTAGGCTTCTACAGATTCTTGACTGCTGGATGAAGTTAGGATGGATGTCAGTCTGACATCCTCTTACGTTTATTTTTTTCTGTTATAATTAGAAACTATACAAATATAGATGCTATTAAGTGAAAAACTGAATTAAAATAGAAATAATTATAATATTTACCTCTTCTGTAAATGCAGCAAATGGCAATCTTTCATCACACATAGCTACAATGTGTGAAAGATCTGGAATAAAATAAGCTGGGTGTTTTGTTTTCTTTACGGATGTTTCCTGTCCTGGTTTGCCTGTAACTTTCCTTTTCCCAAAATTCTTGTCTGGCTGATCAACTAATACAAAGAAATTCAAAAAAAGTTCTTAATATAAAACATTAGAATGATTTTCATAATTTTTGTCTCATAATACTTAAGCATTTTATTGTTAAATTACTTACTGATCTGAAAACTTTATGTTGCAAATTTTGGATTCAGAACAGAAAATACATTTAATAATGAAAGTAAAGTCTTAAATATTAAAAACAAAAATACATATATCAGTGTAAATATGCCAGTGGACAAAGACCAGATAATAAGAAATAAATTAGATGATAATTTAAAGAGGTATTGTAACAACTATTCTTAAGATTGTAGTATTGAAAGGCCATTACATTTAAAAAAGAAAAGTATTTAAGAAAAGAAATTTAACATACTGTGAATATGAGTAAATAAAGGAAAAGAAACACAGCACTTTAATAAAAGGAGAAATTGCCTTTCTGATTAGATTATGGGAAGGAATTGGGAATGGCCGTTTCGTCCTTCTATGGACTCAGGCAAGATCTTGTTAGTAAAAGTCACTGCCGACCCGGCCGTGACCCCACTAACAACAAAAGGTAAGAAAATAAATTGCTGCGTATCTCGACGCCAGCAAAAAGCCAGAAAAGTATTTAATTGCTATGTTTTATCAATTCTTAAGTATACAGAGTGAAGAAATGAATAATCACCAAGAAAATAATCCAGAAAATTCCAGGCAGTACAAAGAGGTAAAGACAGATGAATATCAGAAATTACAAGATGAGATTACAAACAAAGTGTCTGGGTAAAAGCAGAACTTTACAGAAGTGAAGTAGTTTGGACCCATCACAAATGTAGGGTCACCATTCAATCAAAAGAAGGTTTGAAATAAGATCAATCAAATTAAAGACTAAATTTTTAGGGTTCCCTCTTTGTTTTGATCTGCATCAACTCATCCTTTTCTATCGTGTCTTGGATGAACAGTAATTCAGGATGGTTGATATTACTTGTCATAAGCAAACTGAAGTGTAATTGTAGAATAAAAAATAAAAACAGATGGATGACAGAAATCCTAAACAGAATTCCTTGGAAACCCTCAAAACAACCTTAAGATAGAAGGAAGAATGGAATTAAGAACAGCGTAAGAATCAAATAATTATGATAAATAAAAGTAATCAAAAGAATCAAGACAGACATCTCAAAAATCTCCAATCTCCTTAGAAATTTGATATAAACCTTCTTTTTAGCAACCATCAGTGAAGGGATGGTTAAAGATCATGAAGAAGAGCTCCACCTGTTATGTTGTTAAAAATGCAAAAAATAATCTTTGAAAGAAAATCCTTCAGGAGGACATTCCACTGTCAGATGCCAAGAGAACAACAATGGATACTACAACTTTTGACAGACATAGATGCAACTTAAGGCTGTTGTGTAGAATAATGTAGCCGAAGCTATAAATGAAGTTCACCGAAATGTTATGGAAAAGAGATAAAAACATTAAATGATGTATCTGTGTAAAAAAGAATAAAATTTGTTTACCATCTACAATTGTAAATGGCCCATGAGTCATTGTAAATGCATCGAACTGGATTAGACTTTGAACAGTCAGAAAACTTTTAGGAAGATCTGTCTCTGATGTGTTTTCTTCTTCCAGTGCGACTGGTTTCACAATAAGCAGAAAGTAATTTTGATCAACTTCATAAGGACATCCTTGCTTCTCTTTTAATTCGACAATCTATTAAAAAAACAAAACAAAAAACACTCGTATTATTAAATAATAATATTACATATTACAACAAATAATTCTTTGATATCGAATATTTGTAATAATTTCAATTAATATTATTTAATAAATATTAAGATAATTCTGCAGAATTTTAAAAAGGTTAATTAATATTAGCAGTTACCAGAATGATGGCACTAACATAGTGCCGTTATGCAATGATATTTATGAAAACGGTAATGGAAAGGTATACTGACTCAGAAAAAGGATTAAATTTAATTTTGAATTCATGAAAAACAATGCATAAATGCAAATGAAATAGGTGTAACAGAAACAGAACTGTTCTTAATTTCAATCAGCTTGTTAAATTGTCTTAAGTATTGGAAGAAATAAACAAATGTACAAACAAAATGAAATTAATTTGTATTATATATTGTAACATCTATAATTTATACAAATACTATGTATTTCATCTATACCATCCATTTTACAGATGATACTAATTTTTTAATAGGCAATACTGAGAAAATGGCATTAGTAAAGCAATTTAAAATGAAGGAATTTCTATATTTACCACATAACAGTTGGTATGCTTGCATAATTTGATGAATATCTTATATTGCGATAGATGATTAATTAGATGATCTGGATTGTCATTATTCAATGGCAATTTCTCACTTGTGATCACAGGAAGATGCTGTAATGTTTTTTCACATCTACGCAGAACAATCCAAAATCTACAATTACAAAAAAAATAAAAAAAAATAATAATAAATAAATAAATAAATAAATAAATAAATAAATAAATTAATTAATAAATAAATAAATAAATAAATAAATAAATAAATAAATAAATAAATAAATAAATAAATAAATAAATAAATAAATAAATAA
>JAFIDM010010028.1:37693907-37720380 GCA_023159025.1 Thereuonema tuberculata | reverse complement strand
TAAATAAATAAATAAATAAATAAATAAATAAATAAATAAATAAATAATTTTCAAATAGAAAACTAAATAAATAACATATTTTTGAAGTTCCTTTTATCTCTCTTAGTTTACTTTCCAAAAGATATAATATTTTCCAACAGTAATTTTGCAAATTTTTATTTTATTTTATATATATATACACACAGATTGAGTTTTGTTATTTAATATACCCTGAATCAACAAAACATTATAGACATGGGTGGTAGGAAGTTGACATGGCACCCTCAACGCATAGTAGAACATACCCCAATCAAACGCACTCAAAAAATAGGTAGTCATCTGGGCTTCCCAGCAGTGTATGACGACATGGTTAAATTTTGTCAGACCAACAGAAGGGCAACAGCAGCGCAGATAACATCCAGTTTCAATGCACCAAGCAGCGTCAGCAAGCAAACAGTATGGTGCACGCTACATATTCTTGGCTATGGGAACCAATGCCCTACTTGTGTGCCAATGTTGATTGCTCGTCATCGGACATTGCACTTTGCCTGGTGCCGAGAACATCAAAATTGGACCTTTATAATGGCCAGATGGGTCCTGTCAACAGTATTGGTCTGATAGGAGAATAAGGGTGAGGCACTGACAGCATGAGGCCATGGCCTGTCAGATCAGTTCTGTTCAAGGAGATAGTGGCCATGTGATGGTCTTCTCATGGGACACATTAGATCCCTTAGTGTGTCTGGAGAGGTCCTTAATAATGGGAGCTACCAGAATGGGCTGAATGATCATCTACACTCTTTCATGGCCTTTGCGCATCCTGCAGATGATGCTGTGTTTCAGCATAACAATGAGTCGCCCCATTGGACCACTACCACTCAGGTAAGGCTCGAGGATATGTTACGCCTGATCACTTTTTTTTATTATTTTAAATTGTTAAGCTTTATAAATTTTACAAAAGGCGTATGTCGTAATAGAACATACTTAACATGCTATTGCTTTTTGCGCCCCTAGATCGGTGCCTCTTGTGCCTAAGTCATTCAGTAGCCTGCAAGGTTCCCAGATTTAAACCCTATTAAATATATCTGAGATGCCGCTCCCAGAGATCCATGAATCAGGCACAGACATCTAGGGCAGAGTTGTGGACATTGCTAGAACAGGCATGGCTAGCACTATTTCTGGCAGCTGTCCAGCATCTGTGTAATTGATGTTTCAGCATGCACAGGCTTTTATTCAGGCTATTAGTTATGTCTAGTTTTGTCTAATCAGTATGTGTAAATATATTCTTTTAAGATTCTTCTTATTTTCTATTGCAAATTGCAAGAAGACAGCAAAGGATATCTTGCGAGACAGAATTTAAATTTTGGATATAATCTTCAGACCATATTGGTTTTAATGAAAACTCAATTATATCTTCTGATGGGATAATTGCACATACAATTATTATTCCAAGCTTTTAGTTTTTATGTTTTAACTATACTAGAAACTGAAATAGATGCACTTAAAGCGTTCACTTTTTTTATCCTGTAAATTTACTGTGATTAAGAAAAGTTAAATTAAAGTATCCCACTGTAGAGCTATGTTGAACTTCAGATCGTGGGAGGTAAGGCTCCCAGTGGTTCCTGATCAATGGAATCAAGTTGAAGTTGGGTGGTCAGCCCTACATCTGCCCACCTTTAACCGCCGGGAAAGAAACCCAGTGACCATTCTTCAGAGGGCTAGGTGGACCCTACGGTCAGTCGGAAGGAGAATTTAGTCTATAAAAAAAAACCTCAAACCATTGTCAGTCCACAGTCAAGACAATTAGTAATCTTTTCTGTCGTAAAGATAAGAAACCTTATAGAATTGGTCTCCATTTTCTAACAATTCAAAATGCTTTATATAAATATAAAACTACAAAATTACTAAATTATTATAAAACTATTATGTTCTAGTATTATAGAGTAGGGTAGTACATATTAAATTGTAATATACTATAATAATTATCTAAACATATGAAGCTTTACTTAAACATTTTATTCTGAATGTGAATCATGTTACAACGACTAGACAGATTTCCTTAAAATCTGTTATGTTGCCTTTTTTTTTCTTTTTACGACCAAAATTAAAATATGATCATGATTAACTTAATCTCCATCTCTCAAAAATTACCCTGAAATTCCTCACTAAAATGACTGACTCATTTCCTTAAAATTTGACACAACACTTATTCATGATACAACTTAAAAGCATGAGCATGATTATGTAGGTCTCCACATTCCTCCCTTACAATCGACCCTACCCCTTCCACATTGCAGCATGCTCAGCTCTTACTATATAATAGATAATAATTATTGTAGCTTATTTTACACTGTTTTAAAACATATCTACAATATGGCAATGCTATAACTAGGACTACTTCAAACGAATGATGAAAATAGCTGTGCATAATTTTTAATAATTAAACTCACACGTACCTTAATTCAGTTATGAGAGATTCAAATTTTGATTTATCAGAATTTAGTGTTGCTTGAATTTGTCCAATCATCGGAGGATCTAAAAAAGTAAAGAAAAAAGTTACATTTACAGAAAGAACAGAAAATATTAAAAAAATTACAGTTCATTATTTGTAAATTAACATAATTATTAAGGATCAAATTACCATATTGTGGAACATGTGATAGAAATGTTCCTTTATGAGTGTCCACTGCAATATGTAACTGTTCAGATCGCAAACAGGGCTGCAAAATAGGAACATGAAGCACAGCTGGAGATCCAGCAACATTACCTACAAGAAAGAACAAAGTTAATCTTGAAAATTATTGAGTTTAATGTTATGATATTCCAGTCACATAAGCTTTAGTATTAAACCAATGGATACAAAAAATGTTTGAAAAATACAACCATTGCACTCATAAAACATTTGCTATAAACTCCCAATTAAGATTGTAAGATCAATACGTATCTCTTATCATTTGTTTTGAGGCTATAAAAAGCAGAAAATGTAAACTTATGGGGTGGCAGAACATAGAATGAATCTTCTACTATGACAAATTGTAAACTTATATTTTAAACTAAAATATATATATTTTTATTATATATTTATATATAAATATATATATATATATTTCTTTTTTATTAACAGAATCAAAAGAACAGTAGCCATCACAGTGAAATAAAAGAGAGTTCATTTGTTTTCAGATATACTATACAGAATGATAAAGAAACCATCTTTTTTTTCCAAATTTCAACTTCAATTTTTTTATGTAAATAATTTTGAGTAATTTTTTGAGTGTAATAATTTTTGAGTAATTTTTATCAATTTCCTTACGTAAAATTACATAAAACACTCCTCTTTCAAAGTAAGTTTTCAAGGCTTAATTGTACGGGTATTATTTTGTATAATAATGACTTAGTAATAGAAAAGCAATAATGAACTAACTTTTCTAAATAATAATTAGACTCGTCTTTTGTTGTTGAAGAAACAAAGTATCACAGCATAGTGAATTCATTACTATTATCCGGAGTTATTTTTTAAAAACAAAAGACGTAATATAGCAATGAGAAGTTTGGTGTGAGTTGTTCATGGAGTTGCCGGGTGATGAGAAACGGAAAAACAAGAGAGGCTGAGCATTCGACAAAAGCTTTGGAACAACAGCGTTTTTCAATGGACATATTCTAAATAAGAATATGATTGACTCATAAAGTATATGAATGGGATATTTGATATTTGATTCTTGGAATTCATTTAACCAAGATATTGTGCGAATATTGCAGAAGAACTTCTAATAATAATGAATATTTTAGTTTTGTTCTAACAGGATCGTCGGAAGTTGAATTGATCATCGATGAAAGCGTTATTAAATGGAAAGCTAGTAGGTTTATCGGATTTTAGGAGACAAGAAAGAACGAATGAAATGTTCTACAAGAACAACGGATAATACAATGGATAGGAAAGGTCATTTTCGGAGTATAGCGTTTGGAACAGTGGATTTAACTCCGGAGCTCTGGCTATTGAGTAATAGAAGATTCAAAGTAAGTGACTTTTGAATTAATAATACAAAGGACACATTTAAAGTTAAGTTCAGAAACACAGGTTAAGAATCAAGTGAAGATAAAGATATAAGACTTGGTTTAAATTCTTATCTGAACATTGCTGTAATTTTGAGTGATATACCAGAACAAACTTTTGCATAGAAATGTATCAATAGGCAAGGAACTTTTGTAACCATTGAATATATGAATTTTAATAATTATCTACAATTAAGTGAATTTTGTAGTGAACTGTATAAGTTTAATGACCAGTATTACTAAGAAGAAATTTGATGAATCACGTCATCAGTATTTCGAAATTTGTACTTGAATTTGTAAATGTGAAGAAGTTTTTTAGTACTAATCTTTTAAGCCCAGATTAAATATTTATTAACGAACGTTTAGAACAAGTTTTGAAGTTTTATTTTATTGATCATAAAGTGTACTGTTATTTGATTGAATAATAACTATACTCTGCTACAAACTTAAATATATATATATATATATATATGAAAGGCAAATAGGTAATTTTTTTTTTTTTATTTACACTACTTGTACTAATAATAACAACAGAGTATTAGATAATTTACATATGCATTCTTTGAAAGAACAGGAGCTTGTAACAAGTTGGTATTTGGGCTTAATCACACTTGATAATTGAATAATCACAGTAGATCATTGTTCACCATATTAGTCTATTAACGTTCACTTAGAATGACTGAATAAATCACAAATAATCATAATTAATATTTAACACTGGAATAGTTGAGAAGCACTGGTTTCGTCTCGTCTCACTATAAGGTAAGTTGATAGCACTAATTTTTCTTTAGTATTCACAATTATTCACTTTTCTAGAATATTCACTTCAATACTAAATTCACTGATTAATTAATAAATATTTCAAAGCACATATAAGTAGCACTTTAATAATAGCCTTCCAATAAATCAGTTGACTTGACTGATTCACTATAATTGCTTCTTTTAACAAATGCACTATTTCTTCTTAATTCGTTGCACCAAATTTTCTCTAATAGTTTATAAATTATAAACAATACTCACAATAACTCTCGTCTACTTGACTTGAATTAATTCACTGGGAAACCTTCGTTGAACCGTAGTAATTCCTTCACGTTGAAAACTGCAAACTGATGTCTTCTCCGAAGCGCATGTGATTATCTGTCTTGTGAATGGTTCTTTTCGTTGAGGTGACTTTCCTTAACAACGATTGGTTCCAATTGGTCTCGCCTGATAATTTGAAGCGTTCGCTATTTCTTCTAATTCTTCTTGACGTTTTGACTTAATAAGCTTCTTGCTATTTTCTTTAACGTTCTTCTTTATTTCTATTCGATTAGTTATCGTCTTAATTGTCGAATTATTAATTCTTTAGACTCAGTCTTTTTGCCGCCTCTCCAGTCTCGCTGTAGCGGCGACTCCTGAACTAATGGTAACGGGCAATATCTTCTTTCAAGCGACAGTCTCGTCAACTTAATTTTCTCTGGCGACTGTCTCTTCTTCGTAGTGGGTTCTTACGGTGAATTAACGGAGCGACTTCACGCAATTTCATTTCCATTGGCACCTGATGATACGTCCATCAGCTTTTCCTCTGTAACTGCTTCTTTTTGCCAATTCGATAATCTTCTGAACAGTTGAATAGGGCTGCATTCAACTGCTTGAATGCACACTTCTATGGTCGCACCATTTCCTAACATTGAACAGCTAATGAGCTGATCTGTTCAACTGTGCTGAACCACTAACTACGTTTAACTACGATCTGCGCAGCACTACTGAACTGAGCTGCACTTCTGAACTGAACTGAACTAAACTACACTACCAAAGCGAGGCTCTGTCTCGCCTTTTTATTAATTTACAATATGACGTCGTCACATTTGCATATTAGATGAATTAATTTACTTTTGCCGTCGAAGCAACAATTTAAAATTCAATTAATAATTTTTTCGTAATAAATAAAATATATATTATTAAATTATCTCTTCAATATATATATAGATATTTTTTAAACATTAATGTGCCATTGCCATATTCTGGGGAGTTTAAAAACTGGGTTTTTTTTAAAATGCTCAAGTTTCATTATTACAACCTAAACAAAAAAAAACCGTGTATTACCTAGTCTTAAAATGTTCAAAAAAACAAGTAAAGCAATAAAAACCATAATAAAAATGGTTTAAGTGCCTAATTTTAAATATGAAACAAGCAAAAATTGCTTAAATTTGACAGCCGCGATGTTAACTGAGCAAACAACGTTGTTATTGAATTAGCATAGCTTCACTTCTAGAAGCGTTTTTAATGTGGAATAAATTGTAAAACCAGTTTTAAGTTAGCTCTAACAATTTCCACCAAAGGGAGATACCTTATCAACTGCAAAGAAGCACATCTTCCTTTCAAAAATCCGACTTGAATTGAGTTTTGTGTATGTCAAACTGTAACGTCCGAAACAATCAATCTTATACTATACTTTTTGCATTGTGTAATGATCAAAATTGGGCTTAGTGGGTTGTCTATTGTTTTATTTAGTTGTGCAAATTTAATTTCTTCAGAGGTTGCTACAATTCTTAATTTAAGCCTATGTTGTAATGGAAAATTTCTTTTTTGTCAAAATCTGTAACTTCCGACATTCAGACATTGGGTTCTGTAAAAGAATCAGTAATCCAAATTTAAATTCGTTTTTAGTATTTATTAAGATGTTTAAGCTGTAAAGAATGTTTTGCTGTAGAAAGCAACTTTTTACCTACATTTGTGAAACCTCATTTTTATTGAAAACCATATCGCAAATGCTTGTAACGTCCGAACCAAGATGGCCGCTTTGACTTGAATTATCGAGTTTTTTCAAAATTTTGACATGAAAAATTTGCTTGTTGTAATAGAATCTGGTCTATGCCATACTACTAATTACGATTATTAGATATTTGCTCATTTCTTATTCATTCACCAGTTGCTGAAAGTTTGTGTGTATGTCAAATACTGGTAACATCCGCAATGTGCATGTCAAATGTCTACCATCAGACCAAATTTCAATTAATTAATTTAAAATTTTCTGAGCCATTTCCTGTCTTGGCAGCACTATTTATGGCATCTAGATACCATGCTGGAACAATAGGAAAAAAATTGTAGTGATACAAAACAATTTATTTTGGGACCTCAAATTAACATTTCGGTAACCCAAAATATGGCAATGGCACTAATATCAACTAATTTGTTGTGAAAAGTTTGAATAAATTATAAAATTTTAAATAGGTATATTGCCATCATGTATGATTGTCAAATTCAACATTCAATCATATTTTCCATGCACTCATACATGCACTAGTCACAGAACTCTATATTACAAAATAATTACATTATTGGGCTGTGATGCAGATTTATCAATTTTATCTAAACTTTTCTGAACAACCTAGGCTTAAACTGTGTTATAAATATGTAGGCTACTGTCAATTAGTTCTACACACTGCTTCTATATTCTCCAACAAGTCCAAGTAGATTTTGGTACATCTACATAGATTAGCTAAGTAATTGCCAGTCAGTGCAGAACAAATACAACCAGTGTAAAGCAATGTCTCAAGGGCCTCAGTAATTATCTAAGTGAAGGTTAGGAGATCAAAAAGCTTATCAAAGAGCAGACTATTGTGATAGTTTTAATTAAAAAAAAATATATTTTAATATTTACTGGAAAAAAAAAAAAAAGGAATCACTTACACTCAACATCTCCAATGTATACTTGAATTTCTTCCTTTAGTTCGTTAAGCCTTTGTTTTGTACGAATGTAAATAGTATGAACCAAAAGCCTTTCAATAGATAGATGATCAGACTGAAATGAAATGAAAATACAGTAAATAATACTTTCGTTGTATTAGCACAATTTGTAATAAAACTTAGAAGGTTAAAAACCCAAAACAAACATATTTATTACAAATTTATTCAAACAACTGTCAAATTAAAATAAAAAAAAAAATACTTCACTTATCGAAAAAAGCAATGAATGAGAAAAAGATGTAACAATTAAAGATGAGATAACATGTAAGAATTACATCTTAAATATGAAACTTGTATTATTTTTTACAACTAATTAACCGAATAAAAACAAATGAAGTTTTCTGTAAGATGCTAAATAATGAAATGCCACTACACTACTAACTTTGATAGCCTGATCGGCCTGCTGGCTTTCTTTACTCCCCAACTGAGGAACGTGGATGACTTGTAAGGGTCGAGTGCAATCACTTGCATGGCTCTGCACAGTCAGTCGGTAGCCCAATTCAGAGTGAGTCTCACCTAATCCATGTAAATCCCTGAAATCATAGTTAATCCAATTTTATAAGTAGCTTCAAAATTCGGAACATAAGAATTCTTGGTAATAATATAAAATTAAGAGATTATATTAATTATTAACTTTGCTAACCTCCAATAAAATATTGTCAAGCTATTTCCAGGTACATAATCCACACGAATGTAGTCTCCTAATCTTTCTGAACATAATCTTAATGCCTAAGAGGAATAAATTGTTTGAAAAGAAGATAAATACAGCAAATACATTAGTTATCCCAAAATTACAATACACAATTACAATATTCTTGTTTAAAAACATATAATGAGTTGGTATAGGTATTTATGCTCAAAAGAAAGGATTGTTCAAACCCTTTCCTGCACTTGAATGTGACAAAGTCTGCCATATCCTGTGTGTTGGAGGATACTGTTAATCAATGATTGTTTACTAAATCTGGATTCTTCAATTCAATTAAACAGATAGGTTTTCAAGAAGTAATGGCTTACAGGCCAGCACATATTTGAAATGACAGTGTACAATGCATATCTTAAAAGCCACATATTGCTTAGCGTCAATTTTGAGTGGTTTGCTACAATTACTTGAATTTTGGTGTGAACTTTTTTCTTGGCTGGGTGAAAGTTCTTACGAGTCGCCCTGTTTTTTTTAGTTGGTTGTGTGTATGGCTCCAATAAATGTAATTGTAACAGTCAGCTCTCTAAACACAATCTCTAAATAAATGCCAATCATTAAATTGGGACATCACTAATTTAGAAATCGGGTTATTACTAACATTTCTACCTTATGATAGTTTGTAGGACTTATCAAAACATAAATATTCTATTTTAGAATTTGGAATGTTTTTAGCACTGAAATTTGAAATAAAATCATCAGATAAAATTAAGGGCATATGTAAATATTGAAAAAGATTTCAAAGTTTAACAATTTGAATAGCATGCTAAAATATGTTAATGTATATTCAATAAACACAATATATCAATTATAAAGCTTACCTGTGAATGAAGAACTTCTAATTGAAGACTCTGACAAAAAGAATCTTAAAGAAGATTAAGGAATTTCAAAACGATAAATAAAAGAATAAATATGATGCATTAATCTCTAACAATTCAAAGAATTTAGTAAAAATATTCATTTTTTTTTTAAAAAAAAAGGGGAAATTCTTAACGGCATACTTGTTATGTAAAATAAAATGTCTTAATAAATACTTATAACTTTGCTAAAGTTATCACAGCTAGTACTTCTGTGAGGTTTGTATACATTCGTTGCAGACAACTGAGATCCTCCTTGTGATTTCTTTGATATACTAAGTCTTCAGAATCCAATACTGCAGTTATTTCCATAGACAGGTACAGAGGATGAATTTATTCATTACAAATACAATTTCAATTTACTTGTGTGATTTATAGGTATGAAACATTATTTAGTAGAAAATGTTTATGGAGCATTTGTGATTTCATAAGTACTGATTATTAAATGCTTAATTTAGTTCATCCCCCCTGAGAAGCATCCCAAGAGAAAACACCTCTCGTAATAGTTTTGGCTGAAATTCTTTGATATTTTTTTATTTTCTTTTTATCTGACTTCAGACAATTGAAGTTTTCATGAATTTAAAGACACATATAGTCATTCCCTTAACAATAACAAGAGAGTTTGTCATAATAAAATAATTCTTGTCAAAAAAATATAAAAGTGAAATGAAAAAATGCATCTACTTATAAAAAGATAGAGAAGTGCTCCAACAGTTTCTGAGTGCTATGAAAACTTAGAAATGTATATCTGTAAATTTCATTTTTCTTCTTATTCACAAAACACTGTTTTATTAAAACAAACCCTACTTTTTACTGAGCTTGGTAGCTGAGACAGTGAAAGATCATGTTCTTTTTACACATAAAATCCAAAAAACCTTCAATAATAAACTACATAATGGCAAATAACAAGTTTAGCAAGAAAATATTTGTTAATGTGGGTAATATAGCATGTGAAAATATTTGTTCATTGGCTGTTTGATTCATTTGTGCTGTATGTATATTATTTCTTTTTCATTTTCTCTAATATATTTTGAGAGAAAAAAATTAAAAATTAAGTGTTAACGATTCAGTGTAATGTTATTATTGGGTTGTCATTTTTAAGCTTAAGCATGAAAATTAGTATTCACAACTGAGTATACATTTGAAGGATACGTAAACAATTATAAAGATCGTGAAGAGGTTTGGGATTATCAATGAGCCTAGACTGTGCTAACTGATGAATAAACTGAACTTGAAGTGAATGAACCAATGCTTTTCCATCTAAGAAAAGAAAGAAAGAAAGAATTGAGGCTATTTTATTTTTATCTCACTAAGAGTACAAAAATTATCATCATTTTGAGAAGGCACTGATTAACATTTAAATAAAATAGGCAAAATTATCCACTAAAAATATTATGTAGTATTTATATGGAAAACTGAAACATACCTCCTGTTTCTTTGTCTTCAACGAGAAAATTGATGTCAAGTAAACGCCAGGGAATGGTAGGACTATCACCCATCAAAGTAAGAGAAACTTCAAATTCATGTTGGACATGGAATGTCACTCTTCCGTTTTCTGAAAACATTCAAAATTTATGTTATTTAATAGTTTATTAACATGATGTCTCATTTGCATCAACCAATATAACTGGATAACCCTTAAACAAACGATGAAACAAAGTAGTTAGGAATAACTTTAACAAAATTGATAAACATATAGTACGAACAGAGATTAGAAAATACTTAAATTTGAAAGGAATGGCTTTTAAAAATGCTGAACTGAAATGGGATAGGAAAAGTATTACATCAACTCGAGTACAGTGAATATACTCGAGAATAACTTCCCAATTTGAGAACATAGCCACAGTTACGATATGTTAAACAAGTAACTTTTCTTAACATTTAATTTCCCAACTGTAAAAGCACTAATTTATATCTATAGTTATATGGTAATTGGCTTTTGTTGAGGGTTTAGACTTAATGGTAAATAGGTAGTAACTAGTTTCTTTTTAAAAACTTTACTATGTTGTAGTTAGATAATTTAAATAATTTTCCACTTTAGCATATGTTTACTTAAAGCCAAGATTCCATATAAGAGAAGCCTCAAAATGGTGGGTGTCAGGATCAATTACACTACCATTTCCAGAGATCCTCAAAACCCTTTCCCATAACAACTCAATTTGACTTTTATTGAGAATTCCTAAACTAAGAGAAGTTCCAAAGCAAATTCAATAATCGTTAGTTTACACATTTTTTACATGCATAGCATGAGTCAATAATATGATTAAATTTGAAGTTGAATGCATTGAATTTATAAAACCAAAATATATCTTAAAATAAAACAATTAATATACACTTTCTTCAATATGTAGCCAAGTGAACATTGAGTAAAAACCAATGAAAATGTCCATGGAAAGAGGCCCCTTATTTCCCTGTAGATGATTTTTGGATTTTTTTTTTCTTATGAGATACCTTCCAAATACTTACTTATGAAACAAAAGTTTCCAATTTGACTATTCTTCAATCAAGTTCCGATATTTCAGATTGGATACATTTTGTTTTTCATTATCTTGTACATTACACTAAAGCAGTCTATCTTAATATAGCCTTCAAATGTTTTAACAAGCTGTTTCTTACCTATCCTAATGTTGCGCATCTGTGATGGAAGATCAGCACTTGTTACTAAACGATGCTGAATGATTTGATTTAATCGAAGCAGTGTGACTTTCTTTTCTTGCTGTGTAATTGGGTCAGGGGGGACTATTCGATCCTAAAATACCAAAACTTAAATTATCAAAATGAACTTAAAAACGAATTTATTTCTTATAATATATAAGATTTATTTCTAACTAATTTTTATATTTATTGATGTTTTTAATCTTGTAACACTGTTACCCTTATGCAAGTCGGAAGCCTCATGTAAGTCCCTGTAGTTAAAACTTCCACTGCACATGGTAAATGAAAATTTGGTAACCTGTGATTTGAAATAAAAGTGTATATAAAATTAATAAATTTATCATACAATAAACAAATAACTAAATAATTTTAATGTTAACTGACGTAACATTTTAATACACACCTTGCATGAACTAATGTCTCTCGAGCCATTCTTGCTAGCATATCTGCTGTTTCTATGAACAGCATACTCTGCTTGTCTAAAAATTGCATAATGGCCTAAAAAATAAAGAAATATATATTGTGAATCTAACAAAAGAAAAAAAAAATAGTATTTACTAAATATATATATATAGTGGGCTCGGTAGCCGAGTTGGTAAGGGCGCTTGGCTGCGGGTTGGAGGTAGCGGGTTCGATTCCAGGCCTCGGCGGAGGGCGGGAAATTTGCAAGCTCAATTCTCCTCCAAATGGGCCCTAGGGCCTACCCAGCCCTCTGTAGAATGGGTACCGGGTTTCTTTCCCGGGAGTTAAAGGAGGGCGAGCGTCGAGCTGACCACCAGACCTCATCCTAATCCCGCTGGTCAAGAAACATCGGGAGTCTTACCTCCCGCACACCTGGTTGGGGACAGCTTTAACTTTATATATATATATATATATATATATATATATAAAACATTACAATAAATATTCTTCACTTTTATCTGTAAATTAGTTAACTTTAGGGAATGCAGTATTATTTAAATATAGTTTTAAACAATCTAGCTTCAAACAACAACGGTTATTCACAGAATGAATTCCTGCAAAATTATCATTAAAACAATGTTTTGGAATTTTCTAAATTAAGTGAGTACAAAAGTTAGGGGAAGAGTAATGACAGAGGACTTTACCGTGCATTTGTCTACTTTTGAAGCACTATTTGCCCATTTCACTAAAGCAAACAGACGAACAAAAAGCTGTCGTGTTCGACTCGCAAACTGCACTATTTCAATTTTACGCTCCAAATCGGTCTTCCTCGGCAATCTTTTACAAAAAATAAAGTAGAAAAATTTATTAGAAGATTTATAAACACATTTAAATGCTGTGTTTTAGTTATAACACATTGAATTGTTAAAAAAAGATTTCTGAATCTACTTACAATTCAGCGAGAACAGTGAGTTCATGATAAGTTCTTTGTAATATGAAATCAATTAACATTCCCAGTGATATGGATCCACCACCAGAAGTAGGCACACACTGTAACCCTGCCACCGGGGTCTGATGACCCTCAAGTGGAACTGGTGCCATGGCTGATCTGAAACAAAGAAATGATAGACACATTAAATACTGTATGAACATTACTGTGATCATCAAAGCAAATATTTTCATTGAAACTTATATATATATATCGAACGGACAAAACTCAAAGCAAGCCCTTGAGTTCGCAAGGCAAAGATTTCAATCAATCATTTGCAATTTATAAAGTATAGAATATAAGAATAAAATTTACTTATATTACTAAACAAATAAAGCCAGACAGTGATGTGGAATTTGAAAAACGCCAATACAATGACCATGTCACTGTTTCTGTGAAGTTACGGCCAATTTATCCTCACATCATAAGTAGCAAAAGTAGAAATTAAAACTTAGAAAATTTAGAAAAACAAAAATGCAATATTTTAAGACCTTGCTCTTTTTATCTTATATATTCTTTTTTATTTTTATATAGTAATAAAATTGTTAGTATTTAAACTTAATAACTAAATAATCTAAAATCCAAAAAAATTATCAAATCTATAATTAAGTAATAAAGACAGTATGTATTCTTCATCACTTAAAAATTAAAAAGTACTATATTTACAGATTAAAAATAAAATTTAAGAATTAAAAAGAGCAAAATTAATAATATTGAGTTAAAGTATATAAAAAAATAAATAAATACTTAATAAGAAGCAATAATATATAAACTTCAAAATTATGCATATATATCGAAAGGGCAAAACTCAAAGCAAACCCTTCGAGTTTCGCAAGGCAAAGATTTCAATCAATCATCTGCAATTTAGAAATTTCTTTTGCCACTTATGCCGCTGATGACGTAAGGATAAATTGTCCGTATCTTCACAGAAACAGTGATATGGTCTTTGTATTGGCGTTTTTCAAATTCCACATCACTACAGTTTAAATATTTAAATTTGCATTACTGTCTATTCAGATCATTTTCCAATATATTATGGATTATTGCATATCTTGATTGATAGCTTCGATTCTAACTGTCCATCTCTAAATTCATTATGATTGAAGGACTACTATTAAAATATCCTTCCACTTAGACCTTTAAATTGCTACTGTTATTCTATAGGTAGTATTAATTATCGAGAATTATAGTGCACTCTATTGTTTTAAAGTCTGTAACACTTCTATGGAAGCAGGCAAAGGCTTTTTGAATTTCATTTAATATTTCACAGAGCTTTATGAAACATCGTATACAATAATAGACAGGGTAGTGGAACTTACACATACATTTCATAACAATACACTTTGTTGGTTTTCAGAAAAAAAAAAAATATCTAGTTCTGTAACACTGCTATGGAATCACCTCTAAATTTCCAACAATATCAAAATATTAATGACTGTTACTTTTTGTAGCTCCTTGTTTTGTAACTTGATCGAACCCATGCTGTGACATTGATTTTCCTAAAGCCTCCGTCTCAGGAATTGCAATTTCATCCTAAGGCATCTAGAATACCATAGAGTTAAATTGATTATTTCTGCAATATATCTGGAGTTCTAATTGAGCCCAAAGATTCTCTATCTCTATATCAGGGCTCAATGCTGGCCAATCCTTCACATCAATTTTCTGATTTTCAAACCACTTCTTAGTTGATTTTGAAGCATGGCAAGGAGGCATTGTCCTGCTGAAAAATCCAAAAGCTGCTACAAATCAATGGGCCAAATGGAATAATTCATGGATGTTTTTGAGAGTTAAGTCTTCTATCAATGAATGCAATGTCAAGCATTTGGTTGTTAGCTAATTTGATAGCTCTTGCATTGGAATGGTTCTTCCAGCTTCTACAGACTGATTGATAGGACACTCTCTTTCCTAAACTTGCTTGAATTTGTTGCACAGACTGTTCTTCATTAGAGGCAAAGTGGAAAATAAGCCAATAATCAAGCTCACTTAACACCTTTTTCCTAGGTTTTTTTTATACTCATCTCTTTTTCTTAGTACATTATCTACAGCTTTTTGTAAATGTCCAATTAGCTTAGAATTTCTCTCTGAAACTTGACTTGGCGATGACCCAGGTAAATTTTCTGTATTTCTTTTTCAAACAATGTTTTAACACCTGGCATTTTTGAGACGAGCAATAAACAGACCTGTACATCTCTCACAAATTCAGTGAGAAATGATCATTTGATTTCTGCCTTTTGAATGCTTACCTCAGTTTATGCAAAATTGTGGGTGATTTCATTGCAGTGTTAGAGGGATGAGAATGATTATATATTTTTTTCCTGAAAAATTGTGTATATTGTCATGAAATTTTAGGTATAATTTTCACTAACCTATGTATTATTGTCTAACAATATATCATTAAGATCTATGAAATGTTAGACGAAATTCAAAAACAAATTATATGATTTCGTAGAACTGTTACAGAATTTATAATGGAATATTGCTTTACATATAAGGTGACCAACTTTTTTACAATGAAAAGGACACAAATAAATTGAAGAAAAAAAAATATCATAAATAAAAGAAACATTTTAAAATATTCATTGCAACAATAATACACTGCAATAGGAAAAAATGCATAATAAAAACATTTGTAACATTTTATATTGTAATTATGCTTACATGCCTATTAATTATTATTTAAATGAGTATTTTTCCATTGAATGAATATTTTTTGTCAATGTATCATCTTCTAACAATATATTGGAAATATCTGAACAAGATATGGCCTTCATATTGAATTTTACGACAAGTGCTGCAGCTAGAGTATCAACATTCAATCTCGATTTCTCACTTGTCCAAAAATCATTACCAATTGAAAAAAACTCTTTTAACTGCTGCGTAGTTCAGGGCAGCACAACATAAATTGAACAAGAATAAAGAAATTTTCACATGGAATATGTTCATTTTTGAAATGGCTGAATATTTCCACCCATCTTTTATCACTTTCAACATGTTGATTTTCCCATTGTATTAATTTTTCAGAATTTAAATATACATTCAGTCTTCTAATTTCATTAAGTCCAATCACGCACAATGGATCAGCTCGGCATTGATCGAATACAGAGATTTACAGATTAGTCTTCAAACTTCGAAAAGGAGGACATGTAGGAGGACAGAACTTACAAAAGAGGGACTGTCCTCCCTAAAGGAGGACGATTGGTCACCTTATTGACATACCAATTTTTTAAGTGTATCTGAAAAAAATGTTTACAATATTTTTAAGTCAGTATATTCATCAATTATTAAATTCTTTCAAATTTTTGTAGTTAGTTTATTTAAATAATAATAATAATAATCTTAGCTGGGAAAACCCATGGCTTGAAATGTTGATACTTGTTGATAAGGTCAACAAACAGACCTATCTCATTGATATTTCAGTGCCTATCAGCAAGAACATGCAGTCAGAACCACTGAACATATGAAAATACTTTTTTTTTTTATTTTTGTTCACTGCAATATAGACATATGATAAACTTAACATCAGATAACTGTTCTTGCAGGGACTGATTGATCTAGGGGAGCAGTATCAATAATGTTAGGATCTCCAATAACATTACTTTCTTAACTCCCCATATGAAAAATATAATACTAAATCTCTGAAGTAAAATATGTAAATGTACAATATATTGTAGAATATTTCTATACTAGCAGTTTGTTAAAGTAGTAATATGTAACTTTCTCATATTAAATCTCCTTACAAATACCATAAATATTAAAAACATACTTTTAATTTCTTCTAAATCATTACATTCTGAAATATTGCGCCGTGTTGATGTAATGATTTAGAAGAAATTAAAAGTTTTCTCATATTATTGTTACTACTGCGTAGTTGCTGTAGTCATATCTTACATGTGTTCAATCCTTAAAACATTGACAATACTCTCTTAAAACAATAATACACAGAATAATAATAATAATAATAATAATAATAATAAACTACAAGTACACACCACAAAGCATACTAGAGTCATCCTCACATAAGCTGTACTGGGACCGCCCCTTTCACACAAACAAAACTATACATCACAACAGACCTGACATCACACTTGTTGATAAGGTCAACAAACAGACCTATCTTATTGATATTGCAGTGCCTATCAGCAAGAAAATGCAGAAAACTCACGCAGACAAGATAAGTAAATTCACAGACCTAGCACACGAGCTCCAGAAGCAGTGGAGGCAGGACCGAGTATGTGTTGTACCCATCGTCCTGTCCGCCACTGGTCTGGTGCCTCACACATTGCACCCCAGCCTCAGCACACTAGGACTTCATAAAAACACTTATGCACAACTCCAGAAGGCTGTGGTACTCAACACAACATGCATAGTTAGGAAATTTATTGACACAAGCACACATCCCTAACTATTCTTCCCCCAATTTTTTTTTTTATACTTGGCAATATGTGCTTTGGTCCTTGACCCGCCAAATTGTTTTAGCTGGGGAAACCCATGGTTTGAAACTTTTTCGATTATAATAATAATAATAATAAACATAAAGAAAAATATAGTTCTGTGTGCTCAAGTCTTATTTTCCTCAGAAAATACAAGCCATTTGGCTAAGCTTTGAAAAATGGGCACAGCTTATCATCCAGTTGTATTATATGTTGTTAATCTTAAAGGGGAAATTATTAGTTTAAAGTCTTTCGATATAGTTACAGTTCGAAAATAATCTTCTTCTGCACTACATATGGTAGTAGCATATTTGCCATCAAAAATTGAAGACGTTTCATTATTTCTTTTGATTTCTTCCTGAAAAACCCTTATTACTCTATATATCTTAATTTATCTTAACTAACTAACTGAATTTATCCTAACTAACTGATGAGACAAGATAGCGATCTAAGTGTTAAAGTCAGAAAATGACAATATTTAGGTATAAAAGTTACGAATAATTAACCCGATATCAAAACAATATATCAATCAGTAAACAATCTTCTCAATTTTAGAAGGCTTTTTACCGATAGCATTTACCTCTAGTTTTAACTTAATTTAAAGGGAAGGTGGGGAATGAAATAATTTTGTTTTATTGCTGTATTTTTCAAAATAAATCCCGATCAGTTTTAAAACTTTAAGATAGCAAAATCATGAAAACAGTTCAGCTGTTACTATAAATCTTTACTTTAGTTAGAATCAAACTTTTATTATTGATTTAATCAATATATACTTTCCTTCCTCTATTTTTTTTTTAAATTAATTATGAAAAACTAAATTGAACTTCAACAAAAAGTAACTTTTTGAAAGCCCTTGGCTTCATATAAACACTTGGCAATTGTCAAAATCAACAGACTTAGAAATCCTAATTGTACAACATACCTAAACCCAGGCGTCAACAGATGGCTTTACAATTATAAGCAATTTTGCTTCTCAGATCATCCTTTATAAAATCAAACGGATAAATCGATCAAATAAATCCATCCATTGGCGTTTTGAGTCACTTCAGGCCGCTTTTGATCTTGATTGCATAGGATAGGAAGTCGAGTGCATTGCACTTGCTCACATTGCACTTCCGGTCAGTGTTTTCAATATCAGAGGTTTTGAGAGTTCAGACGGGAATAAAAAATAATGTTAGAGCAAATATTGGAATCTGGAAGGTTCTGATTTATAATTCAGGGGTATCTGAAAACTTTCAGAGGATTTCAGTTGGTATTTCATATGTAATGATATGATTTCTTACTAGAAATTGCAGAAAATGCGAAGCAACAATCAGGATTAAGCGAAAAATTTATTATATTCTGCTGGTGAGAAGTGATTATTTTTTTTTTTTGTTCTTTCAGGTTGCAGGATTAAAGGTGCTTAATTTGCTTTTGTCATTACTGTATTTGGTTAATCTGAAGGCTTCAATGTGTAATTTGAAGTTGTTTTTGTTTTAACGCAATTAAAGGAATTTCAGGTTTTCGAGTTCTCAACATTGCTTCCGGTACATATGTAAACAATGGCGGCCGTTCTGAAGAAGCGTGCATTAGCGGAATTTAGTCAAGTTCTACAGGTAGAAGCAAATCGAAAGAAACAAGTTGTCCAAATTAATAAAAGAGTGTAATTAGTTCTCCAAGGTGGTAGCTACACTTTCACGAACTTTAATAATATGTTAAAACTCGAGAGTAATTAACTAACCTGCTTGAACAAGAAGGAAGGGATTCCATAGCAAGAAGTCGTGCTGTTTTCCTTATGAAGATTTGTCTTGGATGGTTGTGGCATCTAACGGAGAAAAATGAAATGATTGAAAGTTGCTATGGAATGCCAGAATTAGTAACATTGATGAATGAAGAGAAATGAAAAATAAATCGTACAAATAATGTGCAATAAAGGAAATTCTCTCTTTGCATCAGCAACCGCACGTCGAGACGAATTTTTCAATTTCAATCGCAACAATGACGTCTTTTGCATGCGCAACAATCATATTTATAATGCAGCTCTACAACAATCACAGTAAACGCAACAATGGCGTCTTTTGCATGCGCAACAATCACATTTATAATGCAGCTCTACAACAATCACATGCGCCTTTTGCCTTTTGCATGCGCCAACAATCACATTTATAATAACAACAATACCAGGTTTCTTGGATTGTAGCAACCCATTATTAGCAAACCACTCCTTGGGGTACAGGGAGTGATCCTAGAGGTTGATTTTGGACGTGGTCACCTACTTTTTGATGCTGAACACAAGTTCATTCTAATATCTCTAACCGTTTGGCCACTACAGAGTGTGACATCCAGCACAAAAACAACACCAATAGCAGTTCCCTTTTTTTTACAGACAGACTGTACAAAAGGGGCGGCTAATTACATCCCACCAAAATCCTATTCTCAGTTCTTTAGTCTATCTTGAGTAGACTTTGAGGCAATGCATATTTATATACAAGTAGAACCTGTAGGAATTCTACGGTTGGAAATGTAGTTCTCCTAATCATAATTAAATGACAGTTCAGATTAATTAAGATTTTTTAATCATATTTAAGTGAAAATTAAGATGTGGACGGATTCAACCACTTTCTAGTTGTAGGAGACGTCAATTATTTTATGAATTTTTTTTTGTTAAAACAAATCAACAGGTTCATTTACGAATCCATATCAGGACCTTTAATGTGCTACACATTTACCCCTGTATCTCGTGTGGTTCCGAGAAAAAGGGCGTACAGGCTGTTCTTTTCTATTTTGTTTAAATATACATTAATATATTTTAAGTTAGGTGTGGAAAGAAATGGAACCTCCTTGAATATAAACTAAAAACATAAAACATCAAAAATAAAGAAAAAGAGAATTCATGTGCTAGGCTCTGCCAGCCTCAATGAAATTCTTTTGCACATCTAAATAAAGGAAAAGCGCCTAAAAAATGTTTAAACGCATTAAAATTTGAAAGCATTGTTCCACATGACATCTCAAGCAAGCCTGCTTCACGCTTATTAGGCGATCATCAGTTGAGAGTAGTCGGAAGGAACATTGCAGGTCTCATAATGGACGTGTATTTGAGGTTAGGTGGGGAAGGAAATGGAACCTCCTTGAATATTAACTTTTTCTTTATTTCTAATGTATTTTTATGTTTTTAGTTTATATTCAAGGAGGTGCCATTTCTTTCCCCACCTAACCTCAAATACACCTCCGTTATGAGACCTGCAATGTTCCTTCTGACTACTCTCAACTGATTGCCTAATAAGCGTGAAACAGGCTTGTCTTGAGATGTCAATTTGAACATTGGTCTCAAATTTTAATGTGTTTAATATATTTTAATATCCTAATTCTTAATATCGTTATTATTCAAACCGGAATATATTTTATTAAATAGTTACAACAGAAAACTAAACATATTTGAAGCCATTTGTACGACTAAAATATTAACTATTTTAGAAAAAGGCTATTTTATGGTTTTGGTGAATCAGGAAAAATGGAGGGAGAAAATATATCTTTATGCTTATTAATATACCAAGTTTGATATCAGTGGAGCTCTTGAATGGTCTTCCCTTTTTCTGCTGATCACACAATTGATGGGTCATAGTTTCGCAGTGAATTTTTTTCAGCAACCAAAGATAGTAGTATGCAATCTTTCATACTACAATATCCTCCAAGATATTTCTAGTTTCTGCGACTGCGCAGAAAGATGAGCATCAGTTACAAGAAGCAAGTTTAAAATTATTTCCAATCCTGGCTTGAAGAAGGACATACCAAAATTCTTGTCCGAAACTAGTTGCCCCTATTATGTATTAATTTTCTTGTTTATTTTTTCAACAAGTGCGACGGCATCCCATCCATTAATTTAACAAGCACACGTTAAACCTTTAATTAAATATTTCTAGTTTATTTATAATTTTTTTTTCCTCCTCAACCTGAAGAAGTTTCTTATTAAAAAGAAACGAAATATTGTACATGAGTAGTGAAGAAGATATTTATAATAAAATGATGCTCTAGTTTATTTAAAAATATATACAGACTTTGAGATGATCCTCCAGGATTTTTTGAAATTAGGGAACCTTGACTGATAAGTACTAATAAGTTGCTGACAACAAATCATAATGTTCTAAGGAATATATGCACTGTACAATCCTCAAATGTGGGTCCGATAATCCAGTGGTTTAGGTGCTGGACTACTCGGCATAAATCATGTAGTTCATTTACCCATATTATTTAGTGTTTAGAATTTAACATATATTAATAGAGCAGTTGGCTATGTGTGAAGGTAAATAATTATTATATGAGCCCAGTGGGTAAAGGCACTTGGCTGCGGGTTGGAGGTGGTGGGTTTGATCCCCGGCCTTGGTGGGGGCTGAGATTTTTCCACTCTTTATTCTGCTCCAAACAGGTCCTATGGTCTACCCAGCCCTGTTTTGAATGGTTCCCTGGGTTAATGGTGGGTGGGCGTCGGGCTAATGACTATACCTCAACTTAATCTCTTTGGTCGCAAAATGCCGGCAGCCTTACCTCCCTCGACCCCATGGGCCACAAAAGCCTGTAAAGGGATGCTTTAACTTTTTAAATGCTTATTATACAAACATACTCAGAATTTTCTTGCAAAAGACCAATTGAGAATCTCTGTGTTACAATGTACCAGGTCAGAGAATAATTAGCAAATAACCTCATGCACAACCTTGATTTACACAGTTTGTATTCTAACTGTTCTTAAGAAGAATTCAAACTAAAACTCTTGTGCAATGAAAATTAAACAATAAAACAGTTTTTGAAGTACAGGTCAAGATAAAAACTGGTAGTCCAGGGGTTTAGGCACTGGACTGTGGGACTGGAGGAGCCCGGTTTAATTCCTGTCAGTGATCGGGGATTTTTCCACAGTTATTTCTCCTCCATATGGACCTTAGGATTCACCTAATCCTCTGTCAAATGGTATCAGGTTTCTTACTCGATGGTTAAAGACGGATGAACTGTGGGCTAACCATCTGACCTTAACTGACTCCGTTGATTGTGAATTGCTGCCTAAATCTCCTGTGCACCCAAGGGCCTTCATGGCCTATTGCAGTATAGCTTTAATCTCTTTAATCTTTAACAACAGACGATGCAAATTTTGTGTGAGAATAAGAGGAAGATTTTAAAAGCTTATTAGAAATAGACCAGCTGATAATTCTTAAGAATCTGTAGTTTCAAATCAAAGTTTTATTATCATTATTATTATTATAGCCAAAAATAAATTAAGATAAGGGTGCTTTAAGTAAGTATACTGTAAATATGAAAAATCAAAAGAGATAAGTTACCTATTTTTGTTTTTTCTTTCTCCCACAGGAAGATCAGCCCAAACCCCCCAAGAAACTTCGCCTTTCCAAAAGAAGTAAAACTGTTGCTTCTGAAGTAGATTTATCAAATTTAACTAAAGCTGCTAGTCCCCATGACGTACTTCAAATTTTGTTACAACTTGAAGATAGCTTACCTTTGCAGGTTTATTTTATTTATTATTTTTTATTTTGAGTAACATATTAATTACATATTCTTAGTAATTAATCTTCATTCTTAACCTTTTTTATATAAGTTTGCAAAAACATAAATTTCTGTTTTGAGATTCTGTACAATCTGATGATAGGATTTACTCCCGCTCAATTACTACTTTCTGAAAACATCTGAAGCACGAGCTCCCACAGGATTTTTTTACCGGGGGAGGCCAAATTATATTGGCAGTATAAAAAAAAAAAAAAAAAGACTGTAAAAATTATACTTTATACTGTGAAATTATATAAAATATAAGTAAGCTAAATTAATTAGTTATGATGAAATTTACCAGTTTTCTATCTTTGAGAGAAAAAAAAATTCTATGACTTTCATTAAATTGAAAATTTCAAGAAGGGGTAAATCCCCCCCCCCCCCCTTGCCAGCATGTGCGAGAGCCCATGTTAATTTAACTGCTAGTGCTCCTTCCTTTCTTCAGGAAATTAACGAGTAGGTGAAGCTGGTTCTTTCAGACTTGACAATAAAATAATAATAACAGTAATTTACCTGAGACTCCATAACTGTACATCCAAATTATACTATCAACACACAATCATATTTATTTTGTGAATTTTCATTTGAGAAACAGCTTCTTATAACTATCTTCAGTATGCCAATACATAAGTCAAAAACCTAACAATGACATTACAATAAAAAATAAAACTTGAATTTAATATCCACATTAACTATTTAACAATATGTGTGCGGCAATTGTTGCAGACAATATATTTCACTCTGGGGGCATTATTTTAAGGGCTATTTCCAATATTTGTGGAGTTAATTCTCCTCCTTTATATCTATTCGTAAGAATACAGTACACCAGCACTAATCCAGCACTAATTTCGGTTAGCGTAATTTCAAATTTCCCATGTCATTGCACCAACCTGCAGCTACTGTTTGGTGGTGCTATTTGCAGCATAAACATTGTTTCATTATTGGCGAGACTGTCGACATGAAGACATGTAAATGTGCTTAGTTGCAAATTTCAAGATCTTCACTTTGGAAGTGGCAGTGATGAACTGTCTTGTGTAAGTCAACAGAATTATCTATACCATTTATTTTATCTGTGCTTCATTACAATTTCACTTGATTTTCATTTAATGCTTCTTTTTTAACTAACTTGTACTGATTTATGGGATATTTTAAAGGTAGGATGAGGTGGTTAGCTGTTGGGTCAAGTGTAACCTAACCTAACCATTCTGTCATCTGGCAAAATCACTAATCCGGCACCCTGCCGGTCCCAATGATGCCAGATTAGTGATGGTGTAACTGTATTAGCCTTCTTCAATTTATTTTGGGGAATTATAGCTTCCAAAATTTTCTTTTTCATTTCATTGTGTTCTTTGCATTTAATGTCAACTTGAAGATTTGGATCATGATTATAAGACAAACTATGGAAAGCCCAATCAGAACTCTTTGTGTCATCCCGTTTTATACTAATAACATGTTCACGGACCTGCTTCTCAAACTGCGAAAATACACGAAATAAAGGTGATTATGACTGATGATAAAAATAATTGTCTATTGCTGAGTAGTTTGTAGTAAGGTTTCTATTTTTAACCTTTGGACAGTTAGATTTTACAATATTTCATCTTCATTGAGTAATTAATTATGCTACAATGCTGTGTCTGGTAGAGTCTTATTTATTCACAAGAATATTTCAAAGCACTACCAATCAGTAATGTGCCTTGTCTTACAAATGAGCACTTTAAATGAAGAATGTTCATAAATAATAATAATTCCCCTTTTAACTACAGGGGCCGGGAAGTTCCCGTACCCGTTATTATTATATTCAGGGGTACGGGAATTTCCATATTACAAATACTATCAGTAAGAGAACTTCTACCCTGTATAACTTGTTTGTTGCAAAGAGTTACATAAGTCCTTCTTCTTTTTTTTCCTCCCTGCAGAAAAAGGAAGAAGAAATGGCCAGGATGAAATTAAGTTAGAAAAATAGATACTTAGTGAATATTTTAGCACAGGGAAATGTCATCTAAATTCAAACTGAGTCTAACTCAGCAAATGAGCTTTGCATTCTTAAGTTTATAATGGGGTACAAAATCAAACAGTCAGACACAAACTAATGTAATTATTTTATCCTGTGCTCAATTGCAGACATTTTGATAACAAAAACAAAACACACACAAACATCAACATCTGAAAATCTTGCAATGCAATTATATCATCACCATTCTGTAACTTTGTATGTATATGTATACATTCAATACACTTCTAACTGCACCTCTAAATACAAAAAATACAAATAAAAAAATAAACAGCAAATCAATATCATATAATTATCATTGACAGATTTCTGCCATTTTTTTTTTTTTTTAATGCAAGCTCTACTGAAGTATTTTTTTTTCTTCAGATTTTTGTCTTTTAAGTTTCTTTGATTGTTTCAGAAGTAATTAAAATTGTTGGGTTATGAGAGAGAAGATTTTAACTTTTCTCTTTTTCAGAGGAACCTATTACTTTCTTACCAATGAATTTATTCTCTTTGACATAAAAAGCTTGAATTATTGGAAGGTAACATTTTAATATCCAGATATTAAAACAAAAGGGCAACACAGACACACTAGTAAAAAGCGTCCGTGTCATCTATTTTTTTAACCCCTAAAGATGAAATTTGCATAGAATTTGAAACCATTGGACTTCACTATCCTTCTATAAATCACATATAGACATACCTATATTTAGTTTATTAGTTTCACTAAATCATGCTAAACCTGTCTTCTACATCGATTATGAATTTGGATTACAATCCTAGGTCACATGTCTACTACTGATTCAGAAGTGTTACTTTGATTAATAAAAGTGACTTTTATCTTCATTATTACCTGTAATATAATGCTTCTCTGAATGTGATGACTGCTCTTATGGTGAATTACTGTTAAAAGCACTTTTATTTAGAGCAAAAAATTTGTGGTATGATTTGCAGTTAGTTCACTTATGGCCGAGTGCACCAAACCTCAATTAACTTTGATGGCTGCAGTGTGGACGTAACTAAAATTAGTGGGGGGTGCTACTCCAGAAAAATTTTAGCCTTTGTTTTAAAATTGTGTGAAAGGAAACAAAGGCTAAAATTTTTCTGGAGTAGCACCCCCCACTAATTTTAGCTACGTCCACACTGCAGCCATCAAAGTTAATTGAGGTTTGG
>JAFIDM010010028.1:37661833-37683907 GCA_023159025.1 Thereuonema tuberculata | reverse complement strand
AACTTTTTCTTGGGCATCACCCCCCACTAATTTTAGCTATGTCCACAATGCAGCCATTAAAGTTATTTGAAGCTTGGTGCACTCGGCCATCAAATTTTTCTTATCTATACTGTTATTAAATGTTAATTAAATTATTGTCAATTTCATTTTCTAAATTATTATCAAATAACTCAGTGATATATACATTATATAATTGATATATGAAGTGAGATGGATGAAGTTGAGCAATACAGATTTACATGATGTAAGGTGATCTCAAGTCAGAAAATAAAAATGAAATATTCTCTCATGAAAATATATATATATTTTTCATTTTTATTTCACTATAGATGCTTGCAATGTAATTAAAACTAAATATTGATAAAACTATGTTTTGTCTAATATCTTAATAAATTTCTCTAGAGATATTTGAGCATTTGCCTTCTTTTTCAAGTAACACTATAAAATCTCATCATCACTAAGTTTTTACTCACAATTATGAAACATTGTGATAAGCGACAGTACAGAAGCATAGACTAAGCCTTTAGTTTGTATCTACATAGCCTTATATAGTAAACTATGATTTTACTAAATTAAAAAAAGTTTTAGCAGAAACATAGATTTGCCTCAAATTTAAAGAATTTATAAAATGAAGATACTCACTTTCATTCACTCAGTCTCTTCAATCTGTGCCAGATTAATTCCTCCATATCTGCACGTATTTTTTCAGATGAATCTATTTTGTGAATTCTGTGAGCTATCTGTAATTTTCTAATCTTGAAATTTTAAAAATATATTGGATCAATTTAATTCATGAATGTCTGTTTATTTATCCCCCCTCTCCCCATCTTCAATCTAATGCATGATTACGTACATGCATTACATGGGGAGTCATTCTCTCAACATGTCCAAACCATTGGAGTTGGTTTCTATGAATTCTTAAATAGTAGACATCCCATCATTACCTTCACAATGGAAATGGAAAAAGATGGCACCCTTCCTTTTCTGGACATCCTCATCTGACACAAACCTGACGGGATACAAGGTCGTAGTATCCATGGCAAACCAAACCACACAAATGGTATTTGAATGCCTCCATCTGCCACCATCCGTCCCAACACAACACCGTCATCTCTACCCTGGTCCACTGTGCCTTCGACATCTCTGGTAAATAAAGCCTCTGGGAGAACTACCGCATCTTCTAACCACCCTCGTTGATAATGGTTCCTGCCCACACAAAATTAATAAAGCCATTGTAAAAGCTGCTCGAGCGCCTCTTCCCTCAACTGAAATTTTTAAGGAACCTTCGAAAGTAGCTTTTATACCTTTCACAGGTAATCTGTCAGGAATCGTAAGTTGTATTCTACGAAAATACGACCTACCTATGATTCACATCCCCCCTCCCAAACTCAAAAGTTTTCTCCCGTCTGCGAAAGACGATTTGGGACTAAAAACTCCCGGCGTTTACCTTATTCCCTGCTCCGTGGGAAGGCCTACATCTGTCAAACAGCCCCGTAAGGTGGAGGCCCATTGCCGGGAGCAGCAGCAAAACATACAGCATGGTCGATGCAATGCTCGGTGAGGCCTGATTTCTCTGGCTACTGGGATTGTCTCATTCGGGAAGCCATCGCCATTAAAGATGAAACCAACATAGTTAACAGAGGCAACAGGCTGCAATTCAGTAGCACATGGCTTGTAGCCATCGCCCTTTGCAACCAATCATACAGAAGCGCTGTTTTTCATGTCAAAAATTCCTACTTGAAGTTGCGGACCGAACAGAGAGCGGCACTCAAATGATTTTAAAAAACCCATGGCTGATCTCACTTCTCAGTCCCTGAAGATGGACTCCATGACAGTGTCCGAAAGCTTGGACCACTCCAAAATTCTTACTTGGCTGGAAACCCAAGAATTCTTTAATAATACTTTGTGTTAACTAAAATGCATCTATTTCTAGTGCTTGTGATAAAAAGAAAAGTTGTAAATGTCTTACTTTAAATGATAAATTAGAAATGATTGAAATGAGTGTGCAAAGCATTGTCTATGGATGCCATAGATTTGGATTGAAGGGATAAGATAGGCTAGCCACACAGTTTGTACCATTATGAATGATAAAGAGAAATTTCTAAAAAAAAAAAAAAAATCATCTCCTCTTGTGAACACTGTATATATTTTAAAGGTAACTATGGTTTCTATTTTGCTTTTTGTTATCGTATAAGTCTAGCTTTATTGTACACTAAATATAAAATAGTAGTAACATGTCACTTTGTCATTATACAAATTCCGAAGAATCATAATTCACTTAATGGAAGGGGGTCTAGTTCCTAACCCACATATTGCAAGGTGCTGCTATAATGAATAAAATGATGTGTACAAAAGTTGACTGTATGAAATTGAATTCAAAATCCTAATCTAGTTATTGCAGTTTGAATATTGCAGATTTATTGACAATATATGAATTTTTATCAATTTCAAATCAAAAATAAGTTTACTATGTAAAATAAAATTTCTAATAGTAGGAATGGAAAAATATATAGGCTAACTATAATTTTATTTAATATAAAAATTTGTTAAATGGTTATTATTATTAAAAATATACTTATTTTTTACTAATTGATTAAAAAAAGCATTTTTTTCTAGTAAAGTATTCGTACATTTTATTTATTTATTTATTTATTTTTTTTATTTTTGGCCAATTAAAAGCTTCTAAATCGGCCAGATATAAAAACTCCAATAAAAGTATCTGGAAATACTGAAGGATTTCTGCAGCAAGTGTTGGACCGAGTTGCACAAGCTGAATGTATGAGTCCCAGAATTCGCCTGGCATTACAGGAAACTGCAATGAGGTGAGTTTTCATTTTGATCATATTATACATTTCCTCATTAACAAATTGAAGTAATTGGTTTTAAGTAAGTCACTGTCACATTGATAATCAAGAATTCATTATTGTGCTAATGAGTATAAATTCGCATGAATGGATTTAATCCATAATTAGATTGAACTTTGATTGAATTTTAAAAAAGTTCAGAGTACTCTATATAAGAATACGTATAAAACAGTACGAGAAATACTCTACATCTCATATATTTCCTAACTAGCAACAATATAGAAATTTTGCAAGAATATGAGCTTAACAATATCCAGTTAATGTTAAAAAAAAAACTTGAATTTGAAAAAATGTTAGATAAAGAAGCCAGATTCTATTAAAAAATCTACTTATAACTTCATTCCTTTGTTTTATTAAATCACAGTTCTGCACTTATCTATAATTTTCCAAAGTGAAAGGAACTTTTATTAAAATTAAATGTTGCACTTATCACTTCAGAGAAAAATTGGAAAGGGGGGAAAAATAAAAAATAATGTATATTTCTTTGATAAGCATCTCAAATTTTAACTATTGGCATTCTCTTAGTTTTTGAGTGACAGTTTTTTTGTTTGGATATTAAATTTCATGTAGTAAATATGTTATACCTGTATTTTGAAACATGAAATTGTATTTTGATTTTAAGCAATAAACCATTACTTGTAAAATGATGCTGAATGCACTGATCAAAAGCCCTTTTTTAGATTTAAAAAAAATAGCAACAGTATTTTTAAATGATTTTTGAATAAAACCTTTGCCCTTTTATCTTAATATCATTAATTGACATTCAGTGATTCATGCAAGATCCATTTATGTTTTAATAAATTCTCTTTCTTTTCACAGTAGTTTAGATATATCAGGAGAGATTGGTTATTCTTTTTAATGATCTTCATAAACTGAGTTTATGAACTAAATATCCAAGACTGTGTTTGGTACTTTTCTATGTTTAAGATATCCGTTTTTCTAAAAGATTCATTTACTTTATCTTTATTACAGAGATTTGCAGCGTCTTTCAGAGATTGATCCAAGCTTGTCTGCCGCAGCTAGTTGCACTTCACTATACATTCAATGCCAGCTGCTATTCACAAAGGTATAGTTACAATTCAGAGTTGATCTATATTAATGCAATAATATCAAGTATGAGATAATAAAAAAGTAAGTAACTGAAGCTAAGAAACATGTTATTGACTTATTCATATTTATGACAATGCTATTTGAAAGATTGTTATTATGGATAGATGCTGATAGCTTTTGCTCATTTGAACACTTAATTGACGGAGTTTAAACTCTGGCTTCACTTAAATCAGAACATTTTTATATCATTTAAACATAGTAACTTTAATATTTATACTTGGCAATAATATCTGGACACCTTTCAGTTCAGAGTCTTTTGGCTATAGTTCTAGCGTAAATGCTTTGTGTTAGATATAAACTATCTGTATTTTCAACATTTCAAGCATATGTAAATTGCTGCAAGCGTAGGATATCCACAGAAACCGAAAATGAACCATTTTTTGCAGTGCCATTCTAGCAAGCTAAGCAAAAATTTCACTGCTTCTTTACTACATAGCAGTAAGCAATATGATGAACAGATAGTAAATACGATTATCAGTAGTAAAGTGAACAGTGTTGAAAATATGTAGGGGTGTCACAGCATAAAGACCTTATAAACTACACTGCAATGCTTCTTCGTCATTTTTTTCTTCTTAAAGTAAAGATGTTCATATTTGCTTTTATTTTTATTATAAGTAAAGTATTTGGTTAATGGCAAATTGCAACCTATTTCACTTCCTATTTTACCAATGAGCAGAACTGATCATGCTTGTTTATTCTTTGCAGATAACAGCAATGAATAAAGCTGATTTTGCTTGCGATGTTCAAAATACCTTCTGATCACAATCAGTCATGTAATTTAGTAGACAAGTAATTTAGATTTGTGATCCCTTGTACTCAATTACTGGTTATTTTCTAAAACAAACTAACTAATCCTGTGGTTCTCAGATATTGAAGATCTCTGCTCTTGTCTGGCTCTGGTAGAGATTAATGATTGATTGCTTAAAATATTACTCACTTTGGTATAACACCTAGAGCGATGTCGGTTTTGAACCTAGATTGCCATCTAAATATTTTATTGTTGCTGCTGGGATACAACAGGAATTGAAACAATCTTAACCTCATGCAGAACGTGTCTGGTCCTACAACATGAAAACTCATTACACCAGAAGATTTCAGCTGTCTTTGATAACTTACACAAGTAGTCTTTGTGAAGAACAGCCATAGAATGAACCCAACTGGTCAAGGACTACTACCTGTAGTTGATAAATTATCATGTCGTGTTTCTTCACACATCAAGTTAACTTGACCTTTGAAATTGTTGAATGGTATTGAGTTAGGTCTTCCATATAACTCTTTTCATTGACAATGTGCCTCTTCTCGGCTCGATGAGCTAAGATCAAAGTGTAGTTTATTTGATACTGAAGTCATTGTGAAATGACACTCCTTTTGTTGATAAATCACATAAGTACACGTTTATTGTAATTGGTAATTTCAGCCAACCATAATATAATTTTCAGCATTACTATTAATATTTGTGCTTTGTTGCAAGTTCATGATGAAAGAACATCTATACAGTAATTTATGAAGTGTCATTTCATTTTTAAATACAAGTTTAACGTGCGGAACTTAGGTTAACATTTCATTTCATTTTTGCTTGTACAATTTGATGACATTATTTGAAATTTCATGAAATATGTTCAAACCTTACCTAGATTTTTATACTTGACATTTAGCTTTATATTCAGAAAGGCAAGTGACTGATGCTTGAAAAACAAATTTTTAAAAGAAATATAAACATAAGCTTCTGTATAAAGTTTAAATCACATTGGTCAAACTCTTATTTCTCAATAAGAGAATAAAAGATTTAAATCTCTGGGTTTTATTTTCAATAAAATAATTATTCATAATTATTAGTCATTAAATTATAGATAACTAATTTGAATTAAATTACATTGATTTTGTTAATTTTTTAAAAATTTATTTTAGGTTTTGTACAATAAAAATTGGTCCAACCCTTCCTCTCTTGCGCTACAGCAAGGTTATACTATTAAAAATGCAATTGAACAGGTATGAATAAGTTAGTCCGCATGTTTTTTTTTTTTTTTTTTTAATTTGAAAATTTTAATATTACAAGAATTACAGATGACTAATTTTGAAGTAATTGTACCTTTTCTTGTTAATTCTAGATTTTAAGACTAACTTTTCAACTGAGCAATATGTACTTAAATTTAACCAAAGTGGAAACAGCCTGTATACGACAGATGCGACTCAAAGCATTAGCACTGCAGTTAGTTTATATTGTCAGAGGAAGTAATTCGTCAGCTTTAGCCCTTTGTGAGCATTTTTTGGATCAAGTAGAAAGCTTACAGAGGTAATTTGTAAATGCACTATATTTTTGTCTTAAAAATACCATATTTGTCTTTTTAGAAAATTTATACAAGCAAAAAAATTTGGGTGTCCCATGGGTTAACCTATTAGTCCAGCTATTGCGAACATATTTCTACATCATATTGAAATTAAGTTTGTGAAAATCTCTGATTGGAGAGTTTATCATTTATGCACATTATGTTGATGATATTGCTACCGAGCTTTTTTATAGGTTCGGTGGCGGAGGGGAACAGAATGCGACGGGAGCCAGGTAATTAAAAACCACAGAGACTTTATTATTTAAGATTAGTGATCAAATACAGTTAACTCAAATAACGAAAGAGTTCTACGGTTAGGCTGACTTCTCCACAGTCTTCTAACGGCTAGTGATCGTCTCAGAATTCTACTGGGGACGGGTGCTGTAGTCTCGGCTTCGGTTAACTTCTCCGCTGCCTTCTAACGATTAGCGGTCGTCTCAGGGTTCTACCGGGGACGGGTGCTGTAATCTCGGCATCGGTTGTCTTCTCAGATGCCTTCTAACGATTGGCGGTCGTCTCAGGGTTCTACCGGGCACGGGTGCTGTAATCTCGGCGTCGGTTATCTTCTCCGATGCCTTCCAACGGCTAACGGTCGTCTTCTCCGATGCCTACCAACGCCTAGCAGTCTTCTCAGGTTTCTACCGGGAATGGGTGCTGTCGTCTTGGCGTCGTTTCTTCACAGTCTTCCGTCTAACGGAAACACCTGGCTCGGCTTTTAATTGACTTCTCTCTGGGCGGCTGCCCAACAAACTTCTTCTGCTACACTCTATCTCCTGGCCGGAGACCCTCTATTGGCTGGGAACCACAAAACTATCTCTTCTCACTGGCTTCGGGTAGAGACCTTCCTTCTGGGTTCCTGCCCAAGACCGTCGAACGCTCTGCTCCAAGTGGAGATCTTCCTTCCTTCTGGGCTCCTGCCCAAGACCGCTCTCAAACGCTCTGCTCCAATTGGAGACCTTCCTGGTTGGGCTGCTGCCCACAGCCGAACTGAAGTTCAGGCGCTCTGCTCCCCATTTTATGGGTGCAGATTGTCTCGCTCTTGGTTCTGGAACGGTCGACTCAATAGAGGTAGGTTGGGTGGATCGAGTCGACTTCGTTGAAGGGGAGTGGTCCAAAACGGCAGGTAACAATATTCTAGTTTTCTCTATGGGAGAAACTGTATTACAGTTACAAAAAAACTAAATAGAACACAGGATAGGAAACAGTTCATTGTAGAATCGAAAAAATTAGAGGAGAATGATAAGACAGTAACCTTCCATTTTTAAATGTAAAATTAAAACACTTGTGGCAATGAAATTGAATTAAAAAAAAACAAAAAAAACCCAACCTTTTTATACAAAACAAAACAAAACAAAACAAAACAAAACAAAAACAAAAACAAAAAAAAACCTTCACAGGTTGCTATTTAAATTTTAAATCATTTCACTACATTGGGCAGAAAATATCAGCAATCAAAAATTTGCTCCACAGAACATCTAACCACATCATAGTTGAAAAATAAATAGGTGACACAATTATGTTTCTTGTTTCATAATGGATATCCACCTTCCTTGATTGGAAGAATAAAAAAATGAATTGGATTCTAAGAAGAGAAGACAACATAATCCAATAACAATCAAATGAAAAAGGTAGTTTTACCAAATTACGGACACAATTCAGGAAACATTAGGAATGAATTGGCTAAGAATAATAAGTTAATTTTTCATATTAAAAACACCATACAAAACACACGTAAGTCCAAGAAAGACCACATCCTCACATTAAACAAAATTGGTGTGGTCTGTCAGTTAATGTGCAGCTGCCAAAAAATTTATATTGATATGAGTCAACAATTACTAAAAAGACATATTAAACAGTACAAAACATGTTTGAACATCAGATTGGCATCAAATCAGGTATGGCAAGAGCATCTTTTGGACAACCCAGGTTATACATGTGATTGGAATAAGTTGAAATTTTGGAAACAAAAGCAATAGGTTTAAATTAAAATTAAAGGAGGTTTTTTGGATCAAATAATGTTCTAATCAGCTAGTCAACAGGAAAAATGAAATATTGGAGTTGAATCTGGACATCTCTATTTTTGATAATAATTAATAATTTATAACAAGGATACTTAACGTGCATGTATTAAAATAAAGAGAAAGTGAAAATAAATAAAACGCACTTACTTATAAATATGTAGGAGAGAGAATTAAAAATGATGGCAATAAACCGACAGTTTCGGAATATGCGGAGTATTCCGAAACTATTGCTATGAATATCAGATTTTTAGTTTTCTTTGGGATTATTTTGCCGTTATGTCCCTATTATTGATTCTACAAATAAATATTTAATCATGGGATTTTTCAAAGATTTGATGACTTAAGTATTCTTACCAAGTTTATAGTTAGAAAGTAAGTTATCATTTTCTGATGTCCAAATAATATACATATAAAATAATAATTCGTGGTTTTATGAAAGACATTGCAATCATTGTTCTTGATGGTTCTTATGAAAAAGGAATATGAAGCATTGGTATGGTGGAGTAAAAGGATTAAAAACGAAATTTTTTGAATAAGCCTCCATCTCATCATTCTACTTGAGTGAGCTTCACATGCTACGCTCTTTTACTCCCTGATTGACCATCTGCTGTTGTGAGATTTATCATAGAAGTGAACATCTATTTCAAGATTTCTAGTTATTTATAGCAAGCATCTTTTCTAAAATGCATGAAAGCATAATTTTAGATTGATATTAAAATAACCCATCTTCTTTATTATTATGAAACTTTCTCAGTTAAATAAACTTGGGAACAATTAATCCCAATGAAAATAAGTTTACCAATAAGATCGGCTGGGCCAATAGCAGAATTATGACTGTAGCTTAAGGAAATTATAATTAAAGAATATGTCTTTAAAATTACTGATTTTTGATAATTTTGTTAAAAAGGTGATGATCCAGTTTAAGTGATAGGAAGCTTTTTTTTTTCTAATTATGGGAAAAAATGTCAGTATTACCTATCACTAAGGAAATGACAAATACACTGATCTGTTACCTCTGTTATCAAACCTCATTAGTATAATCAGTATATTAGTGACTTTGTTGAATTTTGTTGATGTTTGGTATTTATGCTTATAAATACTACAATCCAGCATTCTTTTAATTTTTGCTGCATCTTGTTTCTGGAATTTTAAAACTTGCTATTCTATAAGTTCAGAATTTCTCTATTGAAAGACTGAAATTTCTGTTGCTTTACTTCCGTTTTTAAACTTTTCTGATTATTCTAGATGGATATTATTTCAAAAATTTAAGTCACTTTGATATCTTTGAGACAAAACAATATTCATCCATTAATTGTTAAGATATTCTTTGACGGAAATGGGAATAGGAATGGCACCTCCAGAAAGCTAAACTAAAAACAAAATACACATTAAAAATAAAATAGAGGAAATTCTTGTGCTGCCCTCCGACAGCCTCAAAGAATTTTCTATGTGCATTTTTAAGAAAGAAAAAGCGCCTAAAAAATGTATAAACACATTAAAAGGGTGAGACCAGTCTTTACAAGTGACATCCCAAAACAGCTGTTTCTCGTTTAATTGGCGATCATCATTTGAGAGTAGTCACTGTAAACACACTACAATTCAATACAGAGGTGAATATAAATGGAAGTAGTATAATTGGAATGTCTAGCTCATTTTCCACATATTTCTCCATGTTGCCTCTTCTGGAACCTAACTTAATTCCTTTTGTATGAATTAAACAAAGACACAAATCATATCCTTACCAAAATAAAGTTGAAACAGGAAATAAGCTATATTAAAATGTTGCAGCTTCATTCTTACAATTATCAATGTGCAATTGTTTATAATAAGTAATGGAAACTATTTTTATGTTAACTGGCAGCAAATAATAAAAATATTTCATTCTATCTAGAAAGTCACCAATCTATATTACTAAAATCTTTTATTTCTTTATCTGTCTGTCCAGCGCAATTGTTAATTATTAGTTTCTCTTGCTGAGAAAGTCAGATTATAATTTATTTTTTTTTCGGCCTTACATGGGATTTGAACCGATGACCTTTGTCCTCACAATCAGGAATGCTAACCATTGGATTACTGCTGAGCCCCCAATATCCAATCCTACTTTTATTCTATTTGTTCGCACGCTATTAAATAATGAGTTCATTCAAAAAGGAATAAAATAGCACTTTTTGCCATAACCGCTTGGAATCAATTTTTCTTGGATTATCTCATACTTACCAGGGGGAGACAGGGGGATGGCCTAGTTTGAAACAAGAAATTAGCAGTAATTTACATATTCATGCACAGGGGTGGGGGGAATTATACTTGGCAAGTGCAGTTTCAAGAGTTTTAGACCATATAAAATTATTATTATTTTATTTTTTCTTGTCAATCAACTCAAAACTTCGTTAGTTTTTTTTTTTTTTTATTTTAATATTTTATTGCATTTATAGATGTTTGTATTACATAGGGACAGAAATTTAAGATTGGTTTCATATCCCCACCATCTCGCTGTTGTCGCATTGTAAATTAGGTCTTGTCGCGTCATTTTGGCTGGTGGTAAAAAATCCCTGGCTGGTAAAATCTTTCAGAAATTCCCCACCCTGTTCATGCAGTCTCAAGTTTAAGGGCTAGAAACTACTTTGTAATCTCTTCTCATCCACTTGATTAATATAACATATTAATATATCTTGTGTATATAATATATGCAAGGATTGTTGAAGCTCTACAGGAGCAAAATATTTGTATATAAAAAATTAGAAATTAAAAAAAAAAAAAATTGTTAAAATTAAGTACAAAAAAACTGATTTTCTTATTTTGGTATTTTCAGATTCCTGCTTACAAATAATTTACAGCCTGATGCATTTACAGATGCTACATTTCGTGAAATGGATCGTTTAGATGAACCAAAACCAGGAGCTGTTGCAAGGCTTCTGCAAGTAAGGTTTTTTTTTTTCCATTCATTTTTGATGAAAATTTCTTATCTGAAATTTTACATTTCAGGCTTATTGTGGGGAACTAATTTTTATAAAGTATTGTAAAACAAATCAATAAATAAATAGTGATTATGCTTGATGTTTCTTTCTCTTGATTTTTTTTTTAAATACATCAAGAAATAATTACTTTAGAAATTTGCCTTGCTCTTTGTCTGATCAATTTTTTTATTATATGGTGCCTAAAATCATGTTTTGTTGTTGTCTTCCTGTTTACAAAATAATATTCTATATCCATTTATGTATATTTATTTTATTTTGCAGCCTCTTTTACAATGTTATCAATCACCTGCTTTAAAATTAAGTAGTCGTGTGCAGCAAGCGAAGGCCACAATACATGAGCCTACAGGAGAATCCGATAACGCACTCAAATTCACTTCAGGTTTGATTTTAGGTGTGCCATTAGATGCTGAAGTGGAGAATATTGAAGATGTGAAAGTGTTAAGAATAAAGGTAACAATTTAAAAGCTATTGCCAGTGTTAATTTTGCATGGTTAAATCTTTTTAATATGTTTCTCGGAAAGATCTGTGTAAAGTTGTATGCTATACTTGGGAAACATTATCTAAGAAAAGTTTGGTATTTTGTTTCTAATTTGGTTCTGCCAGTCTTAGTCTTTGTACCATTCAGTTGATGTTTACTTCGTTAAATTTTGGCACTTACTTTTTTTTTACTTCTCATATAAGGTCTCCTTCATGTCAGAACCCATTTAAGGACTAGGCCAAGATCTATCTATCTTGCCATGTCTATTTAGAACAGTGCAGTTTAATGAATTATATACATTAGCATATCATCATTATTACTCGCAAACTTTTAATTTCGTAATCAGCTCTAATTGTGGGCTTTCCTATACAGTTCTGTACATTATCAACCTTGGCAGCTTTGGGATTTCTGCTTAAGAAATATGCTTCCAAGAGCTACATCTTCCACCATACTGGCCTCTTGACATCATCTTGTTGCTTTTGAAAATAGTATATTGATAACAGATGGATAGTTATTTTTTCTTGGGGCATATGTAAGTTTTGATGTTTTGTTTCCAGATTATAAGACAATCCACTCGTGTGAATTAAACTTTAGCTAGAAAAAATCCAGAAAAAAAATGCATATCTTAATATTCTTTTTACTGTAATCTGGTAAACCATCAGAAGCAAATTTAAAATCTGATAAAGGATTTCAATTTACGTTAATTTGTGTACAGTAGCTTTTTCTTTTCTGTAGAATAAGAGATCTAAAAATAAAATCTGATATGAACATAGAAGAAGAGTAGAAATTGTTCATGTTGACAGATTACAGCCCCAGGTCCAACAATGGTGTTGACTTATAAAGAGCTTATGCAGGAGTGTACAAGAACTAGATGGAAAGGAAAAGTTGCAAATTGGAATGGCAATTTGTAACTGAATATGGAGAAAAGCCCATGTTTTTCAAAATTTTTAAATAAAACTTCCTAGCGGTGATAAAAACAAAATCCTGTCCAATGATATAACAGAAGTATCACGTGGATTGTGACATTTGAGTCCTCATGGCAGAATAGAGATGTTTGGTTGTGGTGAGCAATCAAATGTATGCGCAAGTAAACAGTGAATTGTAGAAAAATTTTGCAACTACAGTGTGTTCCAATAACCAGTAAATTAGCCAGCAACTTTGTATTAATATTATACATATTGTTCGTTAGGCATTATACCATATGAGTTACACCATTAGTGTCCATTTGTTTCTAGTCGTTCCTGAATTGCATCTAAACAAGTCTCTTTTATAGCTTTCTTTTTAATTTAAACATTGATGACATGGGAACAGCTGATCATTTCTGCTAATAAAGGAAGGAGTCCTTCCTTTTTCTATAAAAGATTTCGGTGCACCTGTATTGATTTGCGATTATTATCATCTTTCTTGAATTTCAAAAACTTTTTACACATCTTTGATAGATATGATCAGACCCTTAATTTCTTTTTTCTAACTTAAACTATTGATAAAATCTAAGCAGAATAATCTTTCTATTACAGGTTAAATATCCTGATCAACAAACTCAATTGATTCTGCCCAGAGTAAGTGATTTCAGAGAAATTTCTGTTAATCATCATCGGCTTATTACAACAGTTCTGTTGTCCCACAATATCTGGTCGGAAGCATGTCTGGTAGAAATAGGATTAGTTGTGGACTTCAGTGAATCAGAAGTCAATGCAATTCGTGCACATCCAAAGTCATCCAAAGGGGATGAAAATACAATTGAATTATGTAAATCTGTTAAAGTATATATTTCACCAAAGCCTGCCAAAAAAGGACTTTGAAATAATGTATATTTAATTAATGTTTGTAATAAAAAATATATTTTTAATTACTTGGAACTGTTCTTATTCAATATATTGAAAATCTGAGATTTTATGATAAAAAGAATCTCAGAGAAACTTAATTTGAGCCCTACATAAATCCGAGTCATTTTAATATCTAATTCAGTGGTTGGTAGCCTGTATTAGTAACTATGAATTACAAAAAGATATCTGACCCTGGGCAAACTATTACTCCCTTCAATTTAACTCTTGAATTGAGAATCCTGTCTATACACACTCTTGTTAAAACACATTGTATTACATGCAAGCATTACTTGTCAATGTGGATTATGAACAATTCAATAAACTGAGCATTTTTATAGAAAATAACTTGAAAGCTAGAAAATCAGAAAAGCATTATATTAATCAGGGAACGATTTAATTATTATATGATGGTATTAATATTATTATTACTTATGTAATAGGAACATTACTTACAGCATTAATATAGAAATAAAATTTTATTTGTCAATCTGTACACTTTTAATTTCTATATACCGTATTTACTCGCATAATTTTCCCTTTTTTTTTTCATCAATATTTTGACAAAAAAAGGGTGGGGTGGGGAAATTACGTGATGTTTTTCAATTTGAGGAAAAAAAATATGGTGAAAGTGTAAGGAAAACCATGTTAAATATTGATTTTTAAAGCAAGAAATGTAATTAACAACAATTTTATTAACACGCAACATTTAAAATATAAGAAATCACATCTCAACATTTGTTTTTTTTTTCTTCAAAGTACAGTTAAGCAATAGGCATGCACGGCCTGTTGCTCTCACACCATTCTTTTCAGCAGAGAAAACTACACGCAACTTAAACTCTGCTCTATAACTCCTATTTTTACCCATGTTGTTAATGTGTGTCACTAATCTTAACTTTATTCACGAACTTCACGTTTTCATAAAACACTCGCAATTGTTGTACTGATTCAGAAGGAGTCTGCTCTTGTACTGACCGGGGTGGGGGTGGAATCTTCCCCTAAAGTAGCGTGGGATAGAGAAATAAGGAAGTAACGGTACATTGTCGCATCGTCGTGAGTTGACCGCCAGTCAGTTGAAGTAGAGGCGGTGAAATTATGCAATAAAAATAAAAATTGAATTTTGTAATCCACAAAAACTGGGGTGGGGGAAATTATGCACGTAAATACGGTAACAATGAATACAGTGAATAAAACCTAATTATTTAACTTAATAGTATAGTAGTTTAAAAATACTTCGTTTTGTTATTAAAATAATTTGTTTTAATTGTGTTACTTTTATTCTCAAACAACTTTGAAATAAACATGGAAAAGCAAATGGGATCAGTAATCGGCTATATTTTGATGTTTATAGTCTTTACCATCCCGATATCATAGTTATTTTATAGTTGACAATCTATGAGAAGAAAAGCCATCTAAGTAACATCATTTATGTGCTGAAACCTTAAGTAGTTTCAGATGTTTATGTCAATGAGATTTGTGATATTTAAAAAAAGGAAATGTTTTTGGTTCACTGACTAGAATCAGAACGAATTTATTTACAAATAATATAAAACATCTTGCAATAAATTGGCAAGTCTTTTAATTCTAAAGTTACAAATAAAAAATAAAGAACTGCTATGAAATTTTACTTTATGGTCAAATTCAGAAAAACCAAAACCATGGTTAGTGTTACTTCGTTTCTCTCATTTCGCGGTTTATTTAGAATGGCTCGTTCGATGATCAATACATGTTGTATGTTCCGTTGTTTTTATTAATGTTTTTATCATTTCCTGGACATTAATTGAACAACGAAAATAGCTTTTTTTCGCTATTTCCAAGAGACAAAATGAAGTTTCAGCCTAAAAAACTAAATGTAAAAGAAGAACTTTATAGAATACTTACCCACCTTGGTTTTTCTGAATTTGACCATAAAGTAAAATTTCATAAAAATATGTTTGACATACCCAATAAAGGTTCTCAAGCAAGTCTTTTAATTAGTTGCACCTACTTCCACATCTTCAAAAATTTTACAGTTAAATTGTTCACTAAATGCTTGACAAAAAACAGGCAATGCGTCTGCTATTGTCACTGTATAGCTGAGTTCTTTACTTAAAGAAGTTACATCTTTGTCAGGAATCCCACAGGGAACAATGTGAAGGTACCATCGAAGATCTGTACTACAGTTTATTGCGATTCCATGTGTTGTAATGAAACGGCTTCCATGGATTCCTAAGATAAAAATACAAATCTAATTAGAAATGTCACTACAAGATTTCATCTATAATAAAGAGCATCTCTATAATAAACTCATCTCTGTTGAGTTTTGGCTTTTTAAAAAAGAAATTAAAATTTCAATTCTTCTCTCTCCTTAAGTTCTGGTAGTCTAAACTTTGAATAAAATATCTTAAGACTTTATTATGTATTTGGCATATCTATCTCACAATCAAATACCACTTTTGCCAGTGTACAAGAGGCAGTTTTCCCTAAAAATTTATCTGAAAGCTGGGGTGTGTCTTATATGCTGAAGATTGAAAAACTATTTCAACCTTCAACATACAAGAGACACCCAGTTTTGAGACAAATTTTTAGGAAAAAAAAATCGTCCACATGAGTTCTTACATTGATAATAATATCACAATTCACATGATAAAGTTGAATGTTGTCGTCTTCCCTCGCCAATAGCGTTCCTGAATGGCAGAACAAGAATTTAATCACCACTCTGATGTAAACGTCCACCGTCATGGTGTTGGGGGTGGCAAGGGGGGTCCTGTTACGATACGAAATCCCTCCTCATACCATAATGTCTGGGGTCGTTCCTATCGATGACGGATGCAGGTTGTTAGCAAATGTTTACCGGATCTTCTCCTGACCCGTGTACATTCATTATTGGTACCGAGACAGAAATGGCTCTCGTCCATGAATTCTGCCCTCCAATGGACTCTTGAATGACACCACTGAAGACAAATTGAACGGTGGGCAGGAGTGAACGGCAAACATGAGAGGAGGCCAATCTTCAGAAGACAATTCAGAACAGTTCTTGTGTTGACACCAGATGTCACTGTAGCTTGAATTTACGCCAGGGCCATCCTGCGAATGCGCCGATCTTCCCGCTCTCCAGAAGACCAAGAGGGCCCGGACCCCTAACTTCTGGTAACAGTGCCTTCTTGGAACTAATGCTGCCAATAGACCCATTCTTGCCATGATCTCATGAAATGAAGATTTGCCCTCTTGAAGGCTTACCATATGGCTTTGTTCAAAGTGGGTTAATTGCCGCTATGCTGTTCATTTTCGCCTTTGCAGCATTCTGTATAGTTGTAGCACCCATTACCACAGCCTTTAGAGTGACAGTACTAATAGTTCCACATGTGTCTACTGGAAAATTCCAGTACGCATTCACTGTAGTGCTGCATGTACATCATGTGAGTTGTGACGCCGAAACTGGTATCAATGTAAATTTTAAATGAAGGACCAAACACACCAATATACATATAAAATAATATATTAACATTAATACACTACATGTTTCGAAGCTTTTCAGCTTCTTTATCAAATGCTATAAAGATATTTCAAAAGGAAAAACTAGGCTTACATAATTTACACTTCTTACAAGTAACAATTGATATGGTTTGTAGAACATAATTATTCACAACAAAATTAGTGATACTAAATAACAATACAGAATTTCGCTGAAAGCCAATTATATACAATAATCACTATTATAATTAGTGCATCCATTAGTGAGCTTACATAATTTATTATTTACAAGTAACAATTAACGTGGATATTAAAATTTAATATCCACAATAAACTGTGCCAATAATCACTATTACAAATTACAGCTTCCAGCTGTGGCTTCCCTTCAAAAGAAAACACATTTAAAAAAAGAAACAAAACAAGTATAATTTCAAATCGTGTTCTGAGAATCTATCAAGCGCAAAGGAATTTGAATATAAAAAACAACTAAGGTATTAAACCCAACCTGGTTTATTTAAACAAAGAATTAACGTGCCTCAAATTAATAGAAAAGAATAGGAAATAAAACACAAAAATAAAAGTTATATCTGATACATCCCAAACTCCTACCGATGAATGCTCAGATATTTTTTTTTTATTTCTGTGTCTTATTTCCTATTCTTTTCTATTAATTTGAGACACATTAATTCTTTGTTTAAAAATTTTATTTCTTTTAGTTTTTTATGTGAAGGCAAAGTTAAATATTCAATATTAGATATTAGTATTAGGTAACAATCCACGGCACAAAGCTAAAGTTAGGATTCGCACCTTGAGTTGTCATCGGGAAGAGACTGGGACGGACCGTTTCGTCCTCATTAGGACTCCTCAGCCAGCCAAACTCCCCTGATGATAGCTCAGAAAGTTTTTTTATTCAATATTAGAATCTAAACTAAGCAAAATCGCAAATTTCAAAAAGGCCTTGGCAAAATCCATTTTTAAAGCATCTACTAATGGTAACTTATCTTTTAAACTCAGTGAAATCAGTACTAAAAATCATTATGTATTTACTATAAATTTTTAAAAGCAAAATGCACATTTCATATTTTGAACAATAAAATTGATGCTAAAGCAAGTAACAGGATTAGAAATAGAAGTAAAAATTATAGAGTTTATTTTCTTATTCACAAAGTTTAAATAGCACCTATCATAAATATATAAGAAAAATACACATTATATTCATTTGAAACAAAAGCAGATTACAAGGCAAATGGTTTTTTATTGAGTTATAGTAAATAAAGCAAAGAGACTTTAAGAAAATATAAATGAAATTTTAAATGCAGTAGAAATAAAAAACAAAGGCAAAATGAAAAAGACAATAACAGTGACTACTAAATTAGAGGTTCCCAAATTAGTGTATATGAAGTTGTTGCTGGAATGAAGGAAATTGTTGAAGAAAAATTAAGTTTTAGCTTTTTATTACCAAGAAGTTCAACTGCCTTGATTATGTCTATCTTGTTTTAAATTTACTTTATTGTATATGTTTTATGAAATTCTGCATCTCAAATTACGGGGATTAATTTGATATATTGGTTTTTAAAATATAAAATTTGTTCTAGTCTAAATTATAAAGAAAAAGAAAGTATTTAAGAAGGATGACATAATAATCAGTATTGAGATAAAAATCCATTTGAGTATTCTGTTTCTCTTATGTTTAATATTAATTAAAAAAAAAAACAAAAAAAATACGGTACCTATTGCAGCTAGTTTTTTATCTTTAATCCACACTCCTGTGTGAGGTGATGTATGGGCTTCGAGTTTATAATTTTTACACATTTTAATGACACATTCTTCCAACTGTCTCACATACCACTTCATACTTTTACGGTAATTCGCTAAATTCAGAATTGGATAGGCTACTAATTGGCCGGGTCCATGAAACGTTATCAGTCCACCCCTATTAGTTCTAACAAATTCGGCGCCTAATTCTTTTAAACGAGTTTCGTCTTGCGAGGAATACATTTGTTGACGAAGACCAATGGTGTACACAGGAGGGTGCTCTACCACAAGCAGAGTATCTTCGCAAACCATCGTCTTCTCCCTTATTGCCAGGATATGCTGCTGTTCAATTTGCTTTTGAACTTCCCAGGCTTTCATAAAGGACATTCGACCGAGATTTTTTAACTTGACAATTCTTTGGCCTGATGACATTTTCAAAAACACAAAATAATATTTCAATATCGTGAAAATTCAGTATTACCAACTCGAAAACATGAAATATTATTAAACAAAACGAAACTATTAATTTTTCCTTAAAAATTACATTCTCAAATTCAGCAATTCGAACCAAACTCAAAGGAAAAACATAACACATTTCATTAAATAAAAAAATAATAAAAATAACACATTTCGTTAAATCAATAAAAAAAATCGATTTTCGTTTTAATCCTGAGTGTTGCTTCGCATTTTTCCTTTATGTCTAGTAAGTAATCATATCACGAGGTATGATTACAAGCTGAAAATTTATAAAAAAATCCTCTGAATTATAAATCGAAAACCTCCAGGTTTCCTTTACTCCACAACGATTTTTTTTCCACTCTGTCAGAAACCTAAAAACCACCAGACTTTGAGAAAAACCTCCAATTTTGGTAACACATACTACGCCGCCGGAAATAAAGGCGGAAGCGGATTTCTTTTTCAAAATCCAACCAATCAGAGTAAGTTTGTCTGTTGAGTTTCGACCAATTAGAGACGAACTTCACGCAACTCTTAACTGACCGCTAATTTTAAAGCCAATTGATTTAGAGTTGCGTGGGTTTTTCGTGCTTTTTCAATTAATTTTATATTAATTGTGGAGATTTGATGAGACCCTTGTCACATTATGTGGAGAACTAACGAATTTCCAATGTAAAAAGTACAGCGGTAAGATTCAAAACCCTTTTGAAGCTCGCCCTTGACCCAACCAGGACAAAATGGCCAGCGCAGCACCCAACGACGAAACCGATTTAAAAGAAAGCGAAGGTGATTTTATTTTAACTTGTTATTCTTTTGATGAGCGTTCTAGAGAACTCATTACTTATTACTAACTTTAAAGAAGTTCTAAATTCAAAAGAGTGCAGTGTAGATAAACTAGAAGTGATTTTGGCACTTAATGTTGACGCAAATAGGTGGATGATTTTTTTTTCCTCTATTCCTTTCACTTATCATTATATTTATAACATATTTATTATTTAGAAGATAATCCACCTCAGTATGTTGAAGCATTGCCAGAATTGCCATCGTTTCTTTGAGGGAGTTTCAGAAAATCTCTGAAAAATGATATCATATTTGAATAAAAAAAAAAAAAAGTTAAAAGGCAAAATCAAATGCGTTATTCTGACCAAAAAAATATCTTTTAAGTATTTTAAAAATAAATTATTAAATAATCAGTAATAGTTTTACTTATTAAAAGAGTAGTAAGAAAATACGTAAAATTGAATATATTAAGTGAAAGGGCTGCAAAAATGAAAAAAAGTAATTCAGATCATTATATACGATCTCTTTTTAAGTAAAAGTTGAAGAATTTTATTTTGAATTGGCTTACTGTAATTGCAATGCTTGGTAATTTTGTAATTGACAACTTCTGTCGAAAGTAAGAAGGATGTCTGGTCTGGAAAGCTTCTGCAGTCCTAATTTTTTAAAATGAGAGAAAGGGAGTTGGGCTGTAAATAAGAAAATAACATTTGATTCATATAAAACGAATAAGATCTTGACAATCCTCAGCGATGCTTACAATGATATAATTATTTTATAAATTACAGTTAGGCTTTGAAATTTAAAAATGTTATTTATGTTAAAATTTTATTGAGTTTGTGTGTTGTCAGATATCTACGACATTTTACTCAGTTTCACGGATAAACGCTTCACTTTAATAATTATTAAAACTTCAGAGAAATCGCTGTTAGTAATAATAAGATAGATCTGCAGATGTATTTCAGCTTTTGCCAAGGTTTATAACAAATGTTCAGGTATTAAAAAAGAGTAATTGTGGTATATTCTTTATTTTTAGAGGATATAAAGAAATTTTAAGTTTTGTGACTCTTGATTTTAATTTAAATTTACATATTATTTTTTTTTTCCAGCAGAAAAACTAGTCGAGTCGAGAATTTGTTTCGTTGGGGAAAAACTTAAAAAAGATGAAGAGCTTATAGAAATAGCTAAGGTAAAGTACAGCTAATGATAATAAGAAAATTAGTGCATTTATTTAGGAAAACTAGAAAAATAGCAGTATCCATTATGAAATTGTAGCAGTTTCCTTTCCTCCTAACTTGGAAAGGTTTCCAAGGCCTATTCTGGCTTAATTTTACTAGCCCTATACTCTGTAGTACATTAAAATGCACTATATTAAATGTTCAACATTCATAAAATTAGTATTTGCTTTTACGTAAGAGCCTTGTCCAACTGGTACATTAAATGTTTTTTGTTTTTTTGACAAAATGATACATAATCATTAAGTAATATATAAAACCAAATAAGATACACTATTTAAAGCATATTTTCAAGATGTTTTGCATTATCTCTTCCTGAAGCCATTTTATCTACTGAAGTACCATATATCCTGGAAACGTGATAATAAAGATGAGAAATTACAGTATATTGGTTCGTACAACTGCATTAACAAAAAAACAGTTTTTTCTTCAATTTATATCAAAATTGTTTGGATTAGTAAAGAAAAGACTTTGAAGTGTGTAAATTTTGTAAGAAACTATTACATTTTTATCAATAACAATTAGATAATATTGTTAATCCACAAATAATTTAGTATCTTTTCCTTCAAAATTGAATTGAATATTCTGTTGATTCTAATGGTTTCATTTTGTTTTTAAATATTTCTTAAATTCAAAGCTAAGAAATGACAACTCTTTTAACTTGTAATATACATTGATCTCAGAGGAAGCAATGAACGTTGACACATTTTAATGCCATTTGCTTTCAAAGGGAGATTTCTTGCTTATCCAAGAACTGATTTCCAATTAATATTAAAGGAAGGGATTTTCTGTTAAAACTT
>JAFIDM010010028.1:37645829-37656833 GCA_023159025.1 Thereuonema tuberculata | reverse complement strand
ATGTTGATGAAACAATAAAAGATTGCTATACATATATTTCACTATTATCTTTCATTTGTTGAATGAATCTCTTAAATAATGCATAAGTTTTAAAGATAATAATATTTCTTAAAATAAATATTAAAGCCTTCTTAATTTTTTCCTTCATTTTTATGTTATTTACAAAGGTGGAAAAGTAGTTAGCATGGATAATGCATCATGTACGCAAATTGTTGTAGAGGATAGAAGCAAAATTGAAGTTACCGACGCTATTGCTTGCCGTTCATATGTAGTAAAAGCTGAGGTAATTTAGTTTCAAGTAAATGTTATCTTCTATTTAATTACTATTTTTAAAAGTTAAATTCTTGTCTAATGTACTGTTGAATTCTTTAAATAGTGGTTTTGGGTCAGCATTCAGATGGACGCTTGTGCTGATGAGACTATGTATCTTTATAACCCTGTAAGTATTTTTTGTTTTTAAATATTTTTCAAAAGTTTAAAATCAATTCTTCAAAATTAAAAGAAAAATATCCTGTCATTTTGATTTAACATTCATTTTAATTTCTTGATAGCAATCTCAAGTCCCTTCCAAGACGGCCACTTTAACTCCTATAACTCCGAATTCTCGTTTGAGGAAACGCAAGAGGTTAAAGGAGACTCTTGGTCAATTGGCACAAATACCAGAGCCCGAGTCCACTCACGGCAAGAGAAGATCTAGTGATTTTTTTGGTGTTTCATTAAGCAAATCGTTTTTTGACCATACTATTTCTCCAGAAAGATTAACTCCGGTAGAAGGTAAGGCACCCTTTTTTTTTTTTCTAAGAAAGTAATATCAGAACTTATCAATTACTTTCAATTTATTAACTAGAAATGCTTATCTTAAAAACCTCTATTTTCTTCTTGAAATTTATGTGAAATATTGAAAAATGTTAATACATAAGTGTAATACAACCTAGCATTTTTTTGAGAATTACTATCGGCATTATAAAGAATTAATACAAGTTGTTTAATATTAATTCTGTATTAATCTAGAAGTTAAATTCCACTCAGCTCATCTTGATAACCAATTAGTCTTAGTCATAATTATAATTTTAATTCAAAATTTAAAAAAAAAAAAAAAAAATCCTTAAAAATTCTAAAATTTTACCTGCTAGATCTTTAGAATGTTTTAATGATAATTTTGCAGAATTACTACAGTTTAACGATTTGTAATGTAATTGTTCTATTAGCTTTTTCTACTCCCTCTGCTAGACAATTTTACTCTGTTGTAGGAGCTGATAAGAATTTCCCAATCTATTTTTGAAACAATAACTGATAGTAATGTATATCTTAGTTTTTAAATGCTGTTGTTATTAACATAAAAGTTAAACTCTCTCCTTTTAATATATAAATCTTATTTTCTTTACAGATCTTTCAATAAACGACAGTATCAACGAAGCCCCAACACCCAATATTAAATCACCCATTGATATAAAAAATATGTCTGCAAGGCAGCAAGTTTGCAGGGAATTATTGCAGACAGAGAGCAATTACGTTGGGATTTTAGAGACAATATTCCACGTAATCCACACTATTTTGTTACTAATTTAAAATTTATAGGTTTAGTTAATGTAATGCTTTTATCTTAATGTTTACAGTTAGTTCTATTTAATCAACAATTTAATATAAACAAAGATTAAATTTAAAATTAATATGGAGGGTTATTCTGGATCTGTGGAAACAATTTGCATAAGAAATTCTTGCCTGTGATACAGGTGGCATGCACATGCTTAACAATGGTGATGTAGATGTTCACATGCTGTTCAGTGTGGTAATCTCATGTGCTTGGCAACAACAATGCCGAAGAAAATCAAACTGTTTTTGGGAAGACTCTATTACAGCTCTTTCCAACTCAAAGTGTAGCTACTTAAAGGCATGCAAGAAGGTGGATTAATGTGTCAAAGGGAATCTCTTGTATGGTAAACAATAAAGGACATTCGAGAATTGGGCTAATTGTAGAAGATTAAAAGGTTCTTTCCACGGCCTGCTACCAGTCGTATTCCAGACGTGATTAGGAAAGTGAAGTCACTTGCAACAGGAAGCAATCCAAGGGTATTCAATGAAGACAGGAACAGCTTCAACAACTGTGAAAATCATAATCAACTGGGATTTGAATTAAAAAAAACATCGTAAAAGCTGAGTTCATAAACTGCTGTTCTGACATTTCAGAGCTCTGAACAAACAGTAGAAAACGGTATGAATGCCACCTATCAGGAAAAAAATTGAACTTCATAGTAACTTTGGATGAAGCATACGTATACCTTAATGACTGCAACAAACCCTGAGCAATTGACTGTCGTCAAAGGGACGACAAAAATTTTCAAAGATGATATACAGAATGCAAAGAAATTTTTCGAAGGGATTGATGATCATCACAGTAGTTAACTATTCATGGTGTTGCCCAAAATGCCAAGGTCACTCCCACTACTATCAAACTAGATCGAGATCCAATTTATCGAAATGAGATTCCCCATTTATATGGTAAAGACACAAATAAGGTATGGCTCCATCAAGATAAAGCCTCTAATCACACCTCTGTTTAAACCAGTTTTGTTTTTTTTTCTGGAGAGAATAGAACAGGAATACACAATGTATCTTTCTATGAAGTCTATCAAATGCTGCACCAATGGATTTTTTTTTTTGTGCATTTGGACTCTTAATTTGTATCCTTATTTGTACAAGCACTAGGAAACGGGTGTCCCCACACGATAGATGGTTCCTGGAAAGCTTGTCAGGAGAAGTGGACACAGTTCAATATGACTGTACTCCTAACAGCTTGCTTCATTGGAAATTACGATGCATAGCAATAGCAGCAGTAAAGGGCCATGAAATTGAACATCATCAGTGGTGGGGACTCGGATTTTCTACAGCAGTGCAATCACTGAAATTTGTTTTCCAGAGATCCGGAACAACCTCCATATATATTTGAAATATCAAAGATTTTTCAGTTAAGAAATTTGGAATTCTTTTATTGAATATTATGATTTAGTTCTCAAACAATAATTTCGACATTTGATAGAAAAATTAATATACTTATTAATTCATGGTAAATTTAAGAACAGTTGCCATTTTTCTTAATGACCTGAATCAGATAAAAGCTGTGTTTATTCTTTAAAAGGAAAAATAGTTAGATATCTAAGATTTTTTTTTCTTCACATTTTAGTTGTAGAGATTCTATATATGTCATTTTAATTATAAATTTTTGGGTTATATCAGGAACTGTTTAAGGATCTTAAGTTTTGTTGCATGCTCATATTCTGGAGAAATTTTTATCAATCTCTGTTTTTGTGTTTGCACTATTTGTTTTTGTTTAATTAACTGGGATCATATTAAGCAGTGTTAAAGGCAGTGGATTGTTAGATTAAGCTGACTTATATTTCATTTCATTGGTCAAGAACCAGTGGATTACTTGGGCCTTTATAACTGGTTCGTAGGGACATTTAACTTAGCAGAGGCATGTAAGTTGGAGCAATTCTGCAAATGTAGTGATAAAGTAAATAAACTTAAGATTCGTTTTGGTTTTATTATAAATTTTTGATGTCCTGTTCATAGTATAGTAGAACCTCATTATAACGGATCCTATAACAATGGGCGTCGCTTATAACGGACAGTTTTAAAAAAAATTGTCAGCCTACAATTAAGGTGAGCGAAGTGAAAGACCATTTAAATTTTGTTATTCAGTATGTTGAACAATTGGCAAATGAAAATGTGTTTGCATATTATGAAAACTTACGGCACTTCCGTCAGTTATTAACTGAAGAAATAAGCAAACAAGCCAGCAGAAAATAAATTATTTTTTCAAACCAATGAATGTAAGCAATCAACATGTACCAGGACCTTGTTGTTCTAAAAATTAATGCAGTACACATCTTTTTCAATTCAACTTACTATGTTGAATGCTGTTTTTTATTTGATAGCTATAAAAAGTGTTTATTATATAACTATTGTACTTTCATTGATGTAAACCCTGCTGCATTACACCCCTATAAGAATTATTTGTTATAAATCGGACTTTCATTAAAACGGATAACCTTCAGCCCCTATTAGTCCGTTATAATGAGGTTCTACTGTATGCAGATGTACAAGAATTGATAATTTAATTGTATACAGTTTTTCTGTATATCATATTAATATTTTTAATATTAATAGTAATAGTGCAAGTGCAATAAATTGAAAATTGATGTTTCAGGCTTTATTCTGTAAATCCCTTGCTCCAGACAAAAATTAAAGCAAAAAGAAAAATCTTTTTGAATAATAAAAAAAAATGTGAAAGATGACATTTGTTTCCAGCAAACAGGTTATCAAACATCTTTAAAGTAATAGAAAAATTTGTGATTTATTTATTTATTCATTTGTTATTGTTTGCAAAGATTAAATTTTCTAATTACAAAATTTAGGCTTATAATAAATAAATCGGACCATTTAAATAATCTATAAATATTAAAATTTTGCCTTGAAACTTACTCTTTAAAAAAGGTCGTCCATATTGGTTTGCACATGTGTGTCTAAGAAAGGAATGTGGGGTTCACCACAGTAGTAGATCTTTTAAAATTAAAAGTAATGGTTGGCAGTATTCCAAAGATAACTAATTCTGGGATAAATGAAATTCATAAGATTAAAAAAAAAAAAATCAAGCTTAATTATATATTTTTTATTTAATAAGATTTAATGTGTAAGCTTAATGTTATTAATTAGCTGAGTTATAAAATTATGGGTATTTTTAAGGTATGAAATTGTATTTCTGTTAATTTCTTGTTTTTAAAATATTTGGAAAGGAGGCTCCAAAGTTTGTTGAGGATCATCTTGTTTAAATAGAAAGGAATGTCAGCTGATCAAATAATGTATTCATTCAGATTGAATGCATAAATAAAAAATTGTGCCTATCAGTTGTTAGGATTTTGAAAGATAGTAATTCCAGTTTGCAAGAAATACATTTCAATACATATTTGTATTTTGACGATTAATTTCAGCATTTAATTGCGAAAATTCTTCATAAAGTATAAAAAAAACAACAAAAAAAAAAAAAACATAAATAGTTCTAGAAAAATATAAAAGGTTGGTTGATTAAATCCTCATCTGCATCTCGGCAGTGCTTAGCTTTCTATTTGTATTGAATAGGGCATCTTGATAATGTGCTAATAGAACTTAGTGTTCAATCATACGTCGCTGTAGAAGATAACTTTTCTTTAATAGCTTTCTAACTTGGGAGCTACCCAGTCTTATTTCATGTTGTTAAAAGGTTAATATTGTTGTTATAAAATGTGAAATTCTCCCATAACAAACAGCTAATCAATTTTTTTCTTTTTTCTTTTTCTTTGCAGGTGTTTAAAGATCCCTTGGAAAGCTTGGATCAAGTTGGAGGACCCCTTCTGGATCCAACCGAATTAAAAATTATATTTGGGAACTTGCCTCCTATTTATGATGTTCATTGCAAGATTCTCAAAGATTTGGGAGAACTTTTTGTGAATTGGAAAGAAAACTGTAGCATTGGCAATGTTTTTTTAACACATGTAAGTTTATTTCCTCCCCTCTTAATTTTTTAAGAGGTTTACTCCTTTTACTCATGTTAACAAATTAATAAATTCTTTAATAATCACTTTCAAAAAAAGAAAAAGAAATAAATAAATAATACCAATATAAGGAAGCTGAAAATTTAATTGTAGTTAAAGAAAGGTAAAGTAGTTTTTCACATAGATTGCAGTATCAGAATAGGGGTATATACTTCCATTTTTATAACTGCACTAAATTACGTACTAATGTGTTTTGATACATCTACATTTAGTAAGTTCTTGTTTGTTTTTGTGTTTTTATAATTGTCTTTTTCTTAATACATTCTCATACGATTCCATTCCTCATTGGCTTATGATGTGAGGGAGGTTGAAGAGCGTTATAACCCTTCTCCCATTGCATCCAAAATCCAGCATTTTCAACTTTTTTGTTGGAAAGCTATTGTTTCGTTTGTAAACCATCCTGAAAAAAAAGATACTGTTTTGAATGGCTAGGATCATAACCACTCATTATTTCAAATTCCTTGAGACACGTCTGCATTCATCAATGGCATTTAGCATTGAAGTTTCATTTCTCCAGTATTTTTTCACCATCTTACAACATAAACACTTTTTATCCATTTTAATTATCGTAGAGAGAATTGACAGTTCTCTGTATATATTGGGGACAGATCTTTATTTCCTTCTGCTGGACAGTATTGCCGTCTGGCATGTGATAGATTTTTCTATAAATTGTATTACCAACCATCAGTCGTTCCGTTACCTTCCAGATAGTCTTTCCTTTGTCTTGCTTTTCTGTCCGTTACCTTCCTAATGCCGCAATTTGATTTTCTTCCCTAATGAAGAATCGAGATTGATCTTTCATCTCTTGAGTGACCCTTTAACTAATTCTGGTCTGATCATTCACTTCATTCTGATTGCAGAATATTTGTGCTTAGCCTTAAAAATTCTCTTTGCATATTAACAGAAGATCCTTTGTTTACCCTAATACAGTTTGTATATTGCTGCATAACTTGCAAACATTAGATCATTTTTCATATCACAATATTTGCTTCATTTTTCTATGACTTGTTTATCTAGTACTTAGATTTTTTAATGCATTAATTTTTTATTATTATCTTTATTTGTTTTTACCTGTGTGTATTTTCTTTCATATCTACCATTGTGTGATTAGGTGTATATGGAATTCTCAATATATCCTGCTTTGTTAATCCTGTATATTGGCCTTTTTTTTTTTTGCGGTCTTAGGAAATATTCTACACTTAAATTGAACTGCCCATATTTTTTTAGATTTTGGTTCAGTAATATGCACTAAACAGTGTAATACAGTATTCATGAATCTCTTATATAAGGATATATACAATTTTAAAATGGGTGATGCAATTCCATTTTGAACCCTATCAAACATCCGTGAACTAACTATAGTATTGTTTGAAAATATCACAAATGTATCACTCAGTTCAACGAGTGTTGATCAGATTGTTCAATGGTTTAATCAGATTAATGAAGGAATTCAATTCACGCATGAGGAAGAGGAAAATGCATCCATCGCATTTCTAGACATGAATATTACAAGGGTTGGCGGCAGCATTCAAACCTCGGTATTCCGAAAAAAGTCCAATGCAGGCGTTATGATACATGCACAATCGGCGGTACCCAATAGCTTTAAGAAGAATGCATTTATAATGGCAATTAGAAGGGCCTTTTTGATTTCATCTGATTATATATTGTTTGAAGAGGAAATTAAAAAAATTACGGAAATTGTGGTTATAATGAGAGATTTATTAATTTAATGGTTAAGAGCACTCTAAATAAGATTTATAATCCAAATAATTTTAGTCAAATTAAGCCTAATATTTTTTTAAGCATTCCATTTGTACCGATGGGTTTTTACCCTATTGCTCGAATATTGAGGAGTTATGGAATTGGAGTGGTTGCAGCCACGGGCTTCACTGTCGCAAATTGTATTAATGGGGGTGCTAAGGTTTTGGATGATCCCTCATGTTTGAATAAGAACAATTGCGTCTATGCTATTCCTTGTAAAAATCATTCTTGTGTTTATTTTGGGGAAACATATAGGCCTTTACGTAAACGACTGGAGGAACACGAAAAGGCAATTGGGAAACGTAATTTTAAGTATAATACTGCCGATCATGTGCATAGATTTCATCATGAAATCGATAAGGATAAGGTTAGAATTGTTGCCAAACAGAATGATAGCTATCTTAGACAATTTATTGAATCATTTTTTTATTTTGAAATACAAATCGTATAATGCTAAGGTATCTGTGGATAACATTCTTCATTATGGCTGTCGGTTTTAAATATTCTTGGTTCTTCTTCCACCCTCCGTCGGTAAAATGGCATTGGACTTATGCGCTTCACGATTATTGGTTCGCCTCAAACGAGCGGAGCCAATTAAAAGTTGGAGTTCGTTTTGGATTTTTTTGAATAATTCCTTCTTCATTCCATCTGAGGATGATTAGCGAAAGCTAATTGAAACATGTTACGTTTTTTTTAAAGTTTTTATAATTATTTAAGTGTGTTGTAGATTTATATGTACACTGTTTGATTTCACACACGTAAAACCTTTTAACAATCACAAATGTATGTTTCTGTAGCTAAAGTGATGTATTTTATAAGGAATGGCAGATTAGAATATCTGCAGTCTTTCTGTAAATGGTGGAAAAATCCAGGATAGGGATGTGGGGTTTATCATAGTAGCCAAAAGCAAACTGATATTCTAGGAGCACTGATAGTAATATTACAGTGAAAGTAATATCGATTTTAAAGCAAAATTTCTAACAGTAGAGGTGTAGAAGAAGCTTTCAGAAGCTCAGTAGAATATACTATTGAATTCCACAAGTAACTGGTCTTTTGTTCTATGACAACAATAGCAAACAGAATCTTGTTTTGTTTTAACCTAATTTTTATTTTATTTTTTATCTTTGTCAGTTAATTTATTTCGTAATTTCTAAGTTACTCTTTCATTTTCAGTCCAAAGACCTCATGAAAGCCTATCCACCATTTGTGAATTTTTTTGAGCAGATGAAAGAAAAATTACAGCAGTGTGATAAAAGCAAACCCAGATTTCATGCTTTCTTGAAGGTAAGAATTCTTTATCCTTATTTTTTACTGTTAAGTACTTGAAAATAAACATAGTTTTCTTCATAAACATAGTTTTATATTTGTATGAATGCCTGATAAAAACTTGTTAATATAAATAGTTCTGTAGTTTAGCATTACGAAATTTCTGTTTGCTTTCGATTTCAATTTTTAATCTTACAAATTTAGTTTTTCTGCTTTCCCACTCTTTAAGAAATGAACAATTGTAAATTGAAGAATTTAAATTGTCAAATCTCTAGAATGAAGTAAGATATAACATAAATCTTGTCACAATAAACAATTCATCATTAATTTGAAATGTTTCTACCCATTTAATAACAGATAGCTGAAAATAAAAGAGAATGTGGGCGGCAGAGCCTTGTAGAACTGCTTATACGACCTGTCCAGAGGCTTCCAAGTATTATACTTTTGTTGAATGGTAAGAATTTAATGTTTTCAAAAAATTTAGCTTCTGCTTTGTTTAAAATGAATGAAATGTCCACTTTGTCCCAGTAGGTGAATGGTAGTATAAACCCCCTGTCCTGCCGAGAATGAGAAAGTGACTTCTTTGCTTTAACTAATTACATTTAATCACATTACATATTCCTTAGATTACCTGTGAATAACCTCATACATTATCTAATATTTTACAATTTTATGGTTTTATAATATTAAATTTGTTTACATTGAAAAGCTTGCAAAGCCATTTTAATTAAAAAAACATCATCAATAGTTTAGTATTTAAATACATTAAAATAAATAATAATTTAATAACATTCAATGAAACTAGTAACTTCTAAAAACATCAAATAACTTCGATGTTTTTATGTTACAGATATAATGAAACGAACAAATAAAAGCAATCCTGATCTTGAATCCCTTGATAATGCTGTGAAAGCTCTGAAAGAAGTTTTAACGTAAGTAACAATAATACAGTGGGAGGTTTTAAAGTTCTATAAATTTTAAATATAATTGCAGAAAAAAAAAAAACACCTTTTTAAATGAAAAATTTGTAATATGTTAAACATTGCTAACAATGTTAAATATTTTGCTATTCAATGTTTGTGGTTGCCACTCTTTATTTCTTTCTTTTTTGAAGGAGAATTTTATTTACTGATTTTAGCATTAATATTTTTTTATGAAGCTTTATTTGATTGTAATTTCTTTCTTTGATTTAAGGCATATAAATGAAGATAAAAGAAAAACGGAGAATCAAGTAGCCATGTTTGATATTGTAAACGATATCGAAAACTGTCCAGTAAGAATTTTTCAACTTAAAAATATTTGTTTTTTAGCTTAAGATTTCTTTTTTGGGTGAAACAATGACATTTTTATTTGTTACAAATTGGAAAAATATGTATACATTTTTAGATTTTCAAATGCAGTATAAAAACACACACACACACACACACACACACACACACACATCCACACAAATTTATTTTTGTATAAATTTCAGTGTTTGTAAACCCTCAGAAAAATTTATCATCAAGTGTCATCATTAAAAATATCTTTTCATAATACTGTTTAAATCTTAAAATTCTGTGAAAACTTTTTGAGCATGTTTGCAAAATTTAAGAATGAAATCTGTCGTTCTTGCAACGAACTTCATTGTTTAATTTTTTTTTTTTCTAACAGGTTTTAACTATTCTTTAAAGTCGAATTTATGATTAAGAAATTAATAATTCTTTAATCAATATCCTAGACATATGGCCGAGTGCACCAAGCTTCAATTAACTTTGATGGCTGTATTGTGGACGTAGCTAAAATTAGTGGGGGATGATGCCCAAGAAAAAGTTTAGCCTTTGTTTTAAAATTGTGTGAAAGGAAACAAACTTGTATAAAAAGAAAATTTATTTATAAACTTGATAAATTTCTTTTTATACATGTTTGTTTCCTTTCACACAACTTTAAAACAAGGCTAAACTTTTTCTGGAGCAACACCCCCCCTACTAATTTTTGCTACGTCCACACTGCAGCCATCAAAGTTAATTGAAGTTTGGTGCAATCGGCCACTAGTAGTTTATAGTTTCCATAAAGTAATAAAATGAGTGAAATACCATTTGGGAAGATTATACGGAAAAAAAAAATCCAACAAAAACCGTTTTGGGTAGTTTTTATACTCTTCCTTATCCATCCTTGCTTTCTTTATCTTTTTTCCATTTTTCTATAGATAATTTTGTTTTTTTTAAAAAAAAGACAGATTATCTATTTCTTATTATCATTATACATATACATTCTTTAGTTTGGGAGGTGGGGTTGTTTCTTATATTTTTTTTTTATCTTTTTAATTTTTTGATTTTCTTGGAAGGCTTACACTTTTGATGGTTTTTACCTTTAGAAATTCATCAAATAATTTTATAATTTAGATTGA
>JAFIDM010010028.1:37610084-37625312 GCA_023159025.1 Thereuonema tuberculata | reverse complement strand
GGAGGGCAAGTGTCCAAATTTTTTTTTAGAAATTACCAAAAAAAAAAATTAATCTATAAAATTTTATATGGCCAATTCTTTCATGATTTTTTTTTTGTAAGAACAATTCATTTCTCAAAACTGATTTTTTTTGTGATGAAACTTTACTATTTGTAAATCACTTTCTAATTTTTTCAAGAATTTTCAGATGGGGGCAAGTGTCCAAATTTTTTTTTAATTTTACAAAAAAAAATAATCAACAAAATTTATTTGGCCAATTCTTTCACAATTTTTTTTTTGAGAGTACCATTCATTTCTCAAAACTGATTTTTTTTTTCGTGAGGAAACTGTACTATTTGTAAATCACTTTGTAATTTTTTCAATGATTTTCAGATGGGGGCAAATGTCCAAATTTTTTTTTAGAAATTACCAAAAAAAAAAATTAATCTATAAAATTTTATATGGCCAATTCTTTCATGATTTTTTTTTTTTTATAAGAACAATTCATTTCTCAAAACTGATTTTTTTTGTGATGAAACTTTGCTATTTGTAAATCACTTTCTAATTTTTTCAAGAATTTTCAGATGGGGGCAAGTGTCCAAATTTTTTTTTAATTTTACAAAAAAAAATAATCAACAAAATTTTATTTGGCCAATTCTTTCACAATTTTTTTTTTGAGAGTACCATTCATTTCTCAAAACTGATTTTTTTTTTTGTGAGGAAACTGTACTATTTGTAAATCACTTTGTAATTTTTTCAATGATTTTCAGATGGAGGCAAGTGTCCAAATTTTTTTTTAGAAATTTAACCAAAAAAAAACATTAAACTACAAAATTTTTTTGGGCCAATTCTTTCAAGATTTTTTTTTTTGTAAGAACAATTCATTTCTACAAAATGATTTTTTTTTGTGATGAAACTTTACTATTTGTAAATCACTTTCTAATTTTTTCAAGGATTTTCAGAGTGGAGCAAGTGTCCAAATTTTTTTATTAAATTAACCCAAAAAAAAACAAAAAAAATTATAAAATAATTAAAAAAAAATTATACGGCCAATTCTTTTATGTTTTCATAAACTACATGTCACAATGCATATTCAGGGAAAAAATTGTCAGCCTACTTGTTTCCATTTAAAAACTGCAGCCAATTTTCAAATTTTCACAATTCGCTTTGAAGTACCACATTGCATCAAACTTTCTGCTATTATTACCAACAGAATGTATATAAAGCAATAAAAATTGGCAAAAGTTCATGAAATTAAGTATAATAGCAGTACACAAAATCTCAGTTCTCAACTAGGTAGTGGGTGACATGGCCTGGATGACTTGACGTGGAATAACCCGAATATATATGGGAATAAATATGAAGATGATGAATCCTAAAATATATCTTCAAGTAAATCTTCTTGTGCAAAATATCACAATATTTCGCTTCACTCATCATGGAACTTCATCAGATTTTATTTTAAGGAAGAGAATTCCTCTCCTTCTTCAAAACTAAAGAATTTGTTAAATTACATAAAAGTTATCATAAAAATGAGTAGTGAAGTAACAAATTATCGTTGTCAATAACTTACATAAATAAGATATCTCCTTACCTAATGATATCATCTTCCTTTGTTATATAATAACTAATAACGGTATCACCTTCCTTTGTTAAAAAATTAACTTTCTTGTGATATTTTGTACAAGAAGACTTATTTGAAGATGTATTTTATTATTTATTAATTGAAAGAAATGGATGGAAGGTTACGATGATGATGACTTTATTGTGTGAAGGAGGTAGCAGTTGAAAGAAAACTAAAAGGATATGGGAAGAAACATTGCGGAAGTGAGCTGCTGTGAAGAAATGACTAAAACAGAGTGATTAAGTTAAGACAAATCTATATTTTGCTTAACGAAGGACTTGCAGGAGTTTACTTCAAAGAAAATAGTCACAATTCAGTAGAGTGGTTATAGCACCCTGAATGTTTTGTTTGCATCTTTATCAATCAGTGAATGTCAATATATTTTACCTTTTTAGTAAAAAATTATGTAATGGAATTTTGAATTTGTTTTCCACCGATTGCAGGGCAAGAACTGCTAAAGAAAGAATATGTTACATCATTTAAGTAATTCATTTGCAGAAAGAAAACAGAATAACATATAGAAGAATTTGTGTGGAGAATGTTAGGCATTGTTTCTCTTATCTGAGAGAAACTAAAGCTATCAGACTGAAATTACCTGTTGCTATTTATTTATTATTAATCCTTCCCCCTTTTAAATTATTGGAAGCTCTGGGGTTATTTTGTTGATTTGTGGCGATCTATTTATTTGCTAATGTTTTAGAACTTAAATCTCCCTCAGGATATGCTTCTTTACTTTATGTAATTCTTAATTTTATTCTAATTTTAGTTTAAAATGTTGCCATTTTAATTCCTAACTATTTTCTGTAGGTTTTTTTCCAAACATCTTTTTTCTTATAGCCGTCAAAAGTAGCATTTGTAATACTATGCTGAATGTCTTCAAGATTAACTCTCTTCCCCCCTTCTAAGTTTCTTCTACTTCGGCAGTCATCTTCTACTGTTTTGGTCTTCGCTTTTTCCATTTACTTTTTGTATTTAATATTTAGATAATGTTAATGTAGAAGATGGGTGGTAAATATACCTAGGTACACATCCTAAGGTCTGTTGTACTGCCCCAACCTTAAACCCCAAAAAGTCCTGTAGCTATGGCACACACCAGTAGTTTACTAATAGGGACCATAAAAAGATCCTTGGTTCTAAGAAAAAGGAACCTAGGAGTTTATGTCTAAGGCCTGTGAAATTCTCACAATCACACAGGACATGTGAGGAAATTTCTTCCTCAGAATGACAACTTCTACAAATAGGGCTGTCTTTAAGGTTCATCAACCATAGATGCTTGTTAAGTCAACAATGCCCAATTCTTTTTTTCTTTAAAAGCTCGAAAGCACTCTTGTTGCTTCGTCCCTTGATAAGCATCTTGGCTTGCCTTTGACCATCAAACCTGTGCCACAGCTTAAGCTGCAAAGCTCTCATTTTCTTTAGAAAAATCTTTTTAGCCATGTTATTTGATAAACCAATTACAGGTTCTGGACCTACAAAGGTCAACTCTGCTCCCGTCTTAGCAAAAGAGTCGGCTTCTTCATTGCCCTCATAATCACTGTGTCCTGGCACCTAAAAAAAGATGAACTTTATTGAACTGTGCCAGTAAAGACAGAGTTTTGAGGCAATCAAAAACAATGTTTGAAGTAATGTGGCACTGATTCAGAGCATTCAGTGCTGCTAGACTATCAGAATAAATATAAATATTCTTATTCTGATTTCCTATCTAAACTGATACCGGTACAAGCAAGAATAGCAAATATTTCTGCTTGAAAGACAGTTGAAAATTACCCAGGCTGTATGAGAAACCATAACTGCCTGTTTGGTAATACACACCTGCCCCTGAGCCATTGGCAGATTTCGATCCATCCGTGTACCAAACAGAATCACCTGTAAGTTCAGGAATAGAGCTCTAGTACCCCATTCAGCCCTACTTGGAAAATGTATGCTCTTAAAGAAATAAAAAGGAAGCATTTTGTCAGCATCCATTTGCAAGACAGATTCCTGACTTGAATGCTGTGTGTAGCTTCGTACGGCTATTTTCCGAAGGGGGTACATTTCCATTCAACTGCAGTTTTTAACCTATGAGTCCCTAATGTGGCTTCAGCTTCAATATGTAGATGTAGTGGCAAGAATCCCAGTAGCAATTCAACCGCCGCAGTGGGCTCTGTCCTCATTGCCCCGTGATACCTATGCATACCATCGTTTGAAGTTTATTAAGCTCGTTTTGAGCAGTTTTGATCTTGATCCTAGGCCACCATACCACAGAAACATATGCGAGAATGTGTCTTATGATCAAAGTATAGATCCAGTGCAATTGCCAATCCCAAGCTTTTGCCAATTGCACCCCGACATGACCAAAATATTCTTTTAGCTTTATTGATCAAGTGCTCTAAATGCTATTTCCAAGTCATTCTTTGGTCGAATATGATACCCAGTTACTTGACCTTTGAAGAAATGGTTAGCTTCTTGTCAAAGAAAGTAAGAGTTTGTAATTCATGCAAGTTCTTCTTATTGTGAAAGGTAAAATTGATAAATGGCAAGGGAATATGATATAGGGATCTCATCCCTTATGTATCTTTCAACCAATTTTTCCAAAGTTTTAAGCAGAAAAGAAATAAGGTTGATAGGTCGATTTGCTTTAGCTTCTAAATAGCTAGGTTTTCCAGGCTTAGGAATAAGATAGGTCTAGTTTTCTCCATTGGGAAGGGAGATATCCTAATGCACTTGCCCTAAAAATCCTGCGGAGTATCTGTATAACGATACCCAGCCCTTCTTGTAAATGCGCTGGAATAATGCCGTCCATGCCTGGTGCTTTGAAAGGCTATATGTAGCTATAGCACATTTAATCTTAAAGTAATCAACAATACTTTTGGACACACTCTAATTTGAACGGTTGCTTCTAAGCCAAACCAGACTCAAATGATACATGTCTTCTGTGCTGATTTCTCTAGATTCTGGAAAGTGTACTCCTAGAATCTCAGTTAGTATTTCTTTTCCAGATTTTGTGTAAATACCATTCTTAAGTTTTATAAAACTTAGTTGGTTATAATTACCTTTGTCTAAAATCTTAAGTTTAGCATCACTGGAGATGTCTGATACATCTTCACAGAATTTTCTCGATGTCTTCTTAGCCTCTCTAATAGCCTTGTTGTAAGAAGTGAATGTGTTTTTGAAAACCTCCCATTCACCTGTCTTTTTTTTTTTATTTTTGCTTTATTCAAAATCCTACGTGTTTTGGATCTTAGGTTGCTGAGTTCTTTATTCCACCAAGGAATATGTCTTGATAGATTAGCAGCCTTGACCGGACAATTTTGGTGATATGAATTGAGAATAGCCTGTTGCAACTGGTCAACTGCTAACTCAATTTCTAACACCGAGCATATATTAATACCAGTACCTCCTGTGAGTACTTCCAGATCCTCTTTGAAAGCAGACCCAGCTCGTCTTTCTAGGGTTCCTAGGAAATACCATTGGTTGTCTTTGACTAGCAACATTGAAGCAAATATATCTATGATCTGAAAGAGAAGGTTCATTAAATACATGCCATTTATTAATAGAACAAAATAAATTAACAGAACAGAGTATGAGATCAATGACTTCACTCCTATTACTTACAATGAAAGTAGGCCTTTATTTATAACATGTAATTTAGTACTTACCAAATACTCCGTAAGGTTTTCTCCTCATTGGTTGCAATCAGTGCTACCCAAACAACTTGGTGAGCATTAGCATCACAACCAATGATGAGTGGTGTTCCATTGCTATTACAGTGAATTATAAGATTCCTTAACTCCAATGGTAGGAAGTTATAAGGGAAGTAAGCTGAGATGACAAGAGTTGATTGACTTTATTTCCGTCTAGAATAAGTTTGACTACAGTTGTGTCTCTTAAGAGAAACTGTGAGGGGTAGGGCATTAATACCTTTCCTGACCAAAATACAAGTTCTCATATTATTACAGATAGTGTCATGCATAGAGGACCATCCTGTCTTTGGTAATCCTAAAATATTACCTTTATATATCCAAGGTTCTTGCATAATGGCTAAATCAATGGTATCCTCAGCCAGTCTGTGGCATAATGTCACAGAAGCAGACCGACTTCTGTGAAGATTGATCTGAATGCAGTTCGACATGGCCATGGTAACATTGGGGAATCAAGGATCAAGAGTGGAATGACTAGGTGTTTTCCTCACTGTGAGTGTTGGATTCCAACACCTAATCAGAGAGGTCCCTATCCTCGTCCATCCCAACCACTTCCATGTTTTCAGATAAAACTGATCCCATGTCAAATACCCCTGTTACCACTTCCATTGTTGTTTCTGCCTGTCTTCCTGTGAAGGCAAGAAGCTTCTTTCCGGCTCCTTAGATGTGGAGGGCTTTGGTCTGTAGTTTGAATCTCTAATTTTACAGTATCTGGGTCATGAGGATTTTGAAGATTCCTTTATCGATCCCAGTGTGTGCTAAACATTTTGCTTCAGTAATAGCCTTGGCAGATTCCTTGTCTACTTGAAAAATCCATTTTACAGCTTGAGGGTCTGTAATTCGATTCAATAGCAGTCAACAAATTGGTGTTAACTTCTTCTTGTAGGCGTTGAGTTTTCACAGTAGGACAGCTGAATCAGTTGTCCATATGTCCCTTGTTTTGAAAGTGACCTTGACAGGTTTGGGAAGGTCGCTGGCTTTCAGAACAGGCCCTGAAGAATGCTGTCATTTTTGTCAAAGGCTTCTGTTAACCATTGTTCAGTTGCCTGATCCTTGCACAGATAAAATAGAACACCTCCATTTAGGTTGAAGTTCTTCACTAGTGGTGGAGGTTCCCATCTGGGTCCCGTCCACCTACCTAAAAAGATCCATTTGGATGATATCTACTGTTGTCCACTTTCACTGTTGTCCAGTTTTTCATTGGGAAAATTTTCTCCTTGATGACGGCCATCTTAATGTTAGAGATTACCTCACTGTAAGTGTATGGTTGAGTGCCCTGCTTAGCTTTCTTAGGAAGGCCCTGTATGTTCAGAGGTGAAGGTGTGGAAGTGCCTGACTGTTGTCTCTTTAAGAACTTTCTTAGGAGGTGTTTGCTGGATATCAACTACAGGTGTACTACCTGCTTGCCTCTATCTCCGCAATCTCCTCCTCATGTTTCTCCTGGCTATTTTGGATAAACCGCCCAGGTGTAATCTGCTGATATTAGAAGCAGTGTGTTTAATATCCTTGGCCCCTGAAGATAACTTGGAACTGCCTGTTATATTTGTGGAGCTAGAATTAGTGATGGGTGCAATTTTAGTTGCTTGTTGGGAGATCCAACAGCTGTTTTCTTCCTTAGATTCAGCTACCGTGGTAGCTGCTGTTGGTGTTTGGGTACTTCCCAAAGGCGACCTTAACCCTTGTTTTTTTTTTATTATTTTCTTTTTCCATTAATATCCCACAAGACCAGGGGAATTAAAAGTCACCACTTGGTAATCCCCTATCCCAAGTGGAAGGCTAGATACGATGGGGTTTTGACTGGTGCCCCAAAGGGATCGTTTGCGGCACACCATCTTTCACTACCTTTGTACCATTCAGTTCTTGGCACATTACCTCCCACCTTAACTTGGGTAGAACCATAGCCCCGTTGAGGACTAATATTTAGTTATTTTTGTATTCTGTCAAAATTATTGCATTTATTATTATAATTGTATTGTTTATCAGTTGATTGAAAATTATTTCCTTTTAATTTTGTAACCAATGAAAGTTATCTTACATCTTACTGTTGGCTCAGTTTTTCCTTAAATAATCAGTTGAATTCTGTTGATTTTGCCCCTTATTAAACAATTTTATCTCTTTGGAAATCTGCCTTTTAAAGATAAAAGGTCCTGTTGCTTGTAGCTTCTAACATTTAAATTTCTAACATTCCCATCTGGAAAGAATTTAGTTTTCACTTGATTCAATCTTTGTTGAGGAGCTGAATGCTTCTATCGTTAACCTATTTATCATTATTTTCCATACATTAATTATCTACAAAGTAATTATCTACAGTTTTGAGAATTGTGGAGCGAGTTGGGAAACCTTGAAATATCTGAAAAGTGCTGCCTCATTGAATTCTTTAGGTCTTAAATAATAGAATATACAACGAGACCATCAGACAATGATGGAATAATCTGAAGATACTGACTAAAGAAATTCAGATGTTTTGATGTGATGGTTTAGTCAAGAATGTGCCATGTGGATCCATATCCATATCATTGTTAAATCAACTGCTTTGGAGATCTATCTTGAAAGAGTTGAAAGTTCAACAAACTGGCCCAAAGAAAATGTAAACATCTTGAGAAGGCTTTGGTGAAATATAGATTCAATCTCTGATAAATGAAAAGAATTGGCCCAGAATAAATGACTTTAGAGGAAAAGTATATAATGTTGAAAGAACCACAACAGTATGCAGCTAAGTGTTGTCATATGGGCTTTTGAGAATAAAGAAGATGGAATCGGGAACATTTTTTATTAATTTAGAAAGTTTCATAACTAATTCTTCTCATTCGGATCATTTTGACCAATTATAAAAAAGGTGTCTAGAACTGCATTTGTATTGACATGGGAATTCTTTATGCCATGCGTTGTGCTTTCTTTTTTTTTCTGTGATTCTTGTGTCAAATTTGTTATTTTGCTTTTCATACACTTACAGATATCTCTTAAAGAGCCAGTCTTTACTTTGTTTACTTTGTCGTACAAAGAACTATCCATCCAGGGACAATATTCTTGCTCTGCAATGTGCTTTGTTTAGATCCTGACAAACTCCAGTAATAGATTCTACAGACAATTTGGTAAAAATTGTTCAATAAGCATAGGTTGGAAATACAAAGTTTTCAAAATATCAGTAGTGAACATAGGATTTGTTTGATGAATGGAAGGTGAAAACAAATTTAATTGTTTTGTTTGTTTCAACATACAAGCAGCAACAATGGTGAATGGCACAATGGTTGTCATTGTTACAGACTTTTACCAAAGCTTTTGAGTGTGTTTGAAATGTGTTATTAAAAATCCAAAGAAAATAATTGCTTTCATTTCCTTTTTTTTTTTTATTTATCTTTGTACTATTTACATAACTGCTAGCAGTATGACTTTGTACTAGTTTTCTGAAATAGCAGACATGCATTCGATGTTGGACTGGTTCATGGAAGTGGACATAAAGCATATCAACTACACCAAGAACATTTTCCAGGTAGGCACATGCCTTGCCACACAACATTTGTTGCATAATCACTCCTCAGAGAAAGGTGTAAATTTGAGCTACAGGTAAACAATGAAAAATGTTCAACACCTGAAAGAGAAAATCGAATTTCTGATATGGTGGCCACTGATCTAGAAATAAGTAGTAGGATAATAGAAAGAACAGAAGAGATTTTGCATATAACAGTTTGGAAGGTACTTAATAAGGAGCTACTATATCCCTATCACCTTCAACACATCTATATCAAATAAAATTCAGATGCAAAGCCTGGTATTTTGGGTGATTGTATAATTGGTTTCTACTTCTTCAATCTCTGTTTAAATAGCTAACTGTATCTTGATTTTCTTGAAAGACTTGTAACTTAGATGTTGGAAGACATTAATCTTTAAACAAGAAGGCTATTATGGTTCATGTCCAACAGAACCCCAGCCTATTATTGATCGTGCAGTCCATACTTTCTTCAACTATCTCTTCATAATGCTGGATTGGTTGGGGGGGGGGGGGAGACCTTACTTGGCTGCACCGTCATCAGATTTAAATCCTCTGTATTTTTATCATTGTGGCCGTATGGAAAACGTTGATCATGTCAACAATTGCAGAGCTGGAAAAAAGGACAGACAATTGTTTTCAGATAATCGGTATACATCAGGAATTTATCTGTGTGTTAGATGTTCAATATCCCAGTGTATGCATGCCTATATTGATGTAGTTGGTGGACAGTTCGAACATTTTCTTTGATACCTGTCGTTAGTAGAAGCTTCATTGAACATTTATTTCTGTATAAGTTATCTGGTAAATGATGCATTTAGAACCCTATGTCTATTAGGCAGTTTTACTGTCCTCTTTGTAGACTGTATCACTGATATTTGTGTTTTAAGTACCTTTAAAAACAGACCTGTATAGTAAAATGGTTATCTTGGTTTTCTTCTTGGGTTTTGTGATAGAGCTTTGAAATAAGGGATGATATTTTTATGTTTTGCTTAAGTCATACATGATTAAAAATAAGCTGTCATTACCTGATTGTTGACGTTCTATTGTTTTATTTATCATAATGTTTTTTTTTTCCCCCACCCTTTCCATGAAGTCTCGAAACCAAGTGGAATTCAGGTGTCCATCTTTATCATTTTTTGTATGTGCTGTTTATTTCAGTTATCTATGCACACGTCTGTTTTTGTTGTGTGTGTGCGCATTTAATTTTAAATTAAAATAAATATTAAGTAAATTTTTAAATTAATTTATTCTTTAAAAGTTTCCAATTATAAAAGAATTTGTAGAAATACAACTTCATTTCTAATTTAAGATAAAAATGTCCAATGAAAAGGATTCTTTTCCAATAAAACAATTGAAACACAGGAATATTACATTTGAACTTTAATACGATTATACTAAAAATCGTTTATCCGAAACGATTTTTAGCATATTTTAAAATACACATAAACATTTTTCCATCACTATAATCAATATTTAATAGCATATGCAAGCGATTGTGTAACTGTAACTAATATTAACAATATTCAGTAGTGTATAAAATTGAAAAGGGTTCAAAAAGTGCTGTACTGTAGAACCTATAATTTATAGTGCCGTGCCATATTATATTGTATGATATTCACTGTAATTTTTAATTTATCGGATGGCCATAATTAGAGAGGTGATGTTTAGAGCCTAATTACCAAACTTTACCAAATTTGGTGTGAAAACTATTTAGATCATGTGATTTTGATTTCTAAAGAAGAAAAAAAATGGTTCAAAATTTTGCCACCAGGGGAAAAATTGGCACTGGAAGCTATGTGTAGAGAAAGTTGGACATAATAAAGTTTACAATCAATAGTAATTTTTATTTGGCATCATTTACAGATGTGATTCAATATGTTTTCCTTGCAACTGTTCCAATAACTGCATTTTGTGAACTGCATTTCCTACACCAGAACGGAACAGATCTCCAGTGATTTGCCTCGCGTACAGCGTTATTCGGTCCTTTAATTTCACTAAGTTATCCACGCCTCCTTGCTACCCCAAGCTTTTTAAATATCCCCACAACCGAAAGTCACAGTGAGCGAGATCAGGTGAATGGGGACTGGCCAACTTATAGGAAATGCTTGACTAATTATTGTCTTCTGTGAAATACTGCCGTAAGACTTGATGTACAGACAATCTAATGTGAAGAGGTGCTCCATTCTGCATAAATATGGTGGATCCGAGGAATCCAAACTGTTGAAGTTGTGGAATTACAAAATCAAGCAACATTCATTGGTACTCAAGCATTGATGGAGCAAGTCACGGGACCGTTTGGTGTTATTTCTTCAATAAAAGTACAGACTGATGATGAACGAAATAGTAAAGCTACACAACACTGTGACTTTCAATGAATGCAAAGGAATTTGCTGAGACACATGAGTATTCTGCAGTGCCCACATGTGGCAATTCTGTGTGTTTACAATTCCATTAAGATGAAAATGTGCCCCATCGCTACATAGGATGTTCCAAGACTACGCATCCTCTACTTCCAATTGAGCTAGGAACATCAGAGAAAAGTTCAGACAAGCATCTGCATCTCATAGCAGTTGTCGAGTATGGCTGATGTTGTACGGGAAAACCTTCAGCAGTTTATGCTGAATTTTCCACACCGTTGCATATGGCATATCAAATTGCCTAGATATAGAATTTAAGGAAAGGCCCAATGACAATCACAAATTTGCAAAAAATGATTTTGTGATTTGAAAGTATGGGATCGTTACAAGTGCTGCCAGGACGAGGACACAAACTGACATCAAGACAATAGCTTGAAACAGTTGCAACTGCTGCACTGGAACCAAACGAAGCCCACACATACAGCAGTGCACAGGCAATAGGTTCAGAGTAGTTTCTTTCTCAGTAAAATGAAATAAAATTAACATACCCGAAAAAACCATAAAACAACAAGTCTCAGACTCCCACTGATGATAGCTCAGGAGCAAAATCTTTTGATTTTCTTTTGTACCTTCCTGCCTTTTTGTTTTATATTTATTTTATTTAGTATTTTTGTTTTGTAGTTTGTAAGTATTTTGTAACTTAGGGGTTCCTTCAGGTGGAAGGGAGGGAGAGAAAAAAAACATGTATTGCAAGGGAGAAATCTAATGGGCAAAAACCACATTATTGCTTTGCAGATGGTGTTGCAATCAATAACTCACGGTTTTTTTTACACCACTAGTTAGGAAATTGTCTGCTCTTTCCAAAGGTACAAGTTCCATCTGTGTATCTGGTCTGCCATTTGAGATATTCATGATATTATGTTTCAATGTCTACATAATATCATGAATATCTCAGCATTTTGGTAAATGCTTTCTTAGCATTCATAAAGCTATAGTTCAAAAAGTATGAGGTTTATCACAATTTGGTTATCATTTTTATAATCTCCAGGCAATTTTACATAAGCATCACCCAAAATTTTCTTTCATAAGTCATAAAACATTAAGTAAAAACTTAACATTCAAATGGACCTGTTTCTTTGAAGTATCGGTTGTGATAACATTTACAGAAAAACATGCTTACTTTGAATCTCTGCTACTCTGGATTCAAGTGGCCTAGAAACCTGGAACTTGGAATTTGAACTAAGACCCTTCCCAAGAACAAATGTACCAAATTTCATCAAAATCTGAGACTATGGGTTACATTTCACATTTTTTCTGAGTGAATTGGCATGGAATGACCCTCCTTTCAATTTTAACAACTGGCACATCAAAATGACTTTTTTTTTTATTCATCTTCAGATGTACCTTAAGATGGAATTTTTCTTTGATTACTAAATACTGTTACTAATCTATGAGGGTTGATTGAAAAGTAGTGGTAACAGGTTTGTAATAGACATGTTTTGGTAGTTCGATTTAAATTGAACATCAGTGTCCTTCAGTATAATTACCGGCCAGATGAATAACCTTCTTCCAAATCTATGGGAGAGGGTGGAAGCAGTTAACAGATATGCTTCTGTTTATAGCTGCAATAGTCTGGTTTATTGTTCAAAGTACCTCAGCAACATCACGGAAATGTTGTCCTCGCATGGGATCCTTCAATTCGGGCGAATCACACTGAATGTCGAAAATAGTTGATTTCTTAAAAAACATCTCCATCCTGCATTATGAAAGAAACACTCACATTTCATTAAAGGCAATCCACTGCTACTCATTCATGATAATGCTTGTGATGTTTCCCAACCTGCGAAGGAACTTTTCACATGATGGAGTTGGGGAAACCTTAGCACTTGCCTTATTCTCTTGACATGACTCCCTGTGATTTTGATCTGTTTCCCTAACTGAAAGTACCCATATGAGGACAATATTTCCATGATTTTGTTGCAGTTTTTCCCACAATAGACTGGCCCATTGCAGCTATCAACAGAAACGGATCTGCTAACGGCATCCACCGCCTCCCACAGATTTGGAAGGAGGTAATTCATCTGACCGGTGATTACATCAAGGGGACAGTGATGTTCAATTCATATCTAACTACCAAAACTTTTCTCTGTTATAAACCTATTCTACTACATTTCAATCAACCCTCGTATCTTGCCAGCAATTTAACATAGTGTTATAAATCAGAAAACAATAGGTGTTGAAGCTTTTGTCCTGTATCTGTAACTTAAGGGGAGGCAGAAGTCAGTTGGGATGATTTGGAGGTCTAAATTCAAAACGTTCTGTAAGTGTTAAAAGTACAGTGCAACTTGGATAATTCGAAGCTGAAGGGACCACTACAAAACTTCGAATTATCCAAGACTTCGAATTAAACAAGTTACATCTTTTAACTTCAATTTCAGGTCCACTGAATGCTTGAAAAGATTATTCTGTCAATAAGTAAATATTTATTCAGAAAGATCATGGTATGAAAGACTTAAACACTATATGTATGTAAACAAAATAAGATTTACATTACTTAAGCTACAGTACATATTGCATTCAATACAGAAAATTATAGTTTTTCAAAAAATTGTGCAATGTCTGATTGTTTTGTAGAATTCAGTCGCTTAAGGTTAGCAAAATCATCAAGCATGTTTAGTGAACGGAAAACAGCTTCACTTACGTTGGTTTGTCCTTCAATGTACCGACGAAATTCGGCGCTATCCCGTACTTGTTGGCGATTTGGCATTTCTTCTTCACACCCTTTTCTACCTCCCGAATGACGGCGACGGGGTTTACTGAAAGACACGGCGACACTGACAGCAGGAAGCTCGAATGGCGTCTGAAGCGTCAAGTGTCGAATGGCGTTACGTGCCGAACGGTGGCGGGAAGGGATTTCAGTTGTCACGTGTCGAATTTCTTAACGATGAAACGCCGAAAAGTCGTTAAGGTTCGAAATTTTTTATAAAAAACTTCGAATTAAGGAAGTTGAACTTCGAATTATCCACGATTTTTTAACATTGATTTAATAAGAAATTCAAGGGACCAAGAGAAATCTTCGAATTAAAGACGTTCGAATTATCTAAGTTCCACTGTATAACTAAAAATCTGAAAATTTTAAATATGACAGTTTAATTGTGAATGAATAATATTCTTCTATTCTTGATTTTTATTTGATAACTGAATTAATTATATTTTAAGCTCAAAACCCGCTAATTTTTCAAAAGAATTTGCTTTCTATTAAATTACTTTATTTTAATAAAGCTCTCATTTCATATTCATTTCTATGAATAAATAAAGTAATAATCTAGTAACTGAATTCAACATTTTCATTACTTTCCCAATAGTTGAATTTAAAAAAAAATAAAAACCATAAATTGGATAGTTTCGATTTATTGTTTTTATTTTTTTTTTAAATTCAGCTATTGGGAAAGTAAAGGAAATTTTGAATTCAGTTACTAGCTTATTACTTTATTTATTCATAGAATCAGAAATGGGAGCTTTTTTAAGCTAAAATAATTTAAAAGAAAAGCAAATTCTTTCGAAAAATTAGCCTATTTTGAGCTGAAATGTAAATAATTCAGTTTATCATATAGAAATCAAGAATAACAGAATCCGATTCGTTCATCATATTTTAAATTTTCAGAGTTTTAGTTTTATTTTTAACACTTGCAGAACGATTTGGACTTAGACTTCCAAATCGTCCCAACTGACTTACACCTCACCTTAAATGCTAACATGTTCATCCTCAGTCTGGTCACTCTGAACAACATATAAGAACAACTGAAAAAGCTATCCAGTTTTCTCTATTCATATTAAAAATAACCGTTGTATGAAAGAGTACTGTGGGTTACATTTTTGAAGTTTTTATGTAAGAAGGGAACAGTCTTGACTCATTCATCAATGATATTAGAGAAAGGAACTAAGTACTTAGTTTCGGGATTTCGTAGGAAGTTAGATTTAGTAAACCCTCGTTTGCTGAATGCCTAATATTCTTTTGATTAGTAGAATAATCATTTAAAGCTTTGTCTCACCCTAAGATGTAGAGTTTGGAATCATTTCGATGAAAATGTTTTTATG
>JAFIDM010010028.1:37583701-37609684 GCA_023159025.1 Thereuonema tuberculata | reverse complement strand
ATTTACACCATTGTTTGGATTCTAGAAGTTTTGAAAACTACTCAGTTGGAATGTTTCACTATCTTTAGTAATGACTGTCAATAAAATTTCATCAACATCCTTAGTTATTCTTGAGTTACAACATATTAGAGACATCATCTTAACCACAATTCATACACAGTTGCAAAGAACATACACTTGATTATCAAATAATCTTCACTTTTTATATAGATATTTTTAAAATGTAATATTTGAATCCATATAGTGACCATAAAATGACGAGTTTTCATTTTCTGTGTCATTATTTAACTCTCATCTTTTGAAAGCACATATTCTCTACAATATGACTATATATTGCTAGTTGGTCTAATTTTGTTCATATTTAAAATTTGCAAGAAATAAAAATTTCATTTTCTTACAGCTACGCCAAGCCGTTACATTCATACATTAATGTGTGTTTTAATTTTAAATAACCCTTTGAAACAGAATGTTCTACTAATTTGATATTAGTAAGAATTTTATACAGTTTAATTTAAATTGCAGTTTAAATGATGACAAGTGTCCATTTTTTTAAAACATATTCATTCATTGTTTCTTATTTAAGAAACTACTCTCAAAAGAAGATTAATGTTCTTTACTTCAATCCAAAAGTTAAAATTCTTTTTTGTCGGTCAGTTATTAATATTATGCTTAAAAAAATAAAATAAAAATAATCTGATTTCTTTGAAAGAATCAAATATTAATGTTTCAATTCATTGCTTTTTCTTGGATTATTATGGAAGGAATGTTCAAAATAACCTACCATTTTTAATGAAGTAAAGACAAAACGAGCTTTCACTTTAGATTGTAATTTTATTTCTTTTCAATTCCCTTCAATTCACATATGTCTATATGTATATATTTAGCCACTATCCTGTGAGGACAAAAGTTGTTCACCTCATGGAAAATGTTCAGGCCATCATTTATGAAATACAAACATTGGAACCCACGAAGAATGATATATTTAGAGCATAATTGTTTGCATTTATAGCCAAAAATACTGATCATTTGAAAAGAAAAACAACAATGAACAAACTTGTAAATAATTATCTACAAGAGTGTACACATTGAAAATTTATTTAATGTAAAGAAGCATAAATAAATAATTTTCTATTAAAATATGTTAGTTCTGATTTATTTCTAATATGAAAATTTAGCAGCAAAATTTAATAGAGTAGAAAATTATAAGTTATTAAATAGTTTAATATTTAAAGTAATGTATAATTTCATTACTTGGAATAAAAAGAAACTCAGTTTTTTGTTTGCGTTGAGAAATCCATTTAAAAAGATATGAAGTAGGACAAAATGTCCTACTTCTAATATTTTTTGTTCTTTTTTTTTTATTTTACTTATTTACATCAATTTTCAGAATTGATGTCCAAACGCCACTGTTATATTGGGTGAGTGCAAAAGTTCTACCCGTTTTTGGATATGAAAATTTGCAATGGAATTGCCCTCACACATGACATTGTAATGATGCAAATCGTCTACCAATCAAACGTGTGGATGCCTCACATATAAATGCATCATGTTTCACAAATTTTATCATCTCAAAAAAAATATCAGAGTGTAACATGGAACACAAGAAGGAGCATATAAGACATTGTTTCTTATACGAGTTCGATAAAAAGAGTACGGCAGCCGCAGCATGTCGCAATATTTGTCAAGTGTATGGGGAGGATGCAATAGACGAAAGCACATGTCATCGATGGTTTCGTAAATTTAGGGAAGGAGACAGAAGCTGCCAAGATCAGGCTAGGAGTGGACAGCCATCACATGTTGGAGAGGACGATATTGACCAAGCCGTAAGGAACAGCCCGAACCCAACTGTGAAAGAATTAGCGGAGACCTTCAACATACACCGGACAACGGTCGAGAGACAGCTGGTTAAGTTGGGTTTTACAAGAAAGTTGGATCGTTTGGTTCCACATAACCTGACAGCTAAGCAAAGGGATAGCCGAATCGCCACCTGTGTTTCCTTGCTTTCCCGGTACAAAAATGACCCATTCTTGAAACGAATTGTTTCAGGAGATGAGAAGTGGGTTATGTACCATACCGTAAAGCGTCGTAGGACTATGTGTCGCCTTTCTGATCCACCTGCATTGACTTCGAAAGCTGAACTTCATCCCAAGAAGATGTTATTGAATGTATGGTGGGATGTACAGGGAATAATTCACTGGGAGGTCCTCCCACTCAACCAAACCATCAATGCTGCCTTCTGCTGTCTACAGTTAGACAGGCTGCATTCAAATTTGGTAGCAAAGCGGCCAGGTCTCATCAATCGTCACGGTGTTATCCTTCATCACAATAACGCCAGGCCACATGCTGCTGTCATCACTCGCCAAAAGTTACTGGGCTTTGATTGGGAGGTTTTACCCCACCCTCCCTATTCTCCTGACTTCCATCTATTTCGTGCATTGAACAATTTCTTCAGTCAGAAAATCTTTGATGATCTTGATGCTGTGAAAACTGCGATCCAAGATTTTTTTTACTCTAAACCGCTGGAATTTTAGCACCTTGGGATTCATCTCCTAACAGAAAGATGGCAAGAGGTCTTAGATAGCAATGGGGATTATGCCCAATAATAGGTACTGTTCATTTTGTGTTTCTGTGCTCTTCTTTATAGGTAATAAAAACAGGTAGAACTTTTGCACTCAGCCAATAAATTTGACAAATTTTTGTCTAATTCACTCATGTTCTATGTATGTTTTGGTTGACTTGTGATTTCATCAATGCTTAATTAGAGTTTGTCATGGTCAAGTGTATCCATCTTAATGATATAATTAGAGGTAGAGCCACTTGGCATGTGGAAACTATTGAATTAAAGTTGGAGGTATCACAGGCCTAAACATTTTGACCAGTGTCATATCCAGATTGTGAAGAAGATTCCAACAGGAGAGGAACATCCATCAACACTTTGGACATGAATGTCCAACAATCATCACTCTCCAGGAGAACCAAATCTAAGTGCCAAGCAGCACAACCAGAGCACAGGTTGGGAACTTGCCAGAGACATGGCAGCAGCCATTGGTGTGGATTGTCAGCCACTGGGACAGCTGTATTGAGGCATACTGTTTACAGGTGATTAAATGAGACTGGGCTGTATGCTTGAAGACCCGTATGGTGCATTCCCTCGACATTGATCCATTAGACACTGGCGTAATTAACTGCCCTTAAGTTTTGAGCATGAGTGTATAAAATTAAAAAACAAAACAAAAAAAACAAATATGTAATGTTTCGAAAATGTTAAGCCATGTTCTTAAGATAAAGACTACGTATTTGTGATAGGGTGTCACGAAAATGTATAAACACTTTTATAGGTCAGAAATCACTAAATATTTCTTGTTTTAAGGTGCAACCAAGTATAAATAATGGTTGAAACTACTACGCTATGCTTTAAGAAAAGGAAATTTATCATGAAGTGTTACTGGAAGTGCTAGAACATAGTGAAAGTGCAGAGACGTTTTAGAAGGAAGTTTTACGCAGATCCAGGAATGCTACTCACCATTACTGGCATTATAGATAAGTTTGAAGGCAAAGGAACTGTTAAAGATGTCCACAAGCAGCTACTATAAGGTGTGGATTGTCAGCGTTGGGTTAACTGGACCCTATTTTTTTGATAACACTAACTGGTGCTCTTTATTTGAAATTTTTGCAGGAATCCATCATCCCATGCATTCGTGAGGTGTTTGGGACGAGGAGAACTTTTATTTTCAGCAAGATGGAGTACATCCCCACTACCAATGTGATGTTATGACCTATCTTGATGAAAATCTGCCAAAATCTGCCAGATGGATTGGGCGAAGAGCTAGCACTGAATACTCCCTCGTTCATCAGATCTCATGTCAATAGACTTTTTCTTATGTGAACACCTAAAAGATAATGTTTATCATGCAAAACCTGAACAATTGACGAGATGAAAGCAGTCATTGAAACAGAATGCTCCAAAATCCCAAATGACCTACTTAATGCTGTGGGCGATTCCATGGAACAATGTTGTCATCAGTGTCTGGCCCAGAAATATGCTATCAGTTGAAACACATGTGATAGCTCTAAATAATTATGCATCTGTCCTTTTTAATTTGAATTATAAATCTTGGATGTATATTAATTGTAATAATAACCATTCAAAGTGTGTGTACATTTTTTTTTTTTTTTTTTTTTTTTTTTTTTTTTTTTTTTTTTTTTTTTGCGACACCTTGTGTGTGCGTGTTTGCTGTTGAAAGATATTATAAAATAAGTAATTGTTCTTTTATGGTTCCTTATTATGCATTAATCCATGAAATAATTTGCTTTGCTTTGTTTAGTTTAAATATTTTTCTCAAATTTTTATTGCTAAATAGTTCATTTACGAAAGTAAAGAACTTAAAAAAAATTGTAATAAGTTATTCTAGATCCCTTTATCATAGATCATTTATACTTACACTTAAGAAGCAGTTAAATGAAATATGTATAATCAGTGCTCATCATTTATGGTCTCCATTTCTGAACTTGTGTAGACATGCATATTCGAATATTGTGGACGCTCCTCAGTGTAAATTCCTGTATGGGTGAGGGGACCACCCATGGAGGGTTCCTTTTTCTATAGAGTAGTCTCCATATTCCAAACACCTGCCTATGGGTTTGCCGTGCATGGAGACCCACATTATAGGAAAGGGAATCCTGGCATGCTGCTTTAGTAAATGAGAGGTCTTAGGATGCGTCCTCCCCCCTAAGATCAGTCTGCTGATCACCTCCTGCTACCTCTACAGTACAGTTTTGGCTAGGGTCAAACTTATAGTATGAGGTCTTGTATCTTCCCTTTCTGTTTGGGTATAGGTTTTGTGTATCCCTGGCATCTCCTTGAAATTATTTTCAATAGTCATGACATTCCCTTGTTGAGCTCTGTGGTGAGTAAATTTTTTCTTCAAGTTTTTTTTTTTTTTTTTTTCAAATTTTCAAACTTTGGGAAGCACTTTCCATACCGTTGAACAGTCAATCACTATTAAACCAATCCCTACACCTATCTTTATCATACTGCACTCCTTAGCTTATAAACTTTTGGTATCCTTGTCTCCCTTTTAGTCTTCCTTCTAATCCTGGTTTGTCCATCCATCTGTGGACAAGTACCATTAAAATCTCATTAAATTTTCATTAAGAACAGCAATTGCACCTTTTGTATTTGCAGCAGTCACATTTTTAATAATTAGGAAATTAAAGCAATTTCAATTATATTAAATGTATCAGAAGATGTTGCAAAGCATTGTGATTGGTTTACTAATCGCTATCCCTACCTTGTTTAATTTCCAAGTTGGAGTAGCATCAACAATGAAAGCAATCAGGAAGCTCAGATCTGGTGATTTGCTGCTTGAGTTATTATCTTCATGAGCAAATGAGCAGATATTGGAAAGAAATGAGAACTAACATCACCATATCTGCTATGAAAATAAGACACTGAATTCCTCAAAAGGCGCCATAGTTGAGCAGGATCTGGATGGCTTAAGTGATGAAGTACTGCTTGAGGGCTTGAAATCTCAGGTGTGACTTGCTGTAAATCACACATGCATTTGCCATGGCAATAAAGAGATACTAATCCTTCACAATAGTTTTGACTTTTGATTCTTCAACATTGCCTAGAGCAGTGAAAGATTAGGTACGTATACTGTAGTATTGGACCAAGTATTCCTAACCCATTACAGTGTTACAACTGACAGAGATATGGTCATGGATTCAGCTTCATTTAGAGGCAAAAACCACTTTGCCCCACTTTGGAGAACTTTTACACTCTACAGATCCTTATTATTTAGCTATTAAGTGTGCCAATTGCTTTGATGTCCATCCTGCATATTCCCAGACGTGTCTTCACTGGAAGAAGAAAAAGAGATCCAGCCCATCTACGTCAAATACTCTTTTTTTGTATCCTGAAGCTAAAAGAGAATTGCTGCACAGTCTTCAAATAAGACCTTTGCATCTGTTGTTCAATTGAAGACTTCCTCTTCCATCTCCTGCCAGACTGATACCTATGCCCTCTTTTTCTCTGCTTTCATTAAAACCTTATCACTCTTATTACACAAGTTCCATCACCATCTATTTCAACAATCAACAGTTTTGTCTTTGCTGCTGTCTTTGGGGTCCAGCTGTTACCCTAGCAGGGCTAAACTCCTCACAGAAGAGGGCCATTTATTCACTCACATTCAAGTTCACATTCTCCTTCTCTTGGCTGTCTGAAACAGTTTTATGAAGAAGATATGAAAGAATCTCAACAATTCTGTTTACATTTGGGCCAACACCCACTACCTCCACACTGACTTCCAATTTTATTTTAATTTTAATTTCAACTATGATCATCATCTACTGTAACTGTAGACTTCGATCCAACATCAAAGCCATTAAAGTCCTGCTGTACTTATCATCCTCTCTGTGTGTGTTTTCAAGAAACTTTCCTTAGAGGAAACAACACCTTTGCTCATCATGGTTATTCCATGCTGAGCAAGCACCATACTGAGAAGGAGGGTGGGAAGTTTGTCTCCTCATCCTTTGGAAGCTGTCGTTGCTTGCCTTTCAACAGGCAGATTACTTATCATGGTTTCTCCCATGATACCTGTTTTGCCTACAGACCTTGACAATCTCATTGACCAGTTACCACCTCTTTTTTTTATTGGAGACTTCAATGCTCATTTTTCAGTCTGGGGTTCTTCATCTACAAATACTAGAGCAGCTATTATTAAAGATATAGTTTGATGCAATCTTTGTTTCTTTAATGCTGGAGGATCTACTCACTTCGTATTCTCAGCAATTTCCTTCTCTGCAGTGGATTTATCACTGGGTTCTGCTTCACTTTTCCGTTTGTTTGTTGTTAACAACCCTGGAGACATTCTGCCAGAGCTCCCTTGTTCTTCTACTATTCTTTTGTGTCTTCCTTGATCAGGGTGTCTACCAACCGGGAAATCTGGGATTTGTACGGGAAATTTGGGTTGACATGAAATGTACGGGAAATGTCCTTAAAAATCAGACTATGTCCTTAAATTTTCAGCATGATGTCAGGCCTCGCAACAGGTTATTTTTTTTTTGGGGGGGGGGAGGTTGAACAGATAGGTTTACAGGGTTTATTTTTGGTTGAATAGATAGGTTTTTACCCCTGATAACATTTTTTTTTTCTTCAAATTATTTGCGTCCTCCTTTTCATTTTAGAAAAAATGTTCTTAAATTTTTGTGAAAATGTCCTTAAATGTACGGGAATTGTCCTTGAATTTTTTGTTTGAGATTCAGTAGACACCCTGTTAATGGAAATTGGAATTTGCTGACTGGATCAATTTCATTAGTAGATACAATCTTGATCTTTCTAACACCATTGATAATATTATCAACGATGTTAATAATATAATCATTTTAGTTGTTTGGACAACAATTACACCAACATCTACACTGTTCCTTCTGCACTTTGTTCCCAGACTTTGGTGGAATAAAAAATGCACTTCTGCATAGAAAACTTGGATTTTTTTTCTGACATTATCTCGCATTTTGCAATTTTTTAATTTCAAAAGAGCCCAAGATTTTGATCAACGTATTTGATGAACTAACCAGATAGTCCTGGCACTGCTATGTATTGTCCATAATAAATAACATTTCTCCAAAGGCCCTCTGAATACGATTTGTAAGATGCATGGATGCTACTCTTCTTAACCCTTGCAAATACAAAAAGAAAAAGTCACTGAAATAGGCAGCATCTTTGAACAAGCTGAAGCACTTAAACAAGCTTATGCCCTGAATTCGAGCTTTGCTACTTTATCACATAATTTTCAAAACATTAAACAATGAGCCGAGGCTATTCCATTAATGTTGTCTTCTACCAATAGGATTCCCTTTTCTTTACAGGAATTACTATTGCCCTGGATAATAGCAAAAACATGGCCTTGGCAGAATATATTACAAGATGTTTTATCACTTGTCACTTGCTTCATTGAAGGTCATTCTTTCAATTTTTATAATATAGCTGGAACATTTATTTCCAGATTGTTGGCATCTAGAAATACCTTTTGCCAAACCCGGCAAAGACATCAGTGATGCAAATAATTATCAGCCCATAGCACTCACCAGCTGTTTGTGTAAGGTTGTCGAATCAATGACTTATGTGGTATCTTGAAAGTAACAACCATCTCAGGTTGGTAGCCGTCACCACCATCGATCTACTGTTGACTATCTTGAAAGATGCTATTTGCACTGCTTTTGTTAATAGAGAGTACTTAATTTCTATTTTTTGATTTGGAGAAAGCTTACAAGCACATAGGAATTTGATACATTTTGAAAGATCTTCAAAATGGCCTTCTTGGTCACATCTCTGTTTTCATTCAATATTGCAAATCCTACCTTTCAAGATTACCTGGGATCAACTCTTTCCACCACTTCCTATCCTCAGAACTAGGAGTATGTCAGGGTTGCGTTTTAAGTGTTACTTTTTTTTTCTAAGATAAATGGAATCATATCTTCTTTGCCTCCATCTATCCACAACTCTTTATATGCTGATGACTTACAGATCTGTCATTCTGTTAATTTGTATCTGATTGGGAGACAGCTGCAGTTAGCTTTGAACCTGTTACTTGAGTGGACAGGTTAAAGTTTTCTGCATGTAAGACTGTCTGTGTACATTTCCCCTGCTTCAAGTGATCTTTCCTGAACCCTACCTGAAGCTATGTGACCTCGAACTTCCCTTGTGTCTCAGCATAGATTTCTTCGCCTCATTTTTGACAGGAAATTGAATTTTAAGGATCACATACAGAACCTTAGAAAAAGATGTATTTTAAAATTAAATTGCTGAAGTGCTTTCTCATACCATATGGGGTGATTATTGCTTCGACTTGTTATGCACTTACAAATCCGTTATCAGAAGACATTTGGATTATGGTTCCTTTGTATATGAGACTGTACTGCTGTCAGCAGTTTGCATACTTGATTTTGTTTATCATCAGGCCCTCTGTTATGTCTCATTGCTTTTCTTATTTCACCTATTCCATTGCCTGTATGCAATGGCACTCGAACCATCACTGAATTTCTGTCGACAAGCTTTGTCTCTTTAATATTACCTGCATTTTTCTTCATTTCCAAATAATTCTGTTAACTGGTGTGTATGCTCTCCCCGTCAAAGACTACTTTTTAACCAGTCATCCTTCATTTGGACAGAGAATGAAGAATTTGATGAATATACTGCAACTCACTGACCTAAAAATTGTCACTTTACCTAATTCACCACCTACACATTGGAAGTAAACAACACCAAACTGTGACTTGGTGACTTTCACATATAAATATGTGAAAACAAGCATGCCCTCAATTGTCTTTCAGTCTGCTCCGTGAATATCCGTCATGTCACTTAGATTTTACAATTTTTTTACAGATGGATTGAAAGGAGAGTATTACATTGGAACAGTCTTTTACACTGAAAACTTCAGTAATGCTTTTCATCTTCCTTATGGGGTTTCGGTGTTCACTGTTGAGCTTAATGCCATTTTCGAAGACTTAAAATATGCTTTCAAAGAAAAGATACCAAAAATTCTCATCTATAGTGACTCTGGGAGTGCTCTGCTGGCACTGTACAGCCACACCCTGAAGGTCCACCCTTTTCTTTTTACTCGTTTTAGGTTTGTTACAACAGTTTAAACGTAGCACTATCATTTTCTATTGGATTCCAGTTCGTGTTGGTACAATGATCTCCAAGTCTACTGCCAATCTGCCATTGCAAAGTATCTCCATTTCTCATTCGAGCATTATGTTATTATTCGTTCCAGATTAAGAGCTACCTAGCAACGACAATAGGATGAGCTTCATACTAACAAACTTTATCTTGTTAGTCCTCTTCTAAAAGTAGAATATGTAAAACTCAACAGGTTGAATTGGGCATACCAATAAATACACTGATATTTATTGCTTGAAGGTCAGCCTCCAGGGATGGTACATGCAATGTTTTAACCTTTCATCATATAGTCCAGGCAACGAAGTCCAAAAAAGGCCGAATAGGGGAAATAATTCATGTAAAAGCCAATTTTGGCACAGTTGTAGGGAAAGGTGTCCTGAACAACATACTAAAAGTACTGATGGGTGGGGGTGGAGCTAAGGGGTGGGTATTTAAAGGTCCCTTTTTTCACTTTTTCATGAATATCTCGAAAACTGTGGCCTATATCAAAACAATGTCCATATACTAAATTAATCTACATAAAATTCTCTACAAAAAAGGTCCTATACACTTTTTTACTGGGATGTATACATAAGGAGATATAGAGGAGAGAAAATGGACAATTTGTAAAAAATTCATGTTTTTGTTAAAAATGGCACATATATTCCTAAAAATGAAATCCACATCAATTGTCGAATTCCTAATTATCTTCGAATCTAAACTATCATCATCGTTAAAATCAATAGTGAGACAGGTACTGTTAACCCTCTGACAATTTTCCAAAGAACTGTCAAAAAAAGAGCGACAAAGATGTTGCAGAGCTGCTGACCTATGAATTAACTCCATTCCCTCTGGCTCTATTCCTCGAGGTTGGAATGTAAAAAGGGAAAAAATCATCCCTCTACGATGTTTTGCCAGTAGAGAACAACGTAACTCTCGATCTCACCCAAAGTACCAATGTGGTAGATGGTGGTTTCCTTCTTCACCGCATGAAGTGGAAACCGTCCTCTAACATTTCTTCAATTTGCTATCAGTACATTGCCTACGTACAGAAACATTTCGGTCAACATATGTACGGTGGTTTTTGATTGTTACAGTGATGTCAACAGCACAAAATGAGCAGAGCAGAAGCAAAGAGGGCTGACAAAAACTTTGGTTGTCATTAACTGTAATGAAAGCACGACCATCATAGTTCAACAGGAACAGTTTTTCGCCAATAAAAGGAACAAAACAAGACTGATCCACTTCCTCACCGAGAAAATGACAGCAGCAGGGATTGAAACAACTTTTGCAACTGCTGATGCATGATGCTGATGGCACTATTGCGAGGTGTGGGTTGGATAAAGCTGCGGTACATTCAACTGTTGCAATAGTTGGGGAGGATATGGATTTGATAGTCCTCCTCATAGGATTGGCTCCACCATCTACCAACGTGTTCTTTATGAAGCCAGGCAGTTGGAAGGTGGAGACCAAATTGTTTTCAGTGCCACAACTTCAACAGCTCCCATTCACCAAGACGATCCCCCTTCTCCACAGCTTCTCCGGATGTGACACCACCTCGGCGATCCATGGGAAGAGCAAAGTGGGAATTGCTAAGCTGTTCACAGCTAAGCCTGACCTGACACAACCAATCTCAGACATTTTCACTGATCCCTCAACATTACCTGAGGTATTGCACAGGCTGGCGAGAAGCTGTTTCTGGCGACTTACCAAGTGCCAGCCCACAAACAAAACCTCAACAAACTCTGGTACTCGGCTTTTTTGAGAGCATCGACGAAGCCGAAATCTGTTATGGCCACTCTTCCTTCTACAAGAGGAGCTTCGAAGCAGCACTCGTTCAGAGTGTACCTACAGGTATATCTATTTACATATCTTTGTCAAATACTGTTTTGTTTTCATTACAAATATCTATTTGAGCTAAATACTTATGTTGGTCTTATTAATTTCTTACAGCTACAACAATGACTCGGCAACCCCCTACCACCAGCCCAATGGGGTTGGGCCAGGGGAGACAATGGGATCCTAGAACCGGTGATAACCAACGATCCTGTGGCACCTGACTCCATTCTCAACTCCATATTTTGCCGATGCATGATTGGGTGTGGGGTGCGCTGCAGGTGCCAGAAAGCAGGCATTGCCTGCTCCAGTGTCTGCGGCGTATGCTTCGGCTCGTGCACTAACGGAGCCCCCATCGAAAACACCGCCGACGATGACGATAGTTTCAATTTCGAAGATAATTAGTACTTTGACAATTAATGTGAATTTCATATTGAGGAATATACGTGCCATTTTTAACAACAAAACAAACATTTTTTCCAAATTGTCCATTTTCCCCCTTATATATATCTCCTTAAGTATACATCCCAGCAAAAAAGTGTATAGGATGTTTTGTGTAGAGAATTGCATGTAGATTAATTTAGTACATGGATAGTTTTTTGCTATATGCCGCAGTTTTCTAGTTATTCACGAAAAAGTGAAAAAAGGTTCCTCACCCACCCCTTAGCTCCACCCCCACCCATCAGTACTTTTAGTATTTTGTTCAGGACACCTTCCCCTACAACTTTGCAAAAATTGTCTTTTACACGAATTATTTCCCCTATTTTTCCTTTGTTGCCTGGACTAATATTTTAATTGAATGTCCTGTTTTTAATAAGCATTGCGGTTGCTATTTTTAACGTTTTAAGTTTAACATTCCTTTTCACATTTCCTTACTTTTAAATGACAGTGATCTTTTACCAGTCTCATCAGTTTTAAGATTCACTCATTTGTGTGGCCTTTTTATAATCTTCCAATTTTTTACCGGTGAGTTTATATGTTGTTACAAATATTTTTACAAATATTTTTCTTGCTATTAGCCCTATTATGCAGGTTCTTTATTTTCTTGTATATAAAAGACCTTTAAAACATGTTTTTCAGTAGAAGGATATTCTGTATATGTCCTTTTGTTGAGGGATTTCCTCACTCCGGGATGAGATATAATCTCGATATTTCGGCCCCGTGCCTCGGGCCTTCTTCGGGAGATGTTTTAAAAAAGTTAATCACATGAAGATGAACGCATAATGAACGACTTCCGTCGTTTCTCAGGAGAGTTGCTCATGTTATTGGTTCCGAGCAAATGTTGACTGCACTTTTTTAAAACATCTCCCGAAGAAGGCCCGAGGCACGGGGCGAAATATCGAGATTATATCTCATCCCGGAGTGAGGAAATCCCTCAACAAAAGGACATATACAGTATCATGTCTCACTCCTCCTTCAGGACCAAACTATAGAAGGATATTCAGGTTTTGATAAACACCCAATCCTATTTTTACGTGACATATATGTTCCAAAGAATATCATGTAAGAAAAAAAAAAAAAAAAAGACATGCAATATGAAATAGAAAATATTAGATAAGTTTATTTGAGCATATCTATTAACTACAAATGGGAGTACCCAAATTATATAAAATATGAGTGAGTTAAAAAAATTCAACAGTGCTCTAACAATACATAACATTGCTCAGTGAAGAGTTCAAACAGTAATTGCAATAACACTTCCACAACACTGCTTAGTAATGATTTATTTTTGAATTTACTTAATTTCCTAGAAAAATTTTCATAAAGGTCAGCTTTTTTACCCGTATCAAAATAGGATTGGGTGTATATTATAAATAATTTTTATTTTCCTTCATACTTTCTACTTTTCTTTGTGCAACTTAGTTTAAGATGCTTTTGTGCCATTTAAATCAACCAGCCATTGTGGACAGTCACTTTGTAAAGTGCTTTGGGAAGAAACTACATCATATCACTTTTTCTCATAACAATATTATGCAAGATTAAAATTAGGAGCAACATGTCAATCGTGCACTGGTTGAGTGGGGGTCATAAAGGATAACGCTCATTGTCACTAGTGGGGTAACGAAGAGGAGATGACTATGCGATTCTTGGAACGTGAAGGACAAGGTCACGCTAATCCGCTCTTCAAAAGATGAATACCTCCGATAAGGACATTATTTTAGCTGTTGAAGCATATATCTTATTAGGAAAAAAAAAAAATTAATCCCTACAGATTCAAAAAAAATATATTATTTTTAATTAACAAAAAAAATTTATTATGACAAGACAATAATGCACAATTTGGACAATAATTAAATTATCATAATCTTTATGAAATAAGTCATAAAGACACTGATTTGTCTGTATGAGAACTTTTTCTTCGTCCATATTTGCTTTTTGGGAGTTTTTCTTCTGGATTCTTCCTCGAAAATCAGAACGAACACACGATTAAGAGAAATATAAATAGCTCGAGGCAGTAAAGAATGGCTTTTGATTGGATGGTTGGCAGTCAAGACCCGTGACCTTGACTAGTTGCTTCTCAAGCGACCGGCGACATCCCGAAAGCAGCTCTCTTAAGCATTTAACCCATTGGTGTAAATGGGAACCCTGTTGTCCTGTGTTAATCCTATGAAAGGGTCACTTCTTTGCTCTTCGACTGGACGGCACCACACTTAACCTCCTTAACCCTGGGGGGATTCCTGCAACAGCTCTTCTGTTGTTCGGAAAGGGTGTTATTGTCTCGATGTGTATGAAGATTTTGTCTGCAAGGCAGGAGGAGAGGAGTTCGTTAAGTGTGGGGAGGCAAGTGATTGGACGATAGTTTGCAAGGTGTGCTATTTCAGTGTTCTTGCTCTGTAGGTATGTGACACCCTGTGTGAGAAAAAGAGGCATGTGTTCTGGGTGATGGATTACGTCAGTGAGTGTAAGAGGGACATGAGCCTCTTGATCCTTCCCATGCAGGGACATGAACCTCTTGATCCAGAAGTTCTAGATACTGTCTGCACCAGTAGCCTTCCAGTTGTGTGCATGTTTTAGTGCTGTCTGTATAGCTGGAAGAATAATATCATGGAAGGGCACGAAGGGTAAGCGTTCAGTGAGTTGTTGTTCCTCTGTGATCCATGGTGCTTTGCCGTTGTAGGGGATGGGGTTTGACTACAGAGACAACCACTATTCATGTAATGCCTAGCTGGAGAGAGTGTTTGTGTTGGGTGTAGTAGAGGGAGATGTAAGGGATCTGTAAAATTTTTTCTCATTATATTGGAAAGTGTTGTCCTGTTGTTTGCACAAAGTGCACTGTTTGTATCTTTGTAATCTTTTTGCAAGTGCACTCAGTTTTTATTTTAGTGTGTTGAGATGTTCCTGAATCTTGGTATGATGGTTTGAGTGTAAAGGGCAAGTGTGTATGTGCTTGAATATCTTCCTAATCTGGGACAAAGTTTCTTTGTTTTGTTTCCTGCACAGTATTGGGTAAGCCTGGCTATGTCTCCTCTAAGGTTGCTGATGTGGCCCTCAAGCCAATTTCTCCAAGGGGGGATTTATTCTTGTGATCGTGCAGTGGGAGGTATGTGGTGTTGTTTGATTCAAAGTGCCTGAATGGTTTCCTGTGCCGCGCAGTAGTGTTGTGTGTATGTCTTCTAATGTTTGGATATTGTCAAGGTGTGTGGGATAGTGTGTATGTTGAGATGGTATATGACTGTGGAGAGTTGTTTTGATGTGTGTACTTTGGGGAGTGGCAGTCTGAGTGTGGAGTCTGTGCCTGGGTATTGTGCTAGTGCAGTGTAGAAATGATCACGTGCTGCTTGTAATATGTCATTAGATGTATTGTTTTGGCATGTGTACTGAGGGGTAGAGATTGTTTCTGTATTTGTCATAAAGGTAGTGTCTTCTGGTGGGATGGGAGTGGGTGTCCTGTGGTTGGATTCAATGATTTCTTCCCTAATTTAAGTATGCACGGGGGAATAAGATTGTTAACAATTACTATGGAACATCATTGATGTGCTACCCGCTGCTCAGTAAGCCCTAACGATGGATAACGTGTGATGAATGAGTGGTATAGTGGCTATCGGTATCCTATGAGATGAGTTCCTAACTGTATAACAGTGTAGAAGTCACACATAAGATCCTGGTTCATTTGCGATGACCATTGGATGTGCTTGCGTGGTTTTCCAGTCTTGGTGGTTGCCTTCTCTTATACAGACGAAACACTTCCGACCGTTCGGGCTGGATGGTGTTGCCCGGACATTGTGATAGCCATACTACAGAATGAGGTATATTTTTCGAATGGAGACCTCTGCCTAACCCCCAAACACGGGTGACTTTATCCTGTGCCACACCCGATGCAGCATGATCAATACCAGAACAAGATCCATTCATAGATGGTTGGACCCTTTAGCCTACCCTAAAGCTAGGGTTGTTCCCGCCCCCACTGCAAGGAAATAGGGTCCATGGGGATTATTATTATTATTTGAATAAATTTTGATGAAACAGTTTAAAAAAATCTGTTGTCTTCTTTACAATAAAGAAAACAATAAATTGTTAGTTTTCTTCATAATCTCGGAGATCTTTCAGTTTTTAAAGTTTAACTTAATCTATTCATTTCAGTCTGTATTCTATAGAATTATTTATTTTAAATCTTTGAAAAAATAGTTTTGTACATTATTATTAGCGATGTAGAATTTGCATTAGATATAACACTCAATTTTTCTGTTTAATCTGCCTACTAAAAAATATAATTTCAGATTCAAAGTGCATACATACCCAGTAGCAGAATTTTCTGTATCAATCTGCAGCACCAGTTTCAGAAGCCAAAATTTATCTGCAACTCACAAAATTCATCTGCAAATAAACTAAATAACTTACTTTTCATAGTCTTAAAAATCCGTTCAAGAAATCCATTATTTATGTCACTATCAGACGTTTCAATTATTTTTGCTTTTTTTTTCTTGGATTTTCAGTTTCTTCAGTCTCTCTCTTAGACGAAATTTTTTGTACAGTTTTATCATTCAGAACCAGCTGTTCATCAGGAATCTTTTGTTTATCATACACCTTTTGTCCAGGCTTATTAACATCAGAAACCTCTACTTGCTGTGCATCCGAATTTGTCTCGTTTTGAAATAAATCTATTACATGTTTTTTTGAAATTGATTTATATTCTATTTTTGAACCACGATGAAACGACTGACAATATGTTTTTAAGTTTTTCAGCAACATAGATTCATTACAATAAAAACAAGATACTTTTTCAGTCTGCAAAGCCATTTCACCGCTGAGATTAGTGCGTGCACGTGCCAAGGTCTAGTGCCTGTCCCTGAACTAACCAACATTCCCGGGAAGGCACCATCTCATAGAGAAATAGAATGCTCAATTATTCGAAAAGAAAAGAGAAATACAATCATCTGAAAATTGGAGAGTTTTTTTTTTTTTCCCCCTCGGTCGCATTTTTTTCCATTTTCTGTACGGATTTTTTTTTTTTTTTAGTCTTTGTAAGATGTAAGTTGGTAAATTAATCTGCAACCTTCAAGATAAATCTGCAGCGCTCGCTGCCGTGCTGCATGATTTCTGCTACCGGGCATACATAACAATGGATTCTGAAAGTGCATTTTAAGGATTATTTTTTTTTTTAACTTTTAACATTCACTTAATATTGTCTGTTACTCTTTTATTGATCTTTGTTTTTTCGGCGATTGGAAATGGCAATCTTAATAGCCTGCTCAAAGTCAGATCCTTTGAAGTCAGATCCTTCATAGATGAAGGCAATTGATTCTGATTTGTTAATTTGACGTATCTCGATGTCATCATCCATTAGTTCTCCCATTAATAATCCACTTTTTAAAGGGTAGTTCCTGCCCCCACTGCAAGGAGGTAGGTCCATGGGGCTTATTATTATTACAGTATTACACTATGTCATTATACCACATATAGTATTGTTATAATTATTATTATATTACCGTTAATGAACTGTTCAAATCCAACCTAAACATTTCTCAGGAACTTATCTCGTTCGTAACCCAGGACTGCCTGTATTTTATTTATCAAGATTATTTAAGTCTCAGAAAATTTAAAAAAAAAAATCTTTATTTTAAATTACAACAGTAAAATAATGCAGGTTCTTACCAACTACCTATTCTTAGTTGTAATTACATTATCTGAGATTTTATCATATTTTTTTCTTTTAAACCCTGAGAACTGTTTCATCATTGTTTTATAAACTATATTCACTCAGTTATAGAATAAATGCCTTTCTTTTTTTTTTTTTTTTCATTTTCATTTACACAAATAATTATCTGAATCCATCATGTGTTTGTATATCCTTTTTTCGTGGATTGATGTCATTCATTTTCATATTTATGAGTGTTTGTCATCTATACACAGACTTGGGCCTTTCCTTCAGAATTATTTTCTTAGATCATAAGCTTAAGGAAGTAGATGTTGAATGCTTGCTGTTATTTTTTTTTTCTGAAATTTTGTTTTCAGACAATAGATGAAGGGCTTCATGTTCGGATTTCAAAATTTCTTTTGTGTTTAGTATTTTCTTTTTAGTTTCTGCTGATATTTAGAAGTCAATACATTTTGAATTTGAAATCGTGTGAACAAAAGAAAAAAAAAATAAGATTTTGTGCAATTACTTCTCAAACAAGAAAGAAACATGCAAATTCTGTGATTATGTTATTAAGATTTAAACATCAAAGTAGAAAGACTGCAGTAGCAATGGATATGGAAGAAAAAGAAGGGACTGTCAGATGAAATGCAGATGCTGATGTCTAAAAGATGGTTGTAAACGATCATCATTTTCAAGAGGGACATAAAGGATGATGGGAACAAGATTGGGTAAGACAGAGAGCTTACAATACAAGATTATGCTACAATTCATAACTCCGAAAAGGTATGGAAAATCTCCTACTGTATTTGGTTTCTTTTTAGAATCATCTAAAAGATTTTATTCCTCTAGGTATAAAATCTGCAAGAATATTTCTGTCCATATCTAAAAGAATGTTGCCATCAGCTTTCTTGTAGAAGACAAAGCTTTTACTTTCTTTGAGCGGAATCTGCATGATGCTACTTGGTTTCTAGCTTCAAATGATGCATCCATATTACAATGATTTGAGAAAGTCATCTCTCTCAGCCTCAACTATTGGCGCAGCTTAGCCGCAGCTGCTTTTGCGCCATTAAACACCAACCAACCAACCAGCCTCAACTATGCAAGAAATTCTGTTTATTTCTATGTTGCCAGGGCATCAATTTCTTGTGCATTTTTGAGTAGGTTAGTTGTGTCAGTATTTTATACCAAATGGCTTTCACAATATCTAGTCAAAATGATAATGATTTAGCAATAAAGGGCATCCAAAACAAAATCAGAAAACAAGGGCAGCACAAGAATAAATAAAATTGCCTTTCGGATTCAATTATCAGAGGGAATCGTGAACGACCGTTTCGTCCTGCATGGGACTCATCAGCCCTATCCACCTTTCCCGATAATTAAATCTGAAAGGCAATTTTATTTTTTCTTGTGCTGTCCTTGTTTTCTGATTTTGTTTTTGATTAAAATTCACAGCACATTAAATTTATTATTTACAATAAAGTGCATGTTTGTAAAAATTATAATGTTTCCTTGCTCAACAATTGTCTATGCTAAATGAGATCTCCTAATTTGTGGTAAGTTATTCATGTTGATTTGTTTACTTTTTTTCTAAGAATTGATTAGTTAAGTATCCAAATGCAGTACAGTTGACAGTGTTGTGCCTACAGACTCTTGCAGTCACTTGTGGAATATTTTCCACTCATTCTTGCATACTGAAAACTCAACTGTAATATATTGTTAGTGATGTAAGCTGCCATTTTAAATAAATGCTATTTGCATAAACCTTATATGAAATAACTAATTAAACATGATAAAATTACAAAGGATATATGTATATTCTGTGAAGAGAGATCCTGTGGAACAAAAATTTCAGAAAATGAGGGACATTATAAGTGATTCTCTTTAAATATTGCATGTCATTTATTTGTAATTGTCTTAATTTTATAGCATACTACGGTTATGTATTGCAAATAATATTTTAAAATTTTAAATATTATTTGGCAATACATTCCAGATTTCTTGTTGCTGATAAATTTACCATATAATTCATAATTTGAAATTGTTTTGAGAATCCCACATTAAATGAGGGTATCTTAAGTTGTAAACAAAAAGATACTTGATATTTTTTTTCCTCCATCATTTCTTTTATAGAAACATTTTCTTCCTTTTAAGTGCAATTTTTTTTTTTTTTTTTTTTTTTTTTAGAAAATTGAGTGTGTTTTTTTTTATTATTATTATTTTGATTTCTATTTACAATTTCTTAAAGAGAGCCAAAGTTTGAAGAACATAATTATGAAGGCAGGAAAGATGAAACTGTGCAATTATTCCAAATACCTGTTCATTATTGTTGATATTTTAATCAGTCTGTTTTGTTATTGTTTTCCCTTGTTAACATGTATTGTTGCTATGGTTTCTTCTCCTCATCCTTTGATTGTTTATCAATATAATGTAGTCAAACATGTTTTCTAAAGAATTTGAAAATACGATAGTGTAATCAGTGTAAGTTACAGTGGGTATTACTTAAAGAGTACATCATCTCAGTATTACTTTGTGTGATACAATCTGCACCTTTTGGATGGCTGTGAAAATAATCGAAGATATTTGATGCAGTGAAAACTGCCAATATCCATACCAGTATTTTTTAAATTTTTATCCAGGGTTGTCATGCTTTATTTAGCATGTCGATTCTACTGATACTTTATTTTGGTGGTATAGTACAATTAAGAACATCAAAAGTAGATATAATCTATTTTTGAGGTTTTTAGTTGCACTATTATTATACTAAAGTAAGAGATGTACTTGGAAGTGTAGAACTAAGTAAATACATTAAAAGCTTTGTACAAACACTATCATCAAGAAAATAAAAGGAGGGTCTGTATTATAATGTCTTGACAAAAAAAAACATGTTTATAATTACCATTTACTAAGATGATTGTAGGTAAATTCCATGCATTTTATTATTATTATTATGATCAAATGGAGTAGTTTGTAATGGTAACTGAGAGGACTCGGAGAAACCAAATTGGCAGATCGGGCCATTGTTATCATAGAGATTATCATATTTACTTAGATTTTTGGTTTGGAAATTTTAATGTATCTGCGTATAAAGGTATTTTCTATTAAGTAACTGTACCTTTATGTACTTTTTTTTTTTGTTGTTGTTAAAATGTACTCCTTAGTTTTCTAGCACTTACTATGACATACATATTTCATTGTATTTTCTATGAGAAAACAATGTTTTTTAATAAAAGACATGCTGATTTTCTTTCTTTTTTTTTTCCCCCCCATTCTGTATTTACCTTGATAAGAAAATCTCTGGAAAAAAAAATTGATTCTTATTTTTAGAAGTATTTCAAAATTAAATTAATGATATATATGTCAATTCCAACTAATACATTAACTGCCTTCTCTTTCTCAGTCGTTTTGCTTCTAAGACAAAAAAAGTGGGAAGGGCCTTCTCATTCAACAAAACCCCTCGGAAGCTGAAGAGAGCTATGTCATCCATGATCAGCCCATTCCAGCCTTCTCCAAGGTTCAATTCCATAACATCTATGTCCAGCAGTCTTAGAGGATCTAATTTAAGCCTTCGCTTACCAAATAGTGGCTCTGTGGATTTCCAGGTAAAACAGATTTCAATAGAAACCCGGTTGTAAATTAAATACTTGAAAATGTCTTTAGTAAAATAAATACTTGAAAATGTCTTTAGTAAAATAATTTTTTAACTGAAAAAACAGTAAGATATATCATATATTTGTAATTGAATATTTTAGGTATTTAATGTATGGATATTCCCCCCCCCCCCCGTTTTTCTTTTATAATTATTGTAGGTAATTTCTTATGAAAATGTTATTTTCTGAAATAATTTTGGGTTTTCTATCATTTTCCTGTACAGTAATATTTCATTTGATGTTTCATTTACACATTCCCCCTTCACTTCCCATACAGAGATTGGCAAATCCATCAGCGAAGAAGTCTATTTCAGTAATTGAAGTCTTGATATTAGTATAGGTTTAGTTGCTAAAAATTATTAATCTAGAAAATAACACATATTACTCAGATAAGAAGAATGCAGCGTTCTATATCCACATTAGAAATCATCATTGGATAAACTTGATAGCAATTCCAGACTTGCAATGCAAAACAAACTCATCCTGTATCTCTGTCAGTTACTTTCAGAGACTTTTCACTTCAGGAATTTGGTTGTAGACTCAGAATTTTATATTAACCCTTCACGCTGGCGAGTTTCTTCCCTGCATGTCTCTCTCCCTCGGTACTTTTGTTTTTCTTGAGAAAAAAGAAGCTAAAAGAAAATCTTTTATTGGCTAAAGCATGCGGCCCATGAAGCGTTCCCGCGGGACGTGTTGGAATTTTTTTTTTTTTTTTTTTTTTTGGTTGTTAAAATTTTTGGTCCAAGTTCGGCCCGCAGTAATCCCCTCATAACATATTTGGCCCTTTTACAACAAAAGGTTGCCGACCACTGGGCTAAAGTAATGGTGGAAATTTAAATTTGACCTCTAAAATGTAAGATTATTTCATTGTCTCTTAGTCAGTAGAAAATTATAGAATTAAGTAGCAAATTAACAGCAGGAGACTGCCAATTGTCTACCCCTGCAGAGGACGTACCCTGTAAATCAACTCGGCTGCAAGACAGACACGTAGGAACTTACATGTCTTACCGGCTTGAAGGCTTAACAATTTAAATGCTAATGATATTTTAAAACTTTCACTGTTGAAGACCTATCTGAATGAATATCTGTACATGGTGAGGGGACAATCCAAAGAGGGGTCCTTTCCATATAGAACTTCCTTGGATGTTGAACATAAATGCATGTGTTTGTCTTGAATGGAGACCTGTGTCCTAGAAAAGGGAATACTGGCTGTTAAATAACTCCTCTTTGTTTTTCATCTGGCTGACAGTTGCAATACCACGTTGGCCTTTGCTTCTGGTAAACGGGAGGTCTTCGTGTGATCCCGAGATCAATCCGCAGGGCACATCCCTCTACTTTGGTAGTAGGTTCAGCTAGGGTAGGGGGTTACGTTAATCCTTTTCTGTTCAAGTATAGTTTTTATGTATTCTGGCTTTTTTTTTTTTTCTTTGTAGTCATGAATCCCTGTATCGGGCCTTGTGATGGTGCAGAGCATCAATTTTCCCTTCCTCCTTATTTTTTTGGGATGGTATTAACAACATTATTAAGAATGTAAATGAGGTTGAGTGCTTTTTTTCAGGATTCTACAGACCCCAAGGCAGAATTTTTTTTTTATCTTTCTGCAACAGTTGATACTAAGACGAAAAACTTTCTGCGGATGCGTTTTAGTAATAAATTAATCATAGAGGTTTTATAGGTGAATAAGTAAGCAATTTACACATGATCAATTCTTTGTTTTTATTGAGCTTAGTAAATACTTTAAATTCAATAAAATACTATACTATATCTTTCTGCAGCCCTCATTTTTATTCTGCTACAATGTCACGCATGTCGCTTGATGTTCTGCTTTGGTGCTACAGAAATCCTTATGCTTCCAATTACACCCTATATCTTGGTATCCCAGCACAGAAGAAAGTTGGAATATCTTCTGTTATTACAAGTCTTGTGATATTTAAGACCTGATGTTATACATGGCAGATCCAGCGGACTGCCCAGAAAGACACTTAGTATTTTTAGATATCTTCCATTAACAATCATATTTCCTCATACACTCTTGAGAGAGAATAAAAAGGCCACTACTACTATGAATGTACAACAATTCTTCAGGACCACTAAAATAAGTGATCAAGTTGAAGTACTTGGAAGAGATTTCATTCAGAACTCTAGTTCTTTCAGTTTATCGTCTTTATAAAATTTTGTTGAAACAATTACTTCCTGATTATTGAAATACAGTAATCAAACCTTTTGCTAAATCTGGGAAAGACAGCAGTGATCGTAATAATTACATTCCTATTTCACTTACTAGTTGCTTGTGTAAACACTGGAATGTATGATGAATTTATGATTAGTTTGGATTCTTGAAAAGAACAACATTTTGCACTTATAGAACATGTCTTTCAAATCTTCAGACTTTCTCATTAATATGATTCTCAAATTGCATTTAATCTGCAGAATTCAACTCATGATTCTGTTGTTCTCTCCAACAAATGACATTTTTTTCACCAACCATCCTTCCGTCAAGCCACCTTTCAGACATTGGTTGAAGATGTTACTTAATACATTTTATCTCCCAAACCTACGAATTGCTTCGTCATTTATACTACTTGCTGCACATTGGAAATATTTGAAGGTTAACTATGATTTTTCATTCTGGACCTACAGTAAAACATACAAATCTCCAACATTCTTCCAGTCTCTGCTCTCTGATCCCTTTCCTGTCATCAAGAACTGCACATATTTTATTTAAATGGTTCAAAGAAGTTGTAATATTTTTTTTACTGAGAATTATAGTAGAGTGATCATCTATCTACTGTTTCTGCTTTCACTGTGGAGTTGCGTGCGGTCACTGTACACAGTTCATGAAGAACTTTCCAATGCTCGTATTTATAGTGGCTCAGTGTGTATTAATAGCCTTATGCATCACAACCTGATAGTCCATTATGTTATATTATCATTATTGGATTTACTGAACTGCTTGACACACAGCACTATTGTTTTGTGCAAGAACCCAATGCATATTAGAATTCCTGACAATGAAGTTGTCTCTTTGGCCAGTTGGGCCATTATCTTTCCAGTGAAGTCAATTCCAGTATCTGCTGGCAATTTTTGTATCATACGTTCTTGACTGAAGAGCTTAAGGCAACAAGAATGAAACAAGCTTACATCTTAATAAACTTCATTGAGCTTATCCTGTTCTGTCATCTTGTAAAGATAGAATATGTTTTTGTTGACGAGATGATGTTATTTTAATGCATCTTTTACTGGACATACTAGGTTATCAAACTAATGTCTACATCTTCAAGAAAGACCTCCAGTGTGTATTATTTGCACAATTACTTTAAACTATTCGTCACATTTTCGTTGAGTGTTCTGCTTTTTATCGACATCATCGTCATCATTGTTTTTATCCACTTTTTTTAAATAAAATATATCAGTCCAGATATCTAGTTTTAAATAATAGCAATCTTTTACCCATTTTAAAATTTATTCATCTTTGTGGCCTTGTCACACTTATTTTATTTTGCTTTGCACTGCACTGATTTTATTTCACTATTCGTTAGTGTCCTTCATTACTAAAATGCAGTCATTAAATTGCTAGTCTTTTAATTTTATAAACTTATAATTTTATCCTTTAGCTATATAGTAATTTTGTTATCCATTATAGTTTTATATTTGTTTTATTCCTTGTATTCCTTTGGCCTTTGTATTGTGCAGTATTTTTTTCTGCAGCTTTTTTATTTTCTTTCCTTGGCGCAGCTTAGCCTAAGACTCTCTTGCACCATAAAATCAAAGAAACAAACTGGTTTTAGATAGGTTTTCTTTTATTATGTTAGATAACCTAATATTTCTTAGTCGTAGGGATGACGTGGCATTTAGTCAAAGATAGCTTTTGTTTCTCCAATTCATCATGCTTCCTATGTACAAAAATCAATGACAAGTATGAACTGATCAACTATTCAAAGTATGAAAAGTTTCCTAAGCTCTACCATCATTTGATGTTTGTAATTCAGTTTGGATAGATCTTAAAACACTATGACTAGATAGCATACTGTACTTGAATTTGCTATCATTCCAAACTTTACTGATATTTTGAAATTAAATACACTGATAAAGTATTAAGCATAGTGGTATTTTTCACTTTTAAAATAGAACAGTTTTAATCGACTTAAAACAGTGATAATATGTAATATTGAGATTCATGAGGAATACCTTAGATAGCAAATAAAGATTATTCTAAAAAAACAAAATCATAATTCTATATATGTTTGTTGTTTAGTAGTAGTAGTTGTAATTATTCAGATATTTTTTTTATTCACAATTACCTATAGTTGTCTGTCAAAATTGAATGTTACTTTATAAATCCACTTATGGAAATTGTTAAGTTGTAATTTTTAATTTCAAAATAGAATTTTTATTTGTTGTTTTGCCAAAGGGAAAGTATATTGATGTGTGGTCAAAATGAGTGAGACAGAGTCAAGGGTTCGGTCTAAGGTATCTACATTTATTTACAATTAATTACAGTTTATATACAGGATTATATAGGTCATCGGATTCTCAAATCCAGGTTAATATTATTTAGTTCGGATTCAGGTTAATGTTATACAATATGGGATTCTCAGATCCAGGTCGCTCTCAGAGCTTCCTTTGCGGTCCGCCATCGAGGAGAGGGGAGGCGATCTCGGATTCTGAGAGTCCCCGGCCTGGCCAATCACACGCGGCGTAATTGGCCAGTCCGGGGAGACCTTCGCCACTGGCATCTGGGGTTCTCTTTTTGGAGA
>JAFIDM010010028.1:37560746-37577286 GCA_023159025.1 Thereuonema tuberculata | reverse complement strand
CCCCCACTGAGCTTTGAGTACTGGGCAAATCAAAGTGATGATACCTAAGAGGTTGAAACAGTCTGTTTTTGATTCCCGGTATGAAAATTCCAAAAATATCTCAGTGGATCTTTAATTGTTGTGCTATCGATTTGTTTCTTAAATCTAGAATTGTTTACTCAAATAAAAAAAATATTAAAAATTCTTAACAGACTAAAGACTATTTATGTATTTTGCTGTTTACTAAATTTTCTTTTGAATATCTAGATCCCTGTTACACCTTTTTTACTAATTAAAACTTAATTTTTTAGGCAAACTTGCTATCTTCTCATCGAAGTTTTGTTACAAAAACTGATGTTGTGGAACTTGGTGAATCTGTTAGTAGTAGAAGAGACACTTTAACTTTGTTTCTCTTTACTGATATGCTGGAGGTGAGTGAAGCTCTTAACATAATGAACTACTTTTCTGAAACTTAAGAAATCTAAAATTAGGAGAAATTCAATGACTGTAAAGGCTAATAGAACACTTTGTACTGCTTCATTTCTTGCAGATTTGTAAAAGAAGAAACCGAACAGGAACCATGAAAAGCCCGAGCACTGTCAGTATGATCTCGGCTCGCTGTCAGAAAACCTACAAGCATTTAGAACTGATGTCATTAACTCACATTAAACGAGTGGTCGACATTGTTGAAACAGAAGGTATGCTCTTATGAATGAATGAATAACTAATATTTTTGTTTACTATTTCTAAATAATACAAGGCTCATTGGGGCCCGTTTTTGAAAAAGATCAAATAGAATTCAGCAATTGAGTCGGTCAATGCAAGAATGTACCAAGTCTAAATAACTTTATTTTGAGATAAATAAGAAAAACTGTCTGGATGCGTTAATGTTAGCATTTAAAAACTTAATGCCAGCCTCCGCAAGGCACTTGCAATGGACTTGGGATGTTACACTGCAGCACTGATGCTTCAAGACACCTAAATCGCTTTGACATGGAATTTTCATATTTTTGGACTTGGGACGTTCTTGCATTGACCGATTCAATTACACTAATTGGCAATAAGAACATATTTTTCATAAATGATAGTAATGTATAAATTGGGCTATTTGTTATAATTGGGCATAAGTTATAACTGGCACATAATCTACATTACTAAGCATCTTAGTTGAAGCAAAGAAAAAGTTATTTTTTTTTTTTAAATTATGAAAGAAATAATTTATCAGAATCTATAGCCAAATAGTTTCTGCAAAACATCAAAGTTATTATAAAGTATAAATTTATTAAGAGAGCAATTTATCTTTTATAGCAACTCAGTTACAGTGAAAGATAACACAAATTAAGTTTGTCTAATTTTAATGTTAGAAATTTTGATTATAACATTATTTAAAATATTTTTTGAGTAGTTCAAATAGTTTTGCTATAATGGGTTGAATTTTAGATTATTAATATGATACGCTTTCAAATGTTTTCATCTTTTCAAAATATATGTACTGTTGCTTTTCATGTTTTTTTTTCTTTTAAATATCCACTATAATCCCCAGTTATGTTCAATTTTTTTTTTTCTTTTTCTATTTTAGAATGCAAAAATGTATTTGCTCTGGTATACAGATCTAACGAAGAAATAAAAGAAAGTTTGCTCACCTTCAAGCTGCTTAATTCTGATGCTGATAAAACTCAGTTTCTTCAAACTCTATGCAGGCACATAGCAAACACTTGCTACAGAGCTGACTCGGTAAATATTTATTTCAAGTATCCATATTATGAAATGGTTCAAAGATAACAGTAAATTTTGATTACAAAATTTTATTATAATCCTCCAAGACAATCTGAAATTGTGAAGAAGTAATATTTGATCTTATCTATCATCTACCTGGTTTTTGTTTGTGATAAAACATGATTATATTCTTTGTAATATCATTTAAAGTTGTGCTTTTTGATTTCAGTAAAAAAAAAGGGGGGGGGGGTCATTTAAAACATTAAGTGTGCTGTACTATTTGTCAGTGATTTTTTTTTTTTTTTTTTTTTTTTTTTTTCAATTATGACTTGAATTATGGTGGTGTGAAAATTGACCAACTTTGAATGTATACATTTGAAAAGAAAAATTACTAATGGATGAGATTGAATAATCTGTCAACAGAATTTAATTTAGTCATAATCCATTTTCAGTGTATACGATAGTAGCAATATTGATGAATTTACACAAGACAGTAGAATTGAATTATATTTAAAGCAAAATTATTAACACTTTGGGGTCGTACCCTTTTCGCTCCTGCTTTTCCCCACAGGTCGTGCTATTTTTGCACGTTTTCAAAGTATATGTGTTATTAAGACAAGTATAATTTATATCATGAAGACACGTTGTGGCACATCACTACATTTCCACGACTTCCATCAAGATTTCACGAGATATTACTGACAGCAAATACCATCTATTGGTGAAATTTTAACTACAATAGTTAAACATACATTCGTGTTGGGTAGATGATCATATAAAAAAAAACAAAGCAATGGGAAAGTCGCCAAGAAATTCACCAAGCAACTTAAATTTAGGGAATCTATAGCCTCCCATAGAACCTATGGGCAAAGACCCCAAAGTGTTAAACATTAAAATGATAGTTTCGTAGTATAATAAAGTCATTTTGTTTTAGTTGTGTTAAGTAAAAAAAAAATTTTTCTTTATTTTTTATTTAAGTTTTATTAATAGAATTCAAAAATTATTGGGAAACTTATATTCAGTGCTAATGCATGGTCAGATTCTTCTTCCTGCTTTTGTTTATTGCTTAACTTAAAATCAAGTATGTAATAAGTTCATCTAAACAAACTGATAATTCCAAAAATAAGTCAATTCACAGTTTTGTTGAGACCACAAAGCCAAAGCCAAGCAACTCCAGAAAACTTGCAATCTTTCAAACGCTTCCATTGTTAAAAGTGACACTAGTATTGATTGGCATGCAAAACCCATTTATTCAAGTAGATAGAGCCTAGTTTTGTCCAATTATCACAATTTTCCTGAACTGGTCATTTTGGCTCCCAAAAATCAGAAGTGGTCTGGTACCAAAGTCAGATTTTTCTTCAGACCTCCAGGCAATGGAGAGTCTATCTGGTTATGATGTTATGATTCATGGTTGTCCGACTCCTGTTTTGAATTGTGGAGAGCGTTAAACACACACAGACATGGGAACCCTAACAGCTCCTCCTATTGGGCCATTAAAAATTAATGAAAAGAAAAATAGGAATGGAGATTTTCTTACAAGCCGTTCCAACTTCTTTGTTATTTTGACTCATTTTTTATCTGTACAATAGTATTTAATCATTTCATTTGGTGAGAGTCATCCCATCTGTTGAAGACCCATTTTCCTCTTAATTCCTTATCAATTTTCAGTTTAAAAACGCTGACAACAGACTGCTTTCAGCTCCTCTTCATATTATCTTCTCATACTTGACTCCATTATGATGTGCTCCTATGGATGTGATTGAATCTTTGTCCAAAATAAACCTCTATCATATATTGAAAATCTGGAATAATCACTTCCCTAAATGATGTTTTAAATCTAAAAGCTCTGCTTTTCATGCTTTACAATAACTGAATTTTTACAAAGATTACCCCGTCTGTTGAATCACTCTACTTCCATTGAGTTACTCACGGATTTTTAGAAGGTAATTCTGTCTCACTGTTTAAATATTATTTCATATTATAAATGAGGTATTTAACTTTTCCCTTACTGTTATTTAAGAGTGTTTTTGATCATCTTTGATCTTCATTCATAAACATAAATGCTTTTTTTAACGTAGCAGCATTGCTTTTTGGAACAACTGGTATGCTTATAAATTTTGGTATAAATTTTGTGTGCAAATGTCTTTTGTCAAGAGCACGTGTATAGTCCTATGCACATGCGTTTCTTACTCACCGTTCGATTTCTACAAAATCAGTACAAACTTCTGGAATATCTCATTTTCCTTCACAGTAAACCTAGAAAGCAAGCATTCAATATTACATTATCCTTTGAACAGTTATCCAACCCCAATATATTTTGGCAGTTGAAGAACACCAGGTGACAAGAAAAATGGTTTATTGTACCATAAACTGAAATTCACAACAGAACTGGTAAGACCGTAGCAGAAATAGTCGTCCTTGGGACAAGAGAACACCAATTATGCTGAAGGTCAGAATTCTCAAAAATCCGCGCCACATCCAGAAGAAATTGGCACTGCAGATGGACATCTTGAGACAAACCATGCAGTGGCCTCTGGAAATAAAGGCTTTAAAATTTGATATACATCATGTGCTAATGAACATCCAGAATTCTGGCCTTCAGTATTTGGTATTCTCTTGTCCCAAGGATGACCACTTCTGCTACAATCCTTAACACTTCCCATTGTGAGTTATTTGTTTGTAGTATAATACTTCAAATTTCTTGTTACCCTAGTGCTCTTCAACTGCTGAAATATATTGTGGTTGGATAATTGTTCAAATGATAATGTAATATTGTTGTACACTTTCTAGAAGTGTACCACCTAATGACCTAGATGCAGATGAACTTCTTGAGACAAACTATGGAGCGGACAATCAAACAAAACTTGGGAATAAAGGTTTTAAAACATGGTGTATGTGCACTCGGTTATGTACTAATGAACATACAGAAGAGAAACAACCTGTCTCGTTGTAAGGCTTTTTCTTAAGCAATATGGCCCTGAAAGTATGAAAAGTATTCTCTACAGACAAAAAAGAAATTTCATGGTGGAAGAGAAGTTCAACAAACAGAATGATTGTGTTTAAGCCAAATCTGTTAAAGATATTCTACGAAGCTTTCAGAAATCCCTGAGAGCCATCAATTCAGGTTATGTGATCGTTTGGCAAATTTACTCCCATTTTGTTGCCTAAGGTGACAAAGTTTTGCCAAAAGTTTATCTAAATGAGATTCTGGAACCAATTGTCAAGCCGTTCAATCATTCTTTGTTCAGTGGACACTCATGGACTCCGCTCCGCTCCAGTCCACAAAGCAAAAAATACTGAAGCTTGGTGACAGACAAAAATTCCTGGTTTCATTTCAAGCTCCGAGTGGCTTTGTGCGTCGCCCTAGGGCTATTCCTTATGTGGTCAAAGTTGGAGCTGAAGACTTACTCTAAACCTCACCCAAGCAACTCTGCTCTCAAAGAAATCTTTGGGTGAAGAATGGAAGATGACATACATGGACGCCATGTGCAGCTTTCCGAGGACTGTATTAAGGCGAGGGGTGGACATTTTGAGAAATTTATATTTTTACAATAATTACATATTGATGAGATACTTCCAAAAATTTCAGTGAAATATTAGTAAGTTTATTTGCTCTTTTTTTTTTCTTTGTACCCAAATTTTAAAGGCGTATGAGGCAAAAAAAAAAAAAATCTTTTTGATTTTTTTTTTTTTTTTTAAACTTATTTTAATAAATTGTCTTATTTAAAGGTAGCGTTAATAGAAAATTAATTTGTGTTTTGCATATGGATGAAGATGAGAGAATAGTTAAGGGAAATGGAAAATGGATGGAAGAAAAAATGAATGAAAAGGAAAATTAAAACATGCTGTAATTATAATTATGTTCAGATAAGTAAAAAGAAAGAACATGCAAAAAATGCAATATTAGTTAGGCAAGCTGAATGTTAAGGAGAGAGTTGGGAGAGGAAATAGACTTTCTGTAGCTGGGATAAAATACATACTAGCAATGGAAAAACAAAACAAAATTGTCAAAATTTATTTATTTTGCAGTTTTCAGGATATGACAAAAAACAAAATAACTTTTTGCAGATGACTTACTGGTTGTTTGCCAGGGCTCTTGCATTAATGCTCTACAAAAGAAAATGAATTCTGTCTTAAAGGAAATATCACAATGGGGATGATTTAACAATTTAAATTTAACAAAGACAAAAAGCAATGATATTTATAAGAAAGCATAAATTTAAATACCCTGACATCTAATCATTAGAATGGAAACAGAATATTTTGGACAAACCGAATAAAATATCTGGGAATTATTACTGGATTCAAAGCTTGGATTATAATAAACATTTAGAAAATATAGTAGGAAAATCAAAGCAACTCTTAGTGGTCGTCTTGCCAAATGTGCAAGATGTACCTGGGTTTAAACAGTTCTATAATAGAATAATGTATATTGCTGCAATTTAGCATATGATTCTATGGGCAACATCCAGCCGAGTTATATTACTCATAAGAAAGTAGCAGAAAAGATTTTAAGAATGCAGAGACTTTTGGCAAAAATTACAGAAAACAGTATCTACTGAAGCTTTATTGGTTTTGTCATAGCTCCCACTGATATCTCTTATCAAACAAATAAAGTTCTTTAATTTTACATGAAAAATGGGTTGATTCATAAAGTTCATGAACAGCCACTATGGAGGACTGGAATTAATATAAAGGTTATCATTGCAGACCTTATCCATCAAAAAAAGGAAACTCAAAGAAACTGAAACCAAAAGAGCTGTTCCTATTCATCTCATTTCAGCATTTTACAAAATTTTATAATTGAGTAGTGGAACAACTTATGGTCTAAGGCTACAAAGAGAGTGCAACCAAAAAAATTCTTCCCTATCAGTTGAACAAAAGTAGCCAACTTTGGGAATTTAAACTTTGCTGTTGTATGCTAACCTGCAAAATGCAACTTAATTATTTTAAAGTGTCTTCTGTACATGAACCTGTGGTGAAGTTGAAACAGTAGTGTGTATTATTTTCATTTGGCCAAAATAAGATTATATTTGATTAAAACTGAAGCTGAACCTGAATTTTCGTGGTATCTTGATCTTGCCAAGAATATGTGCTTACACAGGAACTTTTATTTGTATGCTTTCTGCAATATGTAACGACAGGATGAAATTAAGTATAGTGATAATCATAATATCTAAGCTGTAATAGCAATATTTAATAAAACTTTCTTCATTAAGTTCCTTTATTTGTAAAAGTGAAATTGTATTATACTCAAACTGTAAGCAGTGCATTAAATGAAGTTCTTCATTTATTTATTGATTTATTTTTTCTTTTTAAGGAAAATTTCCTCATTACCTTAGAATCACATGAACTAGAGATTGACCCTGCAGATGAGAATAATAGCACACTTTCAAGAGCTATCAGGTAAGACAATAAATTATTTGGTAGTTATAATTTTATTTTAAGGTTATGATTTAAGCGTACCTAAAGAGTGTTTTAGTTTTTATTCTTGGAATAAATAATGAATAAAAAGATAGCAATGCTTAGAAGTTAAAAAATAATGAGCTTTGAAGATATAAAATATTATACATGGTTCATCATTAGGGACAACTACAGCACAAATACGAAACACAATTGTCAAAAAAATGTGGATTTGGATCCTTTATTTGTGGTATTGTTTGCTTCCCTGATGGTGAAATACAAGGGTGAGTGAAAAAGTAGCCTTAATATGGCCATAAAAATTTAAAATATCATAGAAGAGGATTCTCATACAGATTTGTTATGTCTTGCCACTTGAGGAACCTGCGGGCACATATTCTTTGTCCTATTTGCCGACTGTGACGTCAGCAAGCCAAAGCCAAGATGGCCGCCCAGTTAGAAGGATGCTCCAAAGAGGAGCAGCATACAGTTATCCGGTTTTTGTGCAGTAAGGTTGAAAAACTGACAGACATTCCTAACAGGATGCAAAGACAGTATGGGGATAGTTGTTTAAAAGGAAGTTTAAAAGTGGGGTGTCAAGTACGACTAATGCAGCTCGCTCCACCCGGCATCACACTGCGACTGTGACTGACATTATCTCTGCAGTGGAAGGATTGATATGGGAAAACTGGCAGATAACAATCAACGAGATGGCTGAAATTGTGTTCATTAGTCATGGCTTGGCATACCACATCATTCACAATATGCTGAAGTACAGCAAAGTCTCCTATAGGTGGGCACCAAGACAACTTGCCCCCAAAATCAAAGAACTTCATGTAGATGCTTGTGAAACGCTATTGCGATGTTACGAAGTTGATGGGGATGATTTCTTATGATGTATCGTCATTGGTGATGAATGCTGGGTCCAGTATTACTAGCCAGAGACTAAGCGAGCATGCAAGGAGTGGTGACATTCATCATTGCCAAAATCAAAAACATTCGGCACAACTTCGTTGGCTGGCAAAGTGATGCTCATGCTCTTCTGGGACTGTAAAGGTCCACTCCTGGAACATTACATAACCAATGGATTTACTGTGAACAGTGTATCGTAATGTGATCTGCTTTAGGGCCATTTGAAACCCACAATCAAGTCAAAACGTCACGGTTTGCTCCATTTTGGTGTGCTGTGCAGCATAATTCTCAGCGGCATACAGCTCGTGCGATAGTAGAAAAACTAACAGATCTGCATTTCAAGTCTCTTCCATATCCTCCATATTCACCAGACCTTGCACAGAGTAATTACCTTGTGATTGGACCTCTCATGGAGGCACTTGGTGGCACGAAGTTTCGCACGGATGACGAGATGAAAGAGGCAGTGCATACTTGGCTGTACAGTCAACCAAAAGATTTTTTTCTTGCAGAACCCAGATTATGCTAAAGTACCAGTGCACCTGTATTGAACGTAATGGAGACTATATTAAAAAAGTGATGGAAATGTTTTTGTATGTGTGTATATTTTGTCAATAAAAAATAATTAAGGTTACTTTTTGACTTGCCCTAGTATAAACAGCATTTTAAAATTGTCAGCACTTCAAGCTGATGAGTTTTTATCTTTTCATTCATTATTTTGCTAAGGCATGTTGAATCTTATTATTCTGGGAATAAATAGCATTTGGGAATTCCAAATAAACGAATGTAAAGGAAGAAAAAAATTCTATCAAGAGGAAACTATTTCAATGAATGTTTAATATATTTTTTTCAAATCACTGGAATTCCAACAAAATTCATTCAGTTAGAATAAAGAAAAAGAAATAGGTTAGAATGAACTTGTTGGTCAAATAGTAGAGGAATATTATCTGACATTTCAGAACTTTAACAGTGACAGTCAGATAATTCCTCTATTTTATTTTATCAGTCAAGCTAAATCATGTTAAAATAAAGAATAAAATGTATTCTTTATTTTAAATTCTCGTTAAAAATTAGGGGATTGGAAAAAAAAAAAAAATGACTTAGTATTGAAAAGTGAACTAGTGTTTGAGGATGGACATCTTAGAAAAATAAGAAAGAGCTTTAAGTAATACTGGATATATATGGAAATAAATATGAAGATGATGAATACTAAAATATATCTTCAAATAAATCTTCTTGTGCAAAATATCACAATATTTTTCTCTGCTCATCATGGAACTTCATCAGGTTTTATTTTAAGGAAGAGAATTCCTCTCCTTCCTCAAAACTAAAAGAATTTGTTAAGTTGCATAAAAGTTATCATAAAAATGAGTAGTTAAGTAACAAATTATCTTACATAAATAAGATATCTCCTTACCTAATATCATCTTCCTTTGTTATATAATAACTAATAACGGTATCACATTCCTTTGTTAAAAAATTAACTTTATTGTGATATTTTGTACAAGAAGACTTATTTGAAGATGTATTTTATTATTTATTAATTCAAAGAAATGGATTGAAGATTATGATAAAGAAGATGACTATTGTGTGAAGGAGGTAGCAGTTGAAAGAGAAATAAAAGGATATGGGAAGAAACATTACGGAAGTGAGCAGCTGTGAAGAAATGACTAAAACAGAGTGATAAAGTTAAGACAAATCTATATTTTGTTTAACGAAGGCCTTGCAGGAGTTTACTTCAAAGAAAATAGTCACAATTCAGTAGAGTGGTTATAGCTCTGAATGTTTTGTTTGCATCTTTATCAATCAGTGAATGTCAATATATTTTACCTTTTTATTAAAAAATTATGTAATAGAATTTTGAATTTGTTTTCCACCGATTGCAGGGCAAGAACTGCTAAAAGTTAGGAGATGAAAGGATATGTGACATCATTTAAGTAATTCATTTGCAGATAGAAAGCAGAATAACATATAGAAGAATTTGTGTGGAGAATGTTAGGAATTGTTTCTCTTGTGTGAGAGAAACTAAAGCTATCAGACTGAAATTACTTGTTGCTATTTATTTATTATTAATCCTTCCCCCTTTTAAATTATTGGAAGCTCTGGGGTTATTTTGTTGATTTGTGGCAATCTATTTATATGCTAATGTTTTAGAACTTAAATCTCCTTCAGGATATGCTTCTTTACTTTATGTAATTCTTAATTTTATTCTTAAATTTTAGTTTAAAATGTTGACAGTTTAATTCCTAACTATTTTCTGTAGGGTTTTTTTCCAAACATCTTTTTTCTTATAGTCGTTGAAAATAGCATTTATAATACTATGCTGAATGTCTTCAAGATTAAATCTCTTCCCCTTCTAAGTTTCTGTTACTTCAGCAATCATCTTCTACTATTTTGGTCTTCACTTTTTGCATTTACTTTTTATATTTAATATTTAGTTAATGTTAATGTAGAAGATGGGTGGTAAATATACCTAGGTTCACTTCCTAAGGTCTGTTGTACTGCCCTAACCTTAACCCCAAAAAAGTCCTGTAGCTATGGCACACACCAATAGTTTATTAATAGGGACCATAAAAAGATCCTTGGTTCTAAGAAAAAGGAACCTAGGATTTTATGTCTAAGGCCTGTGAAATTCCCACAATCACACAGGACATGTGAGGAAATTTCTTCCTCAGAATGACAGCTTCTACAAATAGGGCTGTCTTTAAGGTTCATCAACCATAGATGCTTGTTAAGTCGACAGTGACCCATGAGTAGACCAACAATAATGCCCAATTCTTTTTTTTTCTTTAAAAGCTCGAAAGCACGCTTGTTGCTTCGTCCCTTGATAAGCATCTTGGCTTGCCTTTGTAAGTTCAGGAATAGAGCTAGTACCTCATTCAGCCCTACTTGGAAAATGTATGCTGAATGTTCTCTTAAAGAAATAAAAATGAAGCATTTTGTCAGTAGCCATTTGCAAGACATTCCTGACTTGAATGCTCTGTGTAGCTTCGTATGGCTATTTTACGAAGGGAGTACATTTCCATTCAACCGCAGTTTTTAGCCTATGTGTCCCTAGTGTGGCTTCAGCCTCAATATAGTGGCAAGAATCCCAGTAGCAATTCAACCGCTGTAGTGGGCTCTGTTCTTATTGCCCCTGTGATACCTATGCATGCCATCATTTGAAGTTTATTAAGCTCGTTTTGAGCAGTTTTGATCTTGACCCTAGGCCACCATACCACAGAAACATATGTGAGAATGTGTCTTATGATCAAAGTATAGATCCAGTGCAATTGCCAATCCCGAGCTTTTGCCAATTGCACCCCGACATGACCAAACTATTCTTTTAGCTTTATTGATCAAGTGCTCTAAATGCTATTTCCAAGTCATTCTTTGGTCGAATATGATGCCCAGGTACTTGACCTTTGAAGAAATGGTTCCTTCTTGTCAAAGAAAGTAAGAGTTTGTAATTCATGCAAGTTCTTTCTTCTTGTGAAAGGTATCAAAGTCGTTTTGTCTGGATTGACAGGTACACCTAACTTTCCACACCACCTTTCAACCAGTGATAGAGCATCTTCCAGAATTTCTGATACTAATTCTTCTTCTTCGTCTCCTTCTTCATCTTCTGCTTCAGCAGCTTCTTCACCTTCGGGAGGAGGAAGTGGCAGCAGTAGGCACACAATGGCGCCTCCTTCATGGGTGGGACAGTTTGGTTCAATGGGTCCCTTTGGCTCATCGGGAGCCAACCCCAGAGCCCTGCAGAGGAAGTGACACAGGACCAAAAATGTCAGAAACATGGTGCCGGGCCTTATCGATTATCAGCGTCGGCTTTATGGAATTTACCTCTAATGATTATCGAGATGTCATCCCCATAGCCTATACAATCGCACCCAAACCTCTCAAGAGACACCAGCAGTTCGTCCACCACAAGGCATCACAGCAAAGGAGAGAGAACCCCTCCTTGCGGGCACCCCTGATTGGTAATAACAGTCATGGTGTCCCCGAAAAGTGAGGATATGACCACACGCCCAGTTAATCTCAACCATCGACATAAGGTGGGGTTAATTCCATGATTATGAGCGACTTCTTCAATAGCATCTCCTGAGATTCTATCAAAGGTCCCCTCAATGTCCAAGAAAACAGTTAAAGCAGTTCCTTATGCTCAAAGGTTTCCTCCAGATATGTTGCCATATGATGGAGGGCCGTTTCATTCAACTTACCTTATTGATAGGCAAATTGATAACTGGCAAGGGGATGTGATATAAGGATCTTATCCCTTATGTACCTTTCAACCAATTTTTCCAAAGTTTTAAGCAGAAAAGAAGTAAGGCTGATAGGTCGATTTGCTTTAGCTTCTAAATAGCTAGGTTTTCCAGGCTTAGGAATAAGATAGCTCTAGTTTTCTCCATTGGGAAGGAAGATACCCTAATGCTATACTTGCCCTAAAAATCCTGCGGAGTATCTGTGTAACGATATCCAGCCCTTCCTCTAAATTCGCTGGAATAATGCCGTCCATGCCCTGGGGCTTTGAAAGGCTTATATGTAGCTATAGGACATTTAATCAAGTAATCAACAATACTTTTGAACACACTCCCATTTGAACTGTTGCTTCTAAGCCAAACCAGACTCAAATGGTGCATGTCTTCTGTGCTGATTTCTCTAGATTCTGGAAAGTGTACTCCTAGCATCTCTGTTAGTATTTCTTTTCCAGATTTTGTGTAAATACCATTCTGAAGTTTTATAAAACTTAGTTGGTTGTAATAACCTTTGTCTAAAATCTTAAGTTTAGCATCACTGGAGATGTCTGATACATCTTCACAGAATTTTCTCAATGTCTTCTTAGCCTCTCTAATAGCCTTGTTGTAACAAGTGAATGTGTTTTTAAAAACCTCCCATTCACCTGTTTTTTTTTTTTGCTTTATTCAAAATCCTACGTGTTTTGGATCTTAGGTTGCTGAGTTCTTTATTCCATCAAGGAACATGTCTTGATAGATTAGCAGCCTTGACTGGACAATTTTGGTGATATGAATTGAGAATAGCCTGTTGCAACTGGTCAACTGCTAACTCAATTTCTAACACCGAGCATATATTAATACCAGTACCTCCTGTGAGTACTTCCAGATCCTCTTTGAAAGCAGACCCAGCTCGTCTTTCTAGGGTTCCTAGGAAATACCATTGGTTGTCTTTGACTAGCAACATTGAAGCAAATATATCTATGATCTGAAAGAGAAGGTTCATTAGATACATGCCATTTATTAATAGAACAAAATAAATTAACAGAACAGAGTATAAGATCAATGACTTCACTCCTATTACCTACAATGAAAGTAGGCCTTTATTTATAACATGTAATTTAGTACTTACCAAATACTCCGTGATGTTTTCTCCTCGTTGGTTGCAATCAGTGCTACCCAAACGACTTGGTGAGCATTGGCATCACAACCAATGATGAGTGGTGTTCCATTGCTATTATAGTGGATTATAAGGTTCCTTAACTCCAATGGTAGGAAGTTATAAGGGAAGTAAGCTGAGACGACAAAGAGTTCATTGACTTTATTTCCGTCTAGAACAAGTTTGACTACAGTTGTGTCTCTTGAGAGAAACTGTGAGGGGTAAGGCATTAATGCCTTTCCTGACCAAAATACAAGTTCTCATTTTATTACAGATAGTGTCATGCATAGAGGAGCATCCTGTTTTTGGTAATCCTAAAATATTACCTTTATATAACCAAGGTTCTTGCATAATGGCTAAATCAATGTTATCCTCAGCCAGTCTGTGGCATAAGGCCACAGAAGCAGACTGACAGCTGTGAAGATTGATCTGAATGCAGTTCAACATGGTCATGGTAACATTGGGGAATCAAGGATCAAGAGTGGAATGACTAGGTGTTTCCTCACTGTGGGTGTTGGATTCCAACACCTAATCAGAGAGGTCCCTATCCTCGTCCATCCCAACCACTTCCATGTTTTCAGATAAAACTGATTCCATGTCAAATACCCCTGTTACCACTTCCATTGTTGTTTCTGCCTGTCTTCCTGTGAAGGCAAGAAGCTTCTTTCCGGCTCCTTAGATGTGGAGGGCTTTGGTCTGTAGTTTGAATCTCTAGTTTTACAGTAGCTGGGTCATGAGGATTTTAAAGATTCCTTTATCGATCCCAGTGTGTGCTAAACGTTTTGCTTCAGTAATAGCCTTGGCAGATTCCTTGTCTACTTGAAAAATCCATCTTACAGCTTGAGGGTCTGTAATTCGATTCAATAGCAGTCAACAAATTGGTGTTTAACTTCTTCTTGTAGGCATTGAGTCTTCACAATAGGACAGCTGAATCGGTTGTCCATATATCCCTTGTTTTGAAAGTGACCTTGACAGGTTTGGGAAGGTCGCTGGCTTTCAGAACATGCCCTGCAGAATGCTGTCATTTTTGTCAAAGGCTCCTGTCAACCATTGTTCAGTTGCCTGATCCTTGCACAGATAAAATAGAACCCCTCCATTTAGGTTGAAGTTCTTCACTAGTGGTGGAGGTTCCCATCTGGGTCCTGTCCACCTGCCTAAAAAGATCCATTTGGATGATATCTACTGTTGAACACTTTCACTGTTGTCCAATTTTTCATTGGGAAAATTTTTCCTTGATGATGGCCATCTTAATGTTAGAGATTACCTCACTGTAAGTGTGTGGTTGAGTGCCCTGCTTAGCTTTCTTCGGAGGGCCCTATATGTTCAGAGGTGAAGGTGTGGAAGTGCCTGACTGTTGTCTCTTTAAGAACTTCCGTAGGAGGTGTTTGCTGAATATCAGCTACAGGTGTACTACCTGCTTGCCTCTATCTCTGCAATCTCCTCATGTTTCTCCTTGCTATTTTGGATAAACTGCCCAGGTGTAATCTGCTGATATTAATATCCTTGGCCCCTGAAGATAACTCGGAACTGCCTGTTATATTTGTGGAGCTAGAATTAGTGATGGGTGCAATTTTAGTTGCTTGTTGGGAGATCCCAGCACAGCTGTTTTGTTCCTTAGATTCAGCTACCATGGTAGCTGCTGTTGGTGTTTGGGTACTTCCCGAAGGCGACCTTAACCCTGGTTTTTTTTATTATTTTCTTTTTCAATTAATGTCCCAAGACCGGGGGAATTAAAAGTCATCACTTGGTAATCCCCTATCCCAAGTGGAAGGTTAGATACGATGGGGTTTCGCCTGGTGTCCCAAAGGAATCGTTTACGGCACAACATCTTTCGCTACCCTTGTACCATTCAGTTCTTGGCACATTACCTCCCACCTTAACTTGGGTAGAACCATAGCCCCGTTGAGGACTAATATTTAGTTACTTTTGTATTTTGTCAAAATTATTGCATTTATTATTATAATTGTATTGTTTATCAGTTGATTGAAAATTATTTCCTTTTAATTTTGTAACCAATAAAAGTTATCTTACATCTTACTGTTGGCTCAGTTTTTCCTTAAATCAGTTGAATTCTGTTGACTTTGCCCCTTATTAAACAATTTTATCTCTTTGGAAATCTGTCTTTTATCTTTCCTGTTGCTTGTAGCTTCTAACATTTGAATTTTTAACATTCCCATCTGAAAGAATTTAGTTTTCACTTGATTCAATCTTTGTTGAGGAGCTGAATGCTTCTATTGTTAACCTATTTATCATTATTTTCCATACATTAATTATCTAATTACAAATTTGAGAATTTGCCAAAGACCGAGTTGGAAAACCTTGAAATATCTGAAAAGTCTGCCTCATTGAATTCTACAGGTCTTAAATAACAAGAGTACACAACGAGACCATCAGACAATGATGGAATAATCTGCAGATACTTACTGAAGAAATTCAGATGTGTTGATGTGTGTGCCATGTGGATCCATATCATTGTTATATGAACTGCTTTGGAGGTGTCTCTTGAAAGAGTTGAAAAGTTCAACAAACTGGCCCAAAGAAAATTTAAACATCTTGAGAAGGCTTTGTTGAAATATAGACTCAATCTGATAAATGAAAAGAATAGGCCCTGAATAAATGGCTTTAGAGGAAAAGTATGTAATGTTGAAAGAACCACAACAGTATGCAGCTAAGTTTTGTCCGATGAGATTCTGAGGATAAAGAAGATGGAATCAGGAACATTTTCTATTAATTTAGAAAGTTTCATAACTAATTGTTCTCATCGGATACATTTTGGCCAATTATAAAAAATGAGTATGATGAAAACTGCATTTGTATTAACATGGGAATTCTTGATGCCATGCATTGTGCTTTTTTTTTTTCTGTGATTCTTGTGTCACATTTGATATTTCACTTACAGATATTTCTTAAAGAGCCAGTCTTTGTCATACAAGGAACTATCCATCCAGGGACACTATGGTTGCTCTGCAGTGTGTTTTGTGTAGATTCTGACAAACATCAGTAATAGATTAAAAAAGAGATTTAACATGCCTGATAATTCAACGAAATGAGTAAAAAACAAAGGCACAGCGCTAAAACCAAGAAAGGAAAGGATTCGCACCCTGAGTTGTCATCGGGAAGAGACTGAGACGGACCGTTTTGTTCTTTTTAAGACTCATCAGCCAGC
>JAFIDM010010028.1:37518819-37560346 GCA_023159025.1 Thereuonema tuberculata | reverse complement strand
GTTTTGTTTTGATCTAAATGCCGTCTTAGCCATTGCAATTCTAGTTTTTATTTCCATGGTACATCTGCAGTCTTGTGTGATAGTTTGTCCCAGATAACAGAAATTTTTTACTTGTTCAATTCTTTGGTTATTGATGGTTAAATTTATTTGTTTTTCTCTTTTTGTTATTAACATAACTTTGGTTTTCTTAATGTTTATTTTCATTCCGAATGTTTCTATTGTTTGATTTATTCTATTTAACATCTCCTGCATATCGTTTTCATTCTCAGCTAATATGACCTGATCGTCAGCGAATTTTATTGTTTCGAATTTTTCTCCTCCAATTTTTACTCCTCCTTTACAGTTTAATAATGCCTGGTCCATCATGATTTCTGCAAACAAATTGAAAAAATCTGGTGATAAGAGACAGCCTTGTCACACTCCTTTTCTGATAAATAAGGGCTCTGTTAAACTATCACCTGTCCATATGATAGCTTTTTGATTAAGATATAACTCTCTTATTAATTTGATAATTTGTGGCTCTATTTCGGTTGAAGCAAGCATTTGGAATAATTTATTCCAGACAATTTTGTCGAAGGCTTTTTCGTAGTTCTTCTTTTACTCATCAGTAATAGATTCTTCAGACAATTTGGTAAAGATTGTTTAATAAGCATAGGTTAGAAATACATAGTTTTCTAAATATCAGTAGTGAACATAGGAATTTTTTGATGAATGGAAGGTGAAAACAAATTTATTTGTTTTGTTGTTTCAACATACATCCAGCCTCCATGGTGAATGGCACAGTGGTTTTGTGGTGAATGTCACGATGGTTGTCATTATTACAAACTTTTACCAAAGCTTGTGATTATGCTTGAAATGCTTTATTAAAAATCCAAAGAAAATAATTGCTTTCGTTTGCTTTTTTTTTTCTTTGTACATATTTGCATAACTGCTAGCAGTATGAGTTTGAATTAGTTTTCTGAAATGGCAGACATGCATTCGATGTTGGACTGGTTCATGGAAGTGGACATAAGCACATGAACTACAGCAAGAACATTTTCCATGTAGGCACATACCTTGCTACACAGCATTTGTTGCATAATCACTCCTCGGAGAAAGGTGTAAATTTGAGCTACAGGCAAACAATGGAAAATGTTGCAACACCTGAAAATTGAATTTCTGATGTGGTGGCCACTGATCTAGAAATAAGTAGTAGGACAATAGAAAGAACAGAAGAGATTTTGCATACATCAGTTTAGAAGGTACTTAATAAGGAACTACTATATCCCTATCACCTTCAACACGTTTATATCAAATAAAATTCAGATGCAAAGCCTGGTATTTTGGGTGATTGAATAATTGATTTCTACTTTTTCAGGGTGTTTACCAACCAGGAAAATTGGGAATTGTACGGGAAATTTGGTTTGACATGAAATGTACAGGAAAATCGGACTATGTCCTTCAATTTTGAGTATGATGTCAGGGTTTTTTTTTTTGGTTGTTAAAATAAAAGTTCCTTTTTTTTGGTTGTTAAAATAGGATTGTCAAGGGCCCCGCAAAATTCATCTTGTACCGCCTTAAAAGATTTCTCTTGGAGGCCCTGATTGGGGTATTTTAAATATTTTACGATACGATACAAGTTTTAATGTCCTTAAATATATGGGAATTGCCCTTAAATTTTTTGTTTGAAATTCAGTAGACACCCTGTTTTTCATTCTGTTTAAATGGCTAACTGTATCTTGATTTTCTTCAAAGACACCTAACTTAGATGGTGGAAGACATTAATCTTAAAAAAAGAAGGCTATTATGGTTCATGCACAGCGGAACCCCAGCCCATTGTTGATCATGCAGTCCATACTTCAACTATCTCTTCATAATGCTGGATTGGTCGGGGTGACTCTTTACTTGGCTGCACTGTCATCAGATTTAAATCTGCTGTATTTTTATCATTGTGGCCGTTTGGAAAACGTTTATCAGTTGGACATGTCAACAATTGCAGAGCTGGAAAAAAGGACAGACAATTGTTTTCAGATAATAGGTATGCATCAGGAATTTATCTGTGTGTTAGATGTTCAATATCCCAATGTATGCATGTCTAAATTGATGCAGATGGTGGGCAGTTCGAACATTTACTTTGATACCTGTCGTTAGTAGAAGCTGCATTGAACACTTATTTCTGTATAAGTTATCTGGTAAATGATGCATTAGGACCCTATGTCTATTAGGCAGTTTTACTGTCCTCTTTGTATACTGTATCACTGACATTTGTGTTTTAAGTACCTTTAAAAACAGACCTGTATAGTAAAATGATTATCTTGGTTTTCTTCTTGGGTTTTGTGATAGAGCTTTGAAATAAGGGATGATATTTTTATGTTTTGCTAAGGTCATACATGATTAAAAATAAGCTGTCATTACCTGAATGTTGTCGTTCTAATGTTTATTTGTCATAATTGTTTTTTTTTCCACCCTTTCCATGAAGTCTCGAAACCATGTGGAATTCAGGTGTCCATCTTTATCATTTTTTGTATGTGCTGTTTATTTCAGTTATCTGTACACACATCTGTTTTTGTTGTGTGTGTGTGTGTGTGTGCATTTAATTTTAAAGTAAATTAAATATTAAGTAAATTTTTAAATTAATTTATTCTTTATAAGTTTCCAATTATAAAAGAATTTGTAGAAATACAACTTCATTTCTAATTGAAGATAAAATGTCTTGAAAACAGGGATTCTTTTCTAATAAGACAATTGAAGCACAGGAATATTACATTTGAACTTTCCTTCCTTTTATCGAATTTGGCCAACTAGGGACCACGTAACTAGCTCAACCTGACAACGTCAGGGCGAGGCTAGTGAAATTCAAGAAAGGGGGGACGAGAATTATATCCCGTCCAGGATAACCCTGAGATAGTAAGTCCCAGGTGGGAAACGGACGAAACACAGAAGAAGAAAGAAACAGCCATGCCACCACCGGGATTCGAACCCAGGTACTGGCGCATCGGCCACAATGGCAGCCTGCCGGCTAAACCGCACAGCTACGCCAGCACAGCTCATTTGAACTTTATTATGATTATATTAAAAATTGTTTATCCGAAACGATTTTTAGCATATTTTAAAATTCACATAAGTTTTTTTCCATCATTATCAATGTTTAATAGCATACACAAGCGATTGTGTAACTGTAACTATTATTGTTCAGTACAGTGTTTAATATTGAAAAGGGTTCAAAAAATGCTGTACTGTAGAACCTATAATTTATTGTGCCGTGCCATATTGTATGATATTCACTGTAATTTTTAAGTTTGCCGGGTGGCCGTAATTAGAGAGGTGGTGTTTAGAACCCAATTACCAAAACCTATTGGGCCAAACTTTACCAAATTTGGTGTGAACACTATTTAAATCATGGGGTTTTGATTTCTAAAGAAAAAAAAATTGGTTCAAAATTTTTCCACCAGGGGGAAAAATGGCACTGGAAGCTACATGTAGAGAAAATTGGACATAATAAAGTTTACTATCATTAGTAATTTTTATTTGGCATCATTTAGAGATGTGATTCAATATGTTTTCCTTTCAACTGTTCCAGTAACTGCATTCTGTGATTTGTCTCACGTACAGAGTTATTCGGTCCTTTAACTTCACTAAGTTATCCACGTCTCCTTGCTACACCAAGCTTTTCAAATATCCCCATAACCAAAAGTCACAGCGAGTGAGATCAGGTGAACAGGCTGGCCAACTCGTAGGAAACACTTGACTAATTATTATGTCTTCTGTGAAATACTGCCGTAAGACTTGCTGTATAGGGAATCCAATGTGAAGAGGTGCTCCATCCTACATAAATATAGTGGATCCGAGGCATCCAAGCTGTTGAAAGTTAATAACAAAATCAAGCAACATTCAGGGTATCTCAAGCATTGATGGAGCAAGTCACGGGACCGTTTGATGTTATTTCTTCAATAAAAGTACAGACCGATGATGAACGAAACAGTAAAGCCACACCACACTGTGACTTTCAATGAATGCAAAGGAATTTGCTGAGACACGAGTATTCTCCAACGCCCACATGTGGCAATTCTGTGTGTTTAAAATTCCATTAAGATGAAAATGTGCCCCATCTCTACATAGGATATTCCAAGGCCAAGCATCCTTGACTTCCAATTGAGCTAGGAACATCAGAGAAAAGTTCAGACAAGCGTCCGCATCTCATAGCAGTTGTCGAGTGTGGCTGATGTTGTACAGGAAAACCTTCAGCAGTTTATGCATATCATTTTCCAAACAGTTGCATACGGCATATCAGATTGCCTGGATATAGAATTTAAGGAAAGGCCCAATGACAGTCACAAATGTGCAAAGTGATTTGAAAGTATGGGATCGTTACAAGTGCTGCCAGGACGAGGACACAAACTGACATCAAACCAACAACTTGAAACAGTTGCAACTGCTACACTGGAGCCAAGCAACGCATACACACATACAGCAGTGCAAAGGCAATAGATTCAGAGTAGTTTCTTTCTCAGTAAAATGAAATAAAATTAATGTCCCCGAAATAACCATAAAATAACAAGCTCCCACCAATGATAGCTCGGGCAAAATCTTTTGATTTTCTTTTGCACCTAGCTGCCTTTTTGTTTTATATTTATTTTATTTAGTATTTTTGTTTTGTAGTTTGTAAGTATTTTGCAACCGGAGGTTCCTTCAGGTGGAAGGGAGGGAGAGAAAAAAACATGTATTGCAAGGGAGAAATCTAATGGGCAAAAACCACATTATTGCTTTGCAGATGGTGTTGCAATCAATAACCCATTGTCTTTTTTTACACCACTATTTAGGAAATTGTCTGCTCTTTCCAAAGGTACAAGTTCCATCTCTGTATCTGGTCTGCCATTTGAGATATTCATGATATTATGTTTCAAGGTCAACAGCATTTTGGTAAATGCTTTCTTAGCATTCATAAAGCTATAGTTCAAAAAGTATGAGGTTTATCACAATTTGGTTATCATTTTTATAATCTCCAGGCAATTTTACATAAGTAATATCCAAAAATTTTTTTCGTAAGTCATAAAACATTAAGTAAAAACTTAAAATTCAAATGGACCTGTCTCTGTAAAGTATCGGTTGTGACAACATTTACAGAAAAACATGCTTACTTTGAATCACTGTTACTCTAGATTCAAGTGGCCTAGAAACCTGGAACTTGGAATTTGAACTAAGACCCTTCCCAAGAACAAATGTACCAAATTTCATCAAAATCTGAGACTATGGGTTACATTTCACATTTTTTCTATGTGAATTGGCATGGAATGACCCTCCTTTCAATTTTAACAACTGGCACATCGAATCAGTTTTTAAATTTTTTTTTTTTTTTTTTTTTTACATCTTTAGATGTAGCGTAAGATAGAATTTTTCTTTGATTACTAAATACTGTTACTAATCTATGAGGGTTGATTGAAAAGTAGTGGTAACAGGTTTGTAATAGACATGTTTTGGTAGTTCGATTTGAATTGAACATCAGTGTCCTTCAGTATAATTACCGGCCAGATGAATAACCTTCTTCCAAATCTATGGGAGAGGGTGGAAGCAGTTAGCAAATCTGCTTCTGTTTATAGCTGCAATAGTCCGGTCTATTGCTCAAAGTACCTCAGCAACATCACGGAAATGTTGTCCTCGCATGGGTTCCTTCAATTCGGGCGAATCACACTGTGAATGTCGAAAATAGTTGATTTCTTAAAAAACATCTCCATCCTGCATTATGAAAGAAACACCCACATTTCATTAAAGGCAATCCACTGCTACTCATTCATGATAATGCTTGTGATGTTTCCTAACCGGCGAAGGAACTTTTTACATAATTGTGTTGGGAAACCTTAGCACTTGCCTTATTCCCTTGACATGACTCCCTGTGATTTTGATCTGTTTCCCAAACTGAAAGCACCCATATGAGGACAACATTTCCGTGATGTTGTTGCGGTATTTCCCACAATAGACTGGCCCATTGCAACTATCAACAGAAACGGATTTGCTAGCGGCATCCACCGCCTCCCACAGATTTGGAAGAAGGTAATTCATCTGACCGGTGATTATATCGAGGGATAGTGATGTTCAATTCATATCTAACTACCAAAACATTTGTCTATTATAAACCTATTCTACTACATTTCAATCAACCCTCGTATCTTGCCAGCAATTTAACATAGTGTTATAAATCAGAAAACAACAGGTGTTGCAGGCTTTTGTCCTGTATCTGTGACTTAAATGCTAACATGTTCATCCTCAGTCTGGTCACTCTGAACAACATTCAATAAGAACAACTGAAAAGGCTATCCAGTTTTCTCTATTCATATTAAAAATAACCGTTGTATGAAAGAGTACTGTGGGTTACATTTTTGAAGTTTTTATGTAAGAAGGGAACAGTCTTGACTCATTATCAATGATATTAGAGAAAGGAACTAATTAATGTACTTAGTTTCGGGATTTCTTAGGAAGTTAGATTTAGTAAACCCTCATTTGCCGAATGCCTAATATTCTTTTGATTAGTAGAATAACCATTTAAAGCTTTGTCTCTCCCTAAGATGTAGAGTTTGGAATCATTTCGATGAAAATGTTTTTATGCTTAATTTGAAAAAGAGATAAGAGTTCAAACTATATAGTAATTGAAAATTGTTACTTGTTGAGAATCTATTTTCTATTAGTTTTTTGGTCATTGCCTTAACACTCCGTCGGGTGCAACTGATTTGCTAGGCACACCTTAAGCTCTTTGGTTTGCCCCGTCTGCTCTAAATGTCATCCAGACTTCTCCATCCTAGTAGCTTCCGCTTTTCCAGTGCTAATAACAATGGCAAGGTCAGTTAGTGATTTTCTTTCGTCATTTCCGGTTGACAGACGAAATGATCTAATCGACTCATTGCGCCCGATTACATTTTCAACCGGAAATGAAGAAAAAAAATCACTAACTGACCTTGCCACTGTTAGTGGCACTAAAAGAGGGGAAGCTTCTAGGATGGAGAAGTGGGAACGACGTTTAGAGGGGGCTGGGCAAACAAAGAGCTCGAGGTGTGCCTAGCAGATCAGTTTAGCCCGACAGAGTGTTAATTGAATGATAACAAGAATGAAATACTTTGCTGTTTTGGATAGAAACTTAAGAAGGGTATTTCTTGAACAATATCAAAGCTTTTTATTTTGTTATATGAGTGTTTATATGAGGGTCAGGAAATACTTGAGACCAGTTAGAACTAATGTTTAACTTCAGAAATGTACTGAAGACAGTGGGATTTATACAAAATAGAATATTTTATAATACAGTAAAACCTCGTTAAGTCGTCACTCTGTTTAAGTCGTCGTTTTCCTTTGGTCCCGACAAAGTCTCATAGACAATTATGTAAAATAACCCTCTTTTACTCGTCACCAAATTTAATTCTACCCCGGATAACTCGTCACCCTTAAAACTGGCGAAAAGCATCTTTATTCTCTATTTTGCCTGCTATCTTTTCAGCCCCGCCCCTTCACTCTAAGAAAGTCTAGCCTTTACGGGGAATTTTCACTTGGGAAATTACACACTTCTCGCTGTGACTCTTGTCAAGTGTAAACGTTTTTCTTGACCTCTACTGAGTGTGATTTCATTTCATAGCGAGTAAGCTCCGCTATAAGGGCTATTTTTTAATCTTGCAATTTCGTGCTTGATTACATTTGTAACATGTCAGGGAAACGAAAACTTACCTCGTTATCTTTTAAAGAAAAAAAAAACTTAATTGCACTTTTTGAAAAATCAAATGTTTCGAAAACAGCTTTTGCCAAAGAACATCATATTCCCAGGACTACATTAAACGATATTCTTTCATTGAAACAAGTAATTGAAGAAGCTGACTGCAAAGACAAGAGAATGAGGAAATCGAAGTTTGACGAGATCGAGGAGGTTTTAGTTCGATGGCTAAAATATGCCAGATCGCAAAATGTGACGATTTCAGCCGTGATTCTCAAAGAAAAAGCCATGGAAATTGCTAAGGAGTTGAACATGGAAGATTTCAGCGGCAGCAATGGTTGGCTGGAACATTTCAAAGACAGACATTGCCTTTTTTTTTAAAACGATTTGCGGAGAAGCAGCAGCTGTTGATGGTGATGCTATAGAAGACTGGAAAAACAATGTTCTCAAGGACATTTTATCTAGGTTTAATGCATCAAATATTTTTAATCTGGATGAAACAGGTTATTTTACCGTCTTTTGCCTGATAAAACTCTATCATTTAAGGGTGAAAAGTGCACTTCTGGAAAAGCAAGCAAACAACGCCTGACACTTCTGCTTGGAGTTAATATGAGTGGAAATGAGAAACTTAAACTACTTGTGATAGGCAAAAGCAAAAAGCCATGCTGCTTTAAAAACGTTAGATCCCTGCCAGTTGAATATGAAGCAAATTCAAATGCATGGATGACTACAACGATTTGGGAACGACATATTCATAAACTGGATTTTCAGTTTTCGCGTCAGAAAAGAAAAGTTGCCATCATTGTCGATAACTGTATCGCTCACAATCAACCCGAAAATTTAAAAGCGATCGAAATTGTTTTTCTTCCTCCAAATGTAACTGCACTTCTTCAACCTTTAGATCAAGGGATAAATCTTGACTTTATACGAAAGTACAAAAAAATGCTTGTAAAGGACATGATAAAAGCATTGGATAGGAACGAAAAGCTAGAAGTTTCGGTTTTAGATGCGATTAACTATGTGCACAAAAGTTGGAGTTCCATTTCATTACAAAGTGTTTCGAATTGTTTCTGACATGCAGGGTTCATAGCAAACACAGGATCAGAAGAAATCTTCATTAGAGAACCATTAGAGACTTTGCTGCAAATTGCAAATGAAAAAGGGTACAGCGTCAATGACGCTAATGCGTTTATCAACATTGATAACGACATCGCAATCTGCTCACAAGCGACTGTATAAGTTTTGACCTCTGAATTTTTGGAAGAAAATCAAAACAGTTCAAATGAGGATAGTGATGTCGAGAATATGGATCAAACCCCACCAACAAGACAGAAACAATCGAAGCCCTGGAGAAAGTTCGACATCCATTCAAGTACTTAACATCCATTCAAGGTACAACAGACGAAGAATTTAAAGCCTTAAGTATATTAGAAAAGAAAGTTATTTCCAGTAATCAGCACCTTCATCAATCAACACTGTTGTATTATTTTAATGCCAGTAAAAGAAAATAAAATGTGGTAAGTATAAAAAGTGTTGTTTTTTTTTATTTTCCACTCATTCATTTGCATGTATTGATTTCTGAAAATCTTGTTTTTCTCACCGAATCCTATAGCAATTCATGAATATATTGTATTTCAGTGTTTTTTTTCGTTGTTGTTTTTTTTTTTCAAAAATGCCCACTCCGCTTAAGTCGTCAAAAATGTTTGGTCCCTTCAGTGACTACTTAACGAGGTTTTACTGTATTTTTTCTTCAGAAAATTTACACCATTGTTTGGATTCTAGAAGTTTTGAAAACTACTCAGTTAGAATGTTTAACTATCTTTAGTAATGACTGTCAATAACAAAATTTCATCAACATCCTTAGTGATTCTTGAGTTACAACATATTAGACATCATCTTAATCACAATTCATACACAGTTGCAAAGAGCATACACTTGATTATCAAATAATCTTCACTTTTTCAAAATCTCAGCAGTTTTTATATAGATATTTTTAAAATGTAATATTTGAATCCATATAGTGACCATAAAATGACGAGTTTTCATTTTCTGTGTCATTATTTAACTCTCGTCTTTTGAAAGCACATATTCTCTACAATATGACTATACATTGCTAGTTGGTCTAATTTTGTTCATATTTAAAATTTGCAAGAAATAAAAATTTCATTTTCTTACAGCTAGGCCAAGCCGTTACATTCATACATTAATGTGTGTTTTAATTTTAAATAACCCTTTGAAACAGAATGTTCTACTAATTTGATATTAGTAAGAATTTTATACAGTTTAATTTAAATTGCAGTTTAAATGATGACAAGTGTCCATTTTTTTAAAACATATTCATTCATTGTTTCTTATTTAAGAAACTACTCTCAAAAGAAGATTAAGGTTCTTTACTTCAATCCAAAAGTAAAAATTCCTTTTTGTCAGTCGGTTATTAATATTATGCTTAAAAAAAATAAAATAAAAATAATCTGATTTCTTTGAAAGAATCAAATCTTAATGTTTCAGTTCATTGCTCGTTCTTGGATTATTATGGAAGGAATGTTCAAAATAACTTACCATTTTCAATGAAGTAAAGACAAAACGGGCTTTCACTTTAGATTGTAATTTTATTTCTTTTCAATTCCCTTCAATTCACATATGTCTATATGTATATATTTAGCCACTATCCTGTGAGGACAAAAGTTGTTCACCTCATGGAAAATGTTCAGGCCATCATTTATGAAATACAAACATTGGAACCCACGAAGAATGATATATTTAGAGCATAATTGTTTGCATTTACAGCAAAAAATGCTGATCATTTGAAAAGAAAAAGAAAAAACAACAACAAACAAACTTGTAAATAATTATCTACAAGAGTGTACACATCGAAAATTTATTTAATGTAAAGAAGCATAAATAAATAATTTTCTATTAAAATATGTTAGTTCTGATTCATTTCTAGTATGAAAATTTAACAGCAAAATTTAATAGAGAAGAAAATTATAAGTTATTAAATAGTTTAATATGTAAAGTAATGTATAATTTCATTACTTGGAATAAAAAGAAACTCAGTTTTTTTTGTTTGCGTTGAGATATCCATTTAAATAGACATGAATTAAGATGTGGGAATAAAAATGCATGTAGGACAAAATGTCATACTTCTAATATTTTTTGTTCTTTTTTTTTATTTTACTTTTTTACATCAATTTTCAGAATTGATGTCCAAATGCCACTGTTATATTGGGTGAGTGCAAAAGTTCTACCCGTTTTTGGATATAAAAATTTGCAATGGAATTGCCCTCACACATGACATTGTAATGACGCAAATCGTCTGCCAATTAAACGTGTGGATGTCTCATATATAAATGCATCGTGTTTCACAAAGTTAATCATCTCAAAAAAAATATCAGAGGGTGTAACATGGAACGCGAGAAGGAGCATATAAGACATTGTTTGTTATACGAGTTCGATAAAAAGAGTATGGCAGCCGCAGCATGTCGCAATGTTTGTCAAGTTTATAGGGAGGATGCAATAGACGAAAGCACATGCCGTCGATGGTTTCGTACATTTAGGGAAAGAGATAGAAGCTGCCAAGATCAGGCTAGGAGTGGTCGGCCTTCACACGTTGGAGAGGACGATATTGACCAAGCCATAAGGAACAGCCCGAACCCAACTGTGCAAGAATTAGTGGAGACCTTCAACGTATACCGGACAACGGTCGAGAGACAGCTGGTTAAGTTGGGTTTTACGAGAAAGTTGGATTGTTGGGTTCCACATAACCTGATAGCTAAGCAACGGAATAATCAAATCGCCACCTGCGTTTCCTTGTTTTCTCGGTACAAAAATGACCCATTCTTGACACGAATTGTGACAGGAGATAAGAAGTGGGTTATGTACCGTAACGTAAAGCATCGTAGGACTGTGTGTCGCCCTTCTGATCCGCCTGTATCGACTTCGAAAGCTGAACTTCATCCCAAGAAGGTGTTATTGAATGTGTGGTGGGATGTGCAGGGAATAATTCACTGGAATAATTCACCTGCCACTCAACCAAACCATCAGTGCTGCCTTCTGCTGTCTACAGTTAGACAGGCTGCATTCAAATTTGATAGCAAAGCGGCCAGGTCTCATCAATCGTCGCGGTGTTATTCTTCATCATGATAACGCCAGGCCACATGCTGCTGTCATCACTCGCCAAAAGTTACTGGGCTTTGGTTGGGAGGTTTTACCCCACCCTCCCTATTCTCCTGACTTGGCACCAACTGACTATCACCTATTTCGTGCGTTGAACAATTCCTGCAGTCAGAAAATCTTTGATGTTCTTGATGCTATGAAAACTGCCTTCCAAGACTTTTTTAACTCGAAACCGCTGGAATTTTAGCGCCTTGGGATTCATCTCCTACCAGAAAGATGGCAAGAGGTCCTAGATAGCAATGGGGATTATGCACAATAATAGGTACTGTTCATTTTGTGTTTCTTTGTTCTTCTTTATGGGTAATAAAAACGGGTAGAACTTTTGCATTCACCCAATATATTTAACAAATTTTTGCCTAATTCACTCATGCTCAGAAGTTAAGGGATTGGCAGGTTCGGATCCTTCCAGGCATCCAAATGTCACCAAACTTGGCAGAAAGGGCAGTAGGTCCTACATGTACTAATACAAAGTAAGCAGAAAATATAAAAGTGGCAGCAATGGTACGGGGAAAAAAAATGCCGAAAACATTCGATGGCAGTAGCATCTGTTATGGCTGACATGTTCTGTGTACGTTTTGGTTGACTTATGATTTCATCAATGCTTGATTAGAGTTTGTCATGGTCTAGTGTATCCATCTCAATGATATAATTAGAGGTAGAGCCACTTGGCATGTGGAAACTATTGAATTAAAGTTGGAGGTATCACAGGCCTAAATATTTTGACCAGTGTCATATCCAGATTGTGAAGAAGATTCCAACAGGAGGGAACATTCATCAACACTTTGGACATGAATGTCCAACAATCATCACTCTCCAGGAGAACTAAATCTTAAACTAAGTGCCAAGCGGCACAACCAGAGCACAGGTTGGGAATTTGCCAGAGACATGGCAGCAGCCACTGGGACAGCTGTATTGAGGCATACTGTTTACAGGTGATAAATAAGACTGGGCTGTATGCTTGAAGACCTGTATGGTGCATTCCCTCGACATTGATCCATTAGACACTGGCGTAATGCAGACAACACTGAGTATGGCTATAGACGCTATCTGACATCTGGAGAGAACCCGGGAGCAGATACAGTCCATCCAACATCCTCAAACACGACTATATGGAGATCTCCAGTATCCTTCAGCAATATGCAACTACAGGGGAGCGTGTAAGCCTGACTTCCTCTAGATGAATTTCAATGCCCATCCTAATAAGCTGGACTGATAGATGAGTGTGTTCTCTATAAGGATGACGAATGGATTGGCCAGCCTGTTCGTCTGATCTGTATCGGATCGAACATGTCTGGGATGCTCTTGCACAAGATCAACCACCTACAAGATCTCCACAAGCTTCGCACAGCATTGGTTCAGAAGTGGGACTTACTGTCTCAAGTGTTGCTAGGTACTCAAATTTCCAGCATGCATGTATGTTGTGCAGCATGTGTTGTAGTACTGGTTGACCACACAGCATACTGAATAGCTTGTGTACCACCCGTGGGCAGCAGACTGGAACAATATATGCCCCACCCCGCAGCAGTGCTGCCACTTTTATATTTTGTATTTACTTTGTGTTGGTAGGACCTACTACAAATACCTGCCATGTTTGATGACATTTGGATGTCTGGAAAGCTCCAAAACTGCCTATCCCTTAAGTTTTGAGCACGAGTGTATAAAATTAAAAACAAAACAAAAAACAAATTTGTAATGTTTCGAAAATGTTAAGCAATGTTCTTAAGATAAAGATGACGTATTTGTGATAGGGTGTCACGAAAATGTATAAACTTTTATAGGTCAGAAATCACTAAATATTTCTTGTTTTAAGGTGCAACCAAGTATAAATAATGGTTGAAACTACTACGCTATGCTTTAAGAAAAGGAAATTTATCATGAAGTGTTACTGGAAGTGCTAGAACATAGTGAAAGTGCAGAGATGTTTTAGAAGGAAGTTTTACGCAGATCCAGCAATGCTACTCTCCATTGCTGGCATTATAGATAAGTTTGAAGGCAAAGGAACTGTTAAAGATGTCCACAAGCAGCTACTAGACAACTGAGAACCTACAGAGACATGCCCGTGTGAGCTGAACAGGGGTTACAGTGTGGTGTGGATTGTCAGCGTTGGGTTAACTGGACCCTTATTTTTTGATAACACTAACTGGTGCTGTTTATTTGAAATTTTGCAGGAATCCATCATCCCATGCATTCGTGAGGTTTTTGGGACGAGGAGAATTTTTATTTTCAGCAAGATGGAGTACCTCCCCACTACCAATGTGATGTTAGGACCTTTCTTGATGAAAATCTACCAAACAGATGGTTTGGGGAAAAAGATAGCACTGAATACTACCTTGTTCATCAGATCTCATGTCAATAGACTTTTTCTTATGTGAACACCTAAAAGATAATGTTTATCATGCAAAACCTGAACAATTGATGAGATGAAAGCAGTCAGTGAAACAGAATGCTCCAAAATCCCAAACGACCTCCTTAATGCTGTGGGTGATTCTATGGAACTATGTTGTCATCAGTGTCTGGCCCAGAACTGCTATCAGTTGAAACACATGTGATAGCTCTAAATAATTATCCATCTGTCTTTTCAATTTGAATTATAAATCTTGGATGTTATTAATTGATATTGTAATAATAAGCATTCAAAGTGTGTGTACATTTTTTTTTGTGACACCTTGTGTGTGTGTTTGCTGTTGAAAGGTATTATAAAATAAGTAATTGTTCGTTTATGGTTCCTTATTATGCATTAATCCATGAAATAATTTGCTTTGCTTTGTTTAGTTTAAATATCATTTTTCTCAAATTTTTACTGCTAAATAGTTCATTTACGAAAGTAAAGAACTTTAAAAAAATTGTAATAAGTTATTCTAGATCCCTTTATCATAGATCATTTATACTTACACTTAAGGAGCAGTTAAATGAAATATGTATGATCAGTGCTCATCATTTATGGTCTCCATTTCTGAACTTGTGTACATTCATATTTGAATATTGTGGACGCCCCTCAGTGTAAATTCCTGTATGTGGTGAGGGGACCACCCATGGAGGGTTCCTTTTTCTATAGAATAGCCTCCATATTCCTAAACGCCTGCCTATGGGTTTTCCATGCATGGAGACCCACATTGTAGGAAAGGGGATCCTGGCATGCTGCTTTGGTAAATGAGAGGTCTTAGGATGCGCCCTCCCCCCTAAGATCAGTCTGCTGATCACCTCCTGCTACCTCTACAGTAAAGTTTTGGCTAGGGTCAAACTCGTAGTATGGGGGTCTTGTATCTTCCCTTTCTGTTTGGGTATAGGTTTTATGAATCCCTGGCATCTCCTTGAAATTTTTTTTTAGTAGTCATGACATCCCCTTGTTGAGCTCTGTGGTCAGTAAATTTTTTCTTCAAGTTTTTTTCAAATTTTCAAACTTTGGGAAGCACTTTCCATACCGTTGAACAGCCAATCACTATTAAACCAATCCCTACACCTATCTTTATCATATTGCACTCCTTAGCTTATAAACTTTTGGTATCCTTGTCCCCCTTTTAGTCTTCTGAGAAGATGATTTCTAATCCCGGTTTGTCCGTCCATCTGTGGACAAGTATCACTAAAATCTCATTAAATTATCATTAAGCACAACAATCGCAGCAATTTGCGCCTTTTGCATTTGCAGCAATCACATTTTTAATAATAAGGAAATTAAAGCAATTTCAATTATATTTTCTTAAACGTATCAGAAGACATTGCAAAGCATTGTGATTGGTTTACTAATCGCTATCCTTACCTTGTTTAATTTCCAAGTTGGAGTAGCATCAACAATTAAAGCAATCACGAGGCTCAGATCTGGTGATTTGCTGCTTAAGTTATTATCTTCATGAGCAAATGAGCAGATATTGGAAAGAAATGAGAACACCGGCTAATATCACCATATCTGCAAGGAAAATAAAACACTGAATTCCTCAAAAGGCGACGTAGTTGAGCAGGATCTGGATGGCTTAAGTGATGAAGTACTGCTTGAGGGCTTGAAATCTCAGGGTGTGACTTGCTGTAAAACACCATGCATTTGCCATGGCAATAAAGAGATGCTAACCCTTCACAATAGTTTTGACTTTTGATTCTTCAACATTACCTAGAGCAGTGAAAGATTAGGGACGTATACTGTAGTATTGGACCATGTATTCCTAGCCCATTATAGTGTTACAACTGACAGAAATATGGTCATGGATCAGCTTCATTTAGAGGTAAAGACCACTTTGCCCCACTTTGGAGAACTTTTACACTCTACAGATCCTTATTATTTAGCTATTAAGTGTGCCAATTGCTTTGATGTCCATCCTGCATATTCCCAGACATGTCTTCACTGGAAGAAGAAAAAGAGATCCAGCCCATCTATGTCAAATACTCTTTTTTTGTATCCTGGGGCTAAAAAGAGAATTGCTGCACAATCTTCAAATAAAACCTTTGCATCTGTTGTTCAATTGAAGACTTCCTTTTCCATCTCCTGCCAGACTGATATCTATGCCCTCTTTTTCTCTTGTTTCATTAAAACCTTATCACTCTTACTATACAAGTTCCATCACCATCTATTTCAACAATCAACAGTTTTGTCTTTGCTGCTGTCTTTGGGGTCCAGCTGCTACCCTAGCAGGGCTAAACTCCTCACAGAAGAGGGCCATTTATTCGCTCACATTCAAGTTCACATTCTCCTTCTCCTTCTCTTGGCTGTCTGAAACAGTTTTATGAAGAAGATAGGAAAGAATCTCAACAATTCTGTTTACATTTGGGCCAACACCCACTACCTCCACACTGACTTCCAATTTTATTTTAATTTTAATTTCAACTACCATCATCGTCTACTGTAACTGTAGACTTCGATCCAACATCAAAACCATTAAAGTCCTGCTGTACACTTATCATCCTCTCTGTGTGCGTTTTCAAGAAACTTTCTTTAGAGGAAACAACACCTTTGCTCATCATGGTTATTCCATGCTGAGCAAGCATACTGATAAGGAGGGTGGGAAGTTTGTCTCCTCATCCTTTGGAAGCTGTCGTTCTCACCTTTCAACAGGCACATTACTTATCATGGTCTCTCCCATGATACCTGTACAGACCTTGACAATCTCATTGACCAATTGCCACCTCTTTATTTATTGGAGACTTCAATGCTCATTTTTCAGTCTAGGATTCTTCATCTACAAATACTAGAGCAGATATTATTGAAGAATCTTTTTATCTTTAATACTAGAGGATCTACTCACTTTGTATTATCAGCAATTTTCGTCTCTGCAGTGGATTTATCACTGGGTTCTGCTTCGCTTTTCCATTTTGTTGTTGTTAACAACCCTGGAGACATTCTGCAAGAGCTCCCTTGTTCTTCTGCTATTCTTCTGTGTCGTCCTTGATGGAAATTGGAATTTGCTGACTGGATCAATTTCATTAGTAGATACAATCTTGAAGCCATTGATCTTTCTAACACCATTGATAATGTTATCAATGATGTTAATAATATCCTCATTTTACTTGTTCAGACAACAATTCCACCAACATCTACACTGTTCCCTCTTCATCCCCGATTTTGGTGGAATAAAAAATGCACTTTTGCACAGAAAACTTGGATTGTTTTCTGACATTATCTCACATTTTGCAATTTTTAAATTTCAAAAGAGCACGAGATTTTGATCAACATATTTGATGAACTAACCAGATAGTCCTGGCACTGCTATGTATTGTCCATAATAAGTAACATTTCTCCAAAGGCCCTCTGGATACGATTTGTAAGATGCATGGATGCTACTCTTCTTAACCCTTGCAAATACAAAAAGAAAAAGGCACTGAAATAGGCAGCATCTTTGAACAAGCCGAAGCACTTAAACAAGCTTATGCCCTGAATTCGAGCTTTGCTACTTTATCTTATAATTTTCAAAACGTTAAACAATGAGCCGAGGCTATTCCATTAAGGTTTTCTTCTACCAACAGGGTTCCCTTTTCTTGCAAGGAATTACTATTGCCCTGGATAATAGCAAAAACACTGCCTGTGGCCTTGGCAGAATATATTACAAGAGGTTGTATCACTTGTCATTCGCTTCATTGAAGATCATTCTTTTAATTTTTAATAAAATATGGTTGGAACATTTATTTCCAGATTGTGGCATCTAGAAATACCTTTTGCCAAAACCAGCAAAGACATCAGTGATCCAAATAATTATCAGCCCATAGCACTCGCCAGCTGTTTGTGTAAAGACACTTGAAAGAATGGTGAATCAATGATTTATGTGGTATCTTGAAAGTAACAACCATCTCATTTCTACACAGTGTAGCCGTCGCCACCATCGATCTACTATTGACTATCTTGTATACCTAGAAAATGCTATTTGCACTGCTTTTGTTAATAGAGACCACCTAATTCTTTCTTTGATTTGGAAAAAGCCTACAAGCACCTATGGAAATTTGATACATTTTGAAAGATCTTCATAGTTATGGTCTTCTTGATTACATGTCTATTTTCATTGAAATCCTGCCTTTCAAGATCACCTGGGAACTACTCTTTCCACTTCATATCCTCAGAACTAGGAGTATCTCAGGGTTGTGTTTTAAGTGTTACTCTTTTTTATCTATCTACAACTCTTTATATGTTGATGACTTACAGATCTCTGTCATTCTGTTAATTTGCGTCTGATTGAGGGACAGCTGCAGTTACATGAGTGGACTGTCTCAAATAGCTTAACGTTTTCTGCAACTAAGACTGTCTTGTGTACATTTCACCTGACTTCAAGTGATCTTTCCTAAACCCAACCTGATGCTATGTGACCTCAAACTTCCTTTGCGTCTCAGCATAGATTTCTTGGCCTCATTTTTGACAGGAAATTGAATTTTAAGGATCAGATACAGAAGCTTAGAAAAAGATGTATTTTAAAATTAAATTGCTTAAGTGCTTTCTCATACCATATGGGGTGATTATTGCTTCGACTTGTTACGCGCTTACAAATCCGTTATCAGAAGACAATTGGATTATGGTTCCTTTGTATATGAGACTGCACTGCTGTCAGCAGTTTGCATACTTGATCCTGTTCATCATCAGACCCTCTGTTATGTCTCATTGCTTTTCCTATTTCACCTATTCAGAGCCTGTATGCAAAGGCATTCGAACCATCACTGGATTTCTGTCGACAAGCTTTATCTGTTTAATATTACCTGCATTTTCTTCAATTCCAATTAATTCTGTTAACTGGTGTGTATGCTCTCTCTCCGTCAAGGACGACTTTTTAACCAATTCTCCTTCATTTGGACATAGAATGAAGAATTTGATGAATACACTGCAACTCAGACTTAAAAATTATCACTTTACCTAATTCACCATCTGCACATTGGAAGTAAAAAACACCAAACTGTGACTTGGTGACTTTCACATATAAATGTGAAAACAAACATGCCCTCAATTGTCTTTCAGTCTCTGCTTCATGAACATCCGTCATGCCACTTAGATTTTACAATTTATTTCACAGATGGATTGAAAGGAGAATATTTTATTGAAACAGTCTTTTACACTGAAAACTTCAGTAATGCTTTCCATCTTCCTTATGGGATTTTGGTATTCACTGTTGAGCTTAATACCATTTTTGTAGATTTAAAAGATGCTTTCAAAGAAAAGATACAAAAATTCTCATCTATAGTGACTCTGGGAGTGCTCTGCTGGCCACACCCTGAAGGTCCACCCTATTTTTTTTACTCGTTTTAGGTTTCTTACAACAGTTTAAACGTAGCACTATCATTTTCTATTGGATTCCAGGTCGTGTTGGTACAATGATCTCCAAGTCTACTGCCAATCTGCCATTGAAAAGTATCTCCATTTCTCATTCGAACATTATGTTATTATTCGTTCCAGATTAAGAGCTACCTAGCAACGACAATAGGATGAGCTTCATACTAACAAACTTTATCTTGTTAGTCCTCTTCTAAAAGTAGAATGTGTAAAACTCAACAGGATGAATTGGGCATACCAGAATAATACACCGATATTTATTGCTTAAAGGTCAGCCTCCAGGGATGGTACATGCAATGTTTTAACCTTTCATCATATAGTCCAGGCAACGAAGACCAAAAAAGGCCGAATAGGGAAAATAATTCATGTAAAAGCCAATTTTGGCACAGTTGTATGGGAAGCTGTCCTGAACAACATACTGAAAGTACTGATGAGTACTGAAAGTACTGATGGAGCTAAGGGGGTGGGTAGGTGGGTGTTTAAAGGTCCCTTTTTTCACTTTCGAGAATAACTCGAAAACTGCAGCCTATAGCAAAACAGTGTCCATATACTAAATTAATCTACATAAAATTCTCTACAAAAAAAGTCCTATACACTTTTTCACTGGGATGTATACATAAGGAGATATAGAGGGGAGAAAATGGGCAATTTGTAAAAAATTCATGTTTTTGTTAAAAATGGCACATATATTCCTAAAAATGAAATCCACATCAATTGTCGAATTCCTAATTATCTTCGAAATCTAAACTATCATCATTGTTAAAATCAATAGTGAGACAGGTACTGTTAACCTCTGACAATTTTCCAAAGAACTGTCATAGCAAAAAAAGAGCGACGAAGATGTGGCAGAGCTGTTGACCTATGAATTAACTCCATTCCCTCTGGCTCTATTCCTCGAGGTTGGAATGTGAAAAAGGAAGAAATCATCCCTCTGCAATGTTTTGCCAGTAGAGAACAACGTAACTCTCGATCTCACCCAAAGCACCATTGTGGTAGATGGTGATTTCCTTCTTCACCGCATTAAGTGGAAACCGTCCTCTAACATTTCTTCAATTTGCTATCAGTACATTGCCTACATACAGAAACATTTCGGTCAACATGTGTACGGTGGTTTTTGATGGTTACAGTGATGTCAACAGCACAGAACGAGCAGAGCAGAAGCAAAGAGGGCTGACAAAAACTTTGATTGACATTAACTGTAATGAAAGCTCGACCATCACAGTTCAACAGGAGCAGTTTTTCGCCAATAAAAGGAACAAAACAAGACTGATCCACTTCCTCACCGAGAAAATGACAGCAGCAGGGATTAAAACAACTGTTGCAACTGCTGATGCATGATGCTGATGGCACTATTGCAAGGTGTGGGTTGGATAAAGCTGCGGTACATCCAACTGTTGCAATAGTTGGGGAGGATGTGGATTTGATAGTCCTCCTCATAGGATTGGCTCCACCATCTACCAACGTGTTCTTTTTGAAGCTAGGCCGTGGGAAGGTGGAGACCAAATTGTTTTCAGTGCCACAACTTCAACAGCTCCCATTCACCAAGATGATCCTCCTTCTCCACAGCTTCTCCGGATGTGACACCACCTCGGCGATCCATGATAAGAGCAAAGTGGGAATTGCTAGGCTGTTCACAGCTAAACCTGACCTGACACAACAAATCTCAGACATTTTCACTGATCCCTCAACATTACCTGAGGTATTGCACAGGCTGGCAAGAAGCTGTTTCTGGCGACTTACGAAGTGCCAGCCCATGAACAAAACCTCAACAAACTCTGGTACTCGAGCTTTTTGGAGAGCATCGACGAAGCCGAAATCTGATATGGCCACTCTTCGTCCTACCAGAGGAGCTTCGAAGCAGCACTCGTTCAGAGTGTACCTACAGGTATATCTATTTACATATCGTTGTCAAATACTGTTTTGTTTTCATTACAAATATCTATTTGAGCTAAATACTTATGTTGGTCTTATTAATTTCTTACAGCTACAACAATGACTCGGCAACCTCCTACCACCAACCCAATGAGGTTGGGCCAGGGGAGACAATGGCATCCTAGAACCGGTGATAACCAACGATCCTGTGGCACCTGACTCCATTCTCAACACCATATTTTGCCAATGCACGATTAGGAGTGAGGTGCGCTGCAGGTGCCGGAAAGCAGGCATTGCCTTCTCCAGTGTCTGCGGCGTATGCTTCGGCTCGTGCACTAACGGAGCCCCCATCGAAAACACCGTCGACGATGACGATAGTTTCGATTTGAAAGATAACTAGTACTTTGACAATTAATGTGAATTTCATATTGAGGAATATATGGGCCATTTTTTCCAACAAAACAAACATTTTTTCCAAATTGTCCATTTTCCCCCCTATATATATCTCCTTAAGTATACATCCCAGCGAAAAAGTGTATAGGACGTTTTTTGTAGAGAATTGTATGTATATTAATTTAGTATATGGATAGTTTTTTGCTATATGCCGCAGTTTTCTAGTTATTCACGAAAAAGTGAAAAAAGGTCCCTCACCCACCCCTTAGCTGCACCCCCACCCATCAGTACTTTTAGTATGTTGTTCAGGACACCTTCCCCTACAACAGTACCAAAATTGGCTTTTATACGAATTATTTCCCCTATTTTTCCTTTGTTGCCTGGACTATTTTAATTAAATATTCTGTTTTAAATAAGCATTGCTGTTGCTATTTTTAATGTTTTAAGTTAACATTCCTTTTCACGTTTCCTTACTTTTAAATGACTGTGATCTTTTACCAGTCTCATCAGTTTTAAGATTCACTCATTTGTGTGGCCTTTTTATAATCTTCCGATTTTTTACTGGTGAGTTTTATATGTTGTTACAAATATTTTTACATTAGTCTTGCTATTAGCCCTATTATGCAGGTTCTTTATTTTCTCTTTATTTTCTTGTATATAAAAGACCATTAAAACATGTTTTTCAGTATAAGGATATTCATGTTTTGATAAACACCCAATCCTATTTTTACGTGACATATATGTTCCAAAGAATATCATGTAAGGAAAAAAAAAAAAAAGACATGCAATATGAAATAGAAAAATATTAAATAAGTTTATTTGAGCATATCTATTAACTACAAATGGGAGTACCCAAATTATATAAAATATGAGTGAGTTAAAAAAATTCAACAGTGCTCTAACAATACATAACATTGTTCAGTGAAGAGTTCAAACACAAATTGCAGTAACACTTCCACAACACTGCTTAGTAATGATTAATTTTCGAATTTACTTAATTTCCTAGAAAAATTTTCATAAAAGTCAGCTTTTTTTTTCCTGTATCAAAATAGGATTGGGTGTATATTATAAATAATTTTTATTTATTTATGTTTTTCCTTCATACTTTCTACTTTTCTTTGTGCAACTTAGTCTAAGATGCTTTTGTGCCATTTAAATTAACCAACCATTGTGGACAGTCGCTTTGTAAAGTGATTTGGGAAGAAGCTACATCACTATCACTTTTTCTCATAATATTATGCAAGCTTAAAATTAGGAGCAACATGTCGATCGTGCAGTGGTTGAGTGGGGGTCATAAAGGATAACGCTCATTTTCACTAGTGAGGTGACGAAGAGGAGATGATTATGCGATTCTTGGAACGTTAAGGACAAGGTCACGCTAATCCGCTCTCCAAAAGATGAATACCTCCGATAAGTACATTATTTTAGCTGTTAGAGCATATATCTTATTACAAAAAAAATTAATCCCTACAGATTAAAAAAAAAAAATTAATTAACAAAAAACTATTATTTTTAATTAAATTATCATAATCTTTATGACATAAGTCATAAAGACACTGATTTGTCTGTATGAGAACTTTTTCTTCGTCCATATTTGCTGTTTGGGAGTTTTTCTTCTGGATTCTTCCTCGAAAATCAGAACAAACACATGATTAAGAGAAATATAAATAGCTTGAGGCAGTAAAGAATGGCTTTTGGTTGGATGGTTTTGTGGGCAGTTAAGGGCCACGACCTTGACTAGTTGCTTCTCAAGCTACCGGCGAACTTCTTTGATCTTCTGCTGTACAGCACCACACAAACTCCACAGTAACCTAGCACCATAAGTGAAAACCGGCCTTAATCGTGTTTCATGTTGTCTAACATGTGGCTCAAAGGATTCAAGGTGAGGCAGAACCAAAGAAGGCTCAAAGAGTCTCCCTGGAAAATATATCTCCTGATGGGAATGGGACTGGAGTGATGGAGGTATTGGAGGTGCATAGGTATAATGTTGTGTTCCAACTCTTCATGCCGTGATCTTAGGGTGTATTTTGTAGAGATGAAGACTGTGTAGGAGCCAGGAATGAGGGACCAAATCAAATGCCTTCTTGTTGTCGATGTACGCGATGTGTAAGTCCTGCTGCTATTCTTCGCACGCTCCTGCAGCAGGATTACCGAGTCAATAAGGAGTTGCTCCTTAACCCTGGGGGAATTCCTGCAACAGCTCTTCTGTTGTTTGGAAAGGATGTTATTGTCTCGATGTGTATGAAGATTTTGTCAGCAAGGCAGGAGGTGAGGAGTTCGTTAAGTGTGGGGAGGCAAGTGATTGGATGATAGTTTACAGGGTATGCTATTTCAGTGTTCTTGCTCTGTAAATATGTGACACCCTGTGTGAGGAAAAAAGGCATGTGTTCTGAGTGTTGAATTACGTCAGTGAGTGTAAGAGCTAGCTTCTCACGCAGGGAGGTGAACCTCTTGATCCAGAAGTTCTGAACGCCATCTGCACCAGGAGCCTTCCAGTTGTGTGCATGTTTTAGTGCTGTCTGTATGTCTGCGAGAATAATATGGAAGGGCAGGAAGGGTGAGCGTTCAGTGAGTTGTTGTTCCTCTGTGATCCATGGTGCTTTGCCATTGTGGTGGATGGGGTTTGTCTACAGAGACAACCAGTATTCTTGTAATGCCTGGCTGGAGGGAGTGTTTGTGTTGGGTGTAGTAGAGGGAGATGTAAGGGATCTGTAAAATTTTTTCTCATTCTATTGGAAAGTGTTGATCTGTCGTTTGTACAGAGTTCAAACAGAGTATCTGTTTGTATCTTTGTAATCTTTTTGCAAGTGCACTCAGTTTTTATTTTAGTGTGTTGAGATGTTCCTGAATCTGGGTATGATGGTTTGAGTGTAAAGGGTGAGTGTGTATGTGCTTGAATATCTTCCTAATCTGGAACATAGTTTCTTTGTTTTGTTTCCTGCACAGTATTGTGTGAGCCTGGCTATGTCTCCTCTAAGGTTGCTGATGTGGCCCTCAAGGCAATGTCTCCAAGGGGGGATGTATTCTTGTGATCGTGCAGTGGAAGGTATGTGGTGTTGTTTGATTCCAAGTGCCTGAATGGTTCCCTGTGCCACGCAGTAGTGTTGTGTGTAGGTCTTCTAATGTTTGGATATTGTCAAGGTGTGTGGGATAGTGTGTGGCGTTGAGATGGTATATGACTGTGGAGAGTTGTTTTGATGTGTGTACTTTGGGGAGCAACGGTCTGAGTGTGGAGTCTGTGCCTGTGTATTGGGCTAGTGCAGTGTAGAAATGATCATGTGCTGCTTGTAATATGTCATTAGGTGCATTGTTGGGGCATGTGTACTGAGGGGTAGAGATTGTTTCTGTATTTGTCATAAAGGTAGTGTCTTCTGGTGGGGTGGAGTGGGTGTCCTGTGGTTGGATTCAACGATTTCTTCCCTAATTTAAGTATGCACGGGGGAATAAGATTGTAAACAATTACTATGGAACATCACTGATGTGCTATCCGCTGCTCACTAAGCCCTAACGATGGATAACGTGTGGTGAATGGGTGGTATAGTGGCTATCGGTATCCTGTGAGATGAGTCCCTAACTGTGTAACAGTGTAGAAGTCGCGCATAAGATTCTGGTTCATTTGAAATGACCATTGGATGTGTTGGCATGGTTTTCCAGTCTTGGTGGTTGCCTGCTCTTATACAGATGAAACACTTCTGACCGTTCGGACTGGATGGTGTTGCCTGGACATTGTGATAGCCGTACTACAGAATGGGGTATATTTTTCGAACGGAGACCTCTGCCTAACCCCCGAACGCAGGTGACTTTATCCTGTGCCACACCCGATGCAGCATGATCAATACCAGAACAAGATCTCATCATAGATGGTTGGACCCTTTAGCCTATCCTAAAGCTAGGGTTGTTCCCGCCCCCCCCCCCCCCCTCGAGGTGATTAGTATTAATATTATTTGAATAAATTCTGATGAAACAGTTTTAAAAAAATCTATTGTCTTCTTTACAATAAAGAAAACACAATAAATTGTTCGTTTTCTTCATAATCTCGGAGATCTTTCAGTTTTGAAAGTTTAACTTAATCTATTCATTTCAGTCTGTAGTCTATAGAATTGTTTATTTTAAATCTTTTAAAAAATAGTTTTGTATACCCGGTATATTATTAGAGATGTAGAATTTGCATTAGATATAACACTCAATTTTTCTCTGTTTAATCTGCCTACTAAAAAATATAATTTCGGATTCAAAGTACATATAAAACAATGTATTCTAAAAGTGCATTTTAAGGATTATTTTTTTTAACTTTTAACATTCACATAATATTGTCTGTTACTCTTTTATTGATCTTTGTTTTTTCGGCGATTGGAAATGGCAATCTTAATAGTCTGCTCAAATTCAGATCCTTAGAAGTGAAGATCCTTCACAGATGAAGGCAATTGATTCTGATTTGTTAATTTGACGTATCTCAATGTCATCATCCATTAGTTCTCCCATTAATAATCCACTTTTTAAAGGGTAGTTCCGCCCCCCACCATGAGGAGGTAGGTCCATGGTGGCTTATTATTATTATTATTATTATTACAGTATGTCATTATTACCACATATAGTATGTTATAATTATTATATTACCGTTAATGCACTGTTCAAATCCAACCTAAAGATATTCTCAGGAACGTATCTCGTTCGTAACCCAGGACTGCCTGTATTTTATTTATCAAGATTATTTAAGTCTCAGAAAATTTAAAAAAAAAATCTTCATTTTAAATAACAACAGTAAAATAATGCAGGTTCTTACCAACTACCTATTCTTAGTTGTAATTACATTATCTGAGATTTTATCATATTTTTTTCTTTTAAATCCTGAGAACTGTTTCATCATTGTTTTATAAACTATATTCACTCAGTTATAGAATAAATGCCTTTCTTTTCTTTTATTTTTTTTTTCATTTTCATTTACACAAATAATTATCTGAATCCATCATGTGTTTGTATATCCTTTTTTCGTGGATTGATGTCATTCATTTTCATATTTATGAGTGTTTGTCATCTATACACACACTTGGGCATTTCCTTCACAATTATTTTTTTTAGATTATAAGCTTAAGGAAGTAGATGTTGAACGCTTGCTGTTTTTTTTTTTTTTTTTTTTTCTGAAATTTTGTTTTCAGACAATAGCTGAAGGGCTTCATGTTCGGATTTCAAAATTTCTTTTGTGTTTAGTATTTTCTTTTTAGTTTCTGCTGATATTTAGAAGTCAATACAAAAATTTTGTAATTTGAAATCGTGTGAACAAGAGAAAAAAAATAAGATTTTGTGCAATTACTTCTCAAACAAGAAAGAAAAATGCGAATTCTGTAATTATCATATTAAGATTTAAACATCAAAGTAGAAAGACTGCAGTAGCAATGGATATGGAAGAAAAAGAAGGGACTGTCAGATGAAATTCAAATGCAGATGCTGATGTCTAAAAGATATGGTTGTAAAAGATCATCATTTTCAAGAGGGACATAAAGGATGATAGGAACAAGATTGGGTAAGACAGAGAGCTTACAATACAAGATTATGCTACAATTTATAACTCTGAAAAGGTATGGAAAATCTCCTACTGTATTTGGTTTCGTTTTAGAATCATCTAAAAGATTTTATTCCTCTAGGTATAAAATCTGCAAGAATATTTCTGTCCATATCTAAAAGAATGTTGCCACCAGCTTTCTTGTAGAAGACAAAGCTTTTACTTTCTTTGAGAGGAATCTGCATGATGCTACTTGGTTTCTAGCTTCAATGATGCATCCATATTACAGTGATTTGAAAAGTCATCTCTCTCAGCCTCAACTTCACAAGAAATTCTGTTTATTTCTATGTTGCCAGGGCATCAATTAATGAGTCCTTGGTTCAGCCTACACACGGTTTAAATTATTTTCAAAAACTAAAAAACTTGTTAAGTTAAAAGAGCATTAAAATTATTTTTAAAAAAAAACATTATTTTAAAAAGAAATTTTTAAAAAAGAGCTCAAACTAGTTTCTGCTTGCTAGCAAGCTGTCATGGGGCATCAATTTCCTGTGCATTTTTGAGTAGGTTAGTTCTGACAGTATTTTATACCAAATGGCTTTCACAATATCTAGTCAAAATGATAATGATTTAGCAATAAAGGGCATCAAAAACAAAATCAGAAAACAAGGGCAGCACAAGAATAAATAAAATTGCCTTTCGGATTCAATTATCAGAGGGTATCGTGAACGACCGTTTCGTCCTGCATGGGACTCATCAGCCCTATCCACCTTTTCCGATAATTGAATCTGAAAGGCAATTTTATTTATTCTTGTGCTGTCCTTGTTTTTTAATTTGGTTATGATTAAAATTCACAGCACATTAAATTTATTATTTACAATAAAGTGCACGTTTGTAAAAAATATTTGTTTCCTTGGTCAACAATTGTCTATGCTAAATGAGATCTCCTAATTTGTGGTAAGTTATTCATGTTGATTTGTTTACTTTTTTTCTAATAATTGATTAGTTAAGTATCCCAATGTAGTACAGTTGACAGCGTTGTGTCTACAGACCCCTGCGGTCACTTGTGGAATATTGTCTACTCATTCTTGTACTGAAAACTCAACTGTAATACATTGTTAGTGATATAAGCTGCCATTTAAATAAATGCTATTTGCATAAACCTTATATGAAATAACTAATTAAACATGATAAAATTACAAAGGATATATGTATATTCTGTGAAGAGAGATCCTGTGGAACAAAAATTTCAGAAAATGAGGGACATTATAAGTGATTCTCTTTAAATATTGCATGTCATTTATTTGTAATTTTCCTAATTTTATAGCATACTACATGTACTTATTGCAAATAATATTTTAAAATTTTAAATATTGTTTGGCAGTACATTTCAGATTTCATATTGCTGATAAATTTACCACATAATTTTTAATTTGAAATTGTTTTGAGAATCCAACATTAAATGAGGGTATCTTAAGTTGTAAACAAAAAGATACTTGATATTTTTTTTCCTCCATCATTTCTTTTATAGAAACATTTTCTTTAAGTGCATTTTTTTTTTTAGAAAATTGAGTGTGCTTATTTTTTTATTTCTGTTTACAATTTCTCAAGAGATCCAAAGTTTGAAGAACATAGGCAGGAAAGATGAAACTGGGCAATTATTCCAAATACCTGTTCATTATTGTTGATACTTTAATCAGTCTGTTTTGTTTTTGTTTTCCCTTGTTAGCATGTATTGTTGCTATGGTTTCTTCTCCTCATCCTTTGATTGTTTATCAATATAATGTAGTCAAACATGTTTTCTAAAGAATTTGAAAATACGATAGTGTAATCAGTGAAAGTTACAGTGGTTGTTACTTAAAGAGTACATCATCTCAGTATTACATTGTGTGATACAATCTGCACCTTTTTGATGGCTGTAAAAATAATCGAAGATATTTGATGCAGTGAAAACTACCAATAGCCTTACCAGTACTTTTTAATTTTTATCCTGGGTTGTCATGCTTTATTTAGCATGTCGATTCTACTGATACTTTATTTTGGTGGTATAGTACAATTAAGAACATTAAAAGTAGATATAATCTATTTTTGATGTTTTTAATTGCACTATAATTATACTAAAGTAAGAGATGTACTTGGAAGCATAGAATTAAGCAAATACATTAAAGGCTTTGTATCAACACTTATCAAGAAAATAACACATTATCTGTGTTATAATGTCCTGACAAAAAAAACCATATTTATAACTACCATTTACTAAGATGATTGTAGGTGAATTCCATGCATTTTATTATTATTATTATGATCGAATGGAGTAGTTTGTAATGGTAACTGAGAGGACTCAGAGAAACCAAATTGGCAGTTATCATAGATATTATCATATTTACTAAAATTTTTTGCTTGGAAATTTTAATGTATCTGCATATAAAAGTATTTTCTATTAAGTAAATATACTTTTATGTACTTTTTTTTTGTTAAATGTACACCTTAGTTTTCTAGCACTACTGTGACATACATATTTCATGGTTATTCTATGGGGGAAAAAAATGTTTTTTAATAAAAGATATGCTGATTTTCTTTTTCTTTTTTTTTTTCCATTCTGTATTTATCTTAATAGAAAAGAAAATCTCTGAAAAAAAATTCTTATTTTCAGAAGTATCTCAAAATTAAATTAATGATATATATGTCAATTCCAACTAATACATTAACTGCCTTCTCTTTCTCAGTCGTTTTGCTTCTAAGACAAAAAAAGTGGGAAGGGCCTTCTCATTCAACAAAACCCCTCGGAAGCTGAAGAGAGCTATGTCGTCCATGATCAGCCCATTCCAGCCTTCTCCAAGGTTCAATTCCATAACATCTATGTCCAGCAGTCTTAGAGGATCTAATTTAAGCCTTCGCTTACCAAATAGTGGCTCTGTGGATTTCCAGGTAAAACAGATTTCAATAGGGTTTGAGGGTACTTTTTCTGGTTGTAAATTAAATACTTGAAAATGTTTTTAGTAAAATAATTTTATAACTGAAAAAACAGTAAGATATACCATATATTTGAAATTGAATATTTTAGGTATTTAATGTATGGATATTCCTTTCCCCCCCCCCCCCCAGTTTTTCTTTTATAATTATTGTAGGTAATTTCTTATGAAAATGTTATTTTCTGAAATTATTTTGGGTTTTCTATCATTTTCCTGTACAGTAATATTTCATTTGATGTTTCATTTACACATTCCCCCTTCACTTCCCATACAGAGATTGGCAAATCCATCGGCGAAGAAGTCTATTTCAGTAATTGAAGTCTTGATATTAGTATAGGTTTAGTTGCTAAAAATTATTAATCTAGAAAAAAATACTCAGATAAGAAGAATGCAGCAATCTACACTTCCGTGCAGCTAAATCGACTCACCCCTTCAGAGCGCACAAAAAGGTGTATATTTTTTAAATGGCTTAACCAATTTTCAAAAAACATTTTTTTTTGAAAGCCTAATGTTTTTACTTTACAATGACACCATTATCATTAAAATCTGTACAATATTTTGTTTTATAATGCATTTTGAATGAAAACGCAAGCAAAATGCATACTTAGGAAAAAAAATTGGTGATACTTAAAATTAAATTACAACAAAAAATTCAAGCAAAACAAGGAAACTTTTGTTAATCAATACTTGGTATTGCCTCCCCTTGCCTGTACGACGACTTGCATGCGGTTCCTCACAGACCCTATTAAGGTTTTGACAAAGTCTTGGGGGATCCCATTCCACTCCTCCTCCAGCGCAATCTTGAGCTCGTTTTTATTAGACTGTGCCGGATTTCTGGTTCGGACCCTCCGTTTGAGCTCGTCCCACAAATGCGCAATCGGATTCATGTCGGGACTGAGGGCTGGCCACTCCATCTCGAGACCAACCTCCTCCATGAATTACCGAGTGGTTCGTGCTGAATGACACTATGCATTGTCATGCACCAACATGAAGTCTTCCCCGATATATCCTGCGTAGGGCACAACATGATCCAGGAGAATGTCCTCAATGTATCGTCGAGCAGTCAGACCCCCCCTCCGGCCTCCACCAGGTATGAAAACAAGATCTGTTTTTCCCTCAAGAGATATGCCAGCCCATATCATGCAGGAACCGCCGCCGTACGAGACTGTTTCAGCAAAACAGCACTGTGAAAATCGCTCTCCTGGATGCCGGTAGACCCGGCCTCTCCTATCATAACTATGGAGACACATTCTGCTCTCATCAGTGAATAGGACGGACCGCCATTGCTCGATGCTCCAATTGACGTGTTCTCGAGCAAATTCGAGTCGTGCTGTGCGGTGACTTACAGTCAATTTTGGGCCTCTAGCGGGCCGTCTTGGAGTGAGGTTGGCTTCCTTCAAGCATCTTCTGACTGCCCACTGACTAACAGCTACTCCACGAACTTGTCTCAGCTACTGTTGCAGATCGATGCCCGTGAGATGGCGATTTCGCAGTGAAGTTGAAATGATAAAGCGATCGTCCCTCTCAGATGTGAATCGGCGCCGTCCAGTATGTGGTCTCCGAGTGAAGGTACCAGTTTCCTGAAACCTTCTGAATACTCTTGAGACAGCAGATTGGCTCAAGTTTAGTTGACGAGCGACTTCTTGTTGACTGTGGCCTGCTTGCAACAAAGCAACAACTTGTGTGGCGTCTTCCGGCATAGTATCCATGGGTTTGTGAAAACAATGAATTAAACTTGCAGAGATGTGTACAGATGAACGTCCGATAAGCGACTGATAAGAAATATCGGTTCACGTGGGATTTTATAGGGGAGTGCGGCGCGCAACTGGTGAATTCCGTTCAGACTGCATTTTGCTACGCTTACGTTCAAATCGCATTCATTTGAAAAATATTGTACAGATTTTAATGATAATGGTGTCATTGTAAAGTAAAAACATTAGGGTTTCAATAAAAAAATGTTTTTTGAAAATCGGTTAAGCCATTTAAAAAATATACGCCTTTTTGTGCGCTCTGAAGGGGTGAGTCGATTTAGCTGCACAGAAGTGTATATCCACATTAGAAATCATCATTAGGATAAACTGGATAGCAATTCCAGACTTGCAATGCAAAACAAACTCATCCTGTATCTCTGTCGGTTACTTCCAGAGACTTTTCACTTCAGGAATTTGGTTGTAGACTCAGAATTTTATATTAACCCTTAACGCTGGCGAGTTTCTTCCCTGCATGTCTCTCTCCCTCGGTACTTTTGTTTTTCTTGAGAAAAAAGAAGCTAAAAGAAAATTTTTTATTGGCTAAAGTAATGCGCGGAAATTTAAATTTGACCTCTTAAATGTAAGATTATTTTATTGTCCCTTAGTCAGTGGAAAAAATTACAGAATTAAGTAGCAAATTAACAGCAGGAGAGTGCCAATTATCTACCCCTGCAGAGTTCGTACCCGTGTACATCAACCCGGCTGCAAGACAGACACATAGGAACTTACATGTGTATGTCTTACCGGCTTGAAGGGTTAACAATTTAAATGCTAATGATATTTTAAACTTTCACTGTTGAAGACTTCTCGGTGTGAATATCTGTACATGGTTAGGGGACAATCCAAAGAGAGGTCCTTTTCCATATAGAACCTCCTTGGATCTTGAACGTAAATGCATGTGTTTGTCTTGCATGGAAACCTGTGTCCTAGAAAAGGGAATACTGGCTGTTGAACAACTCCTCTTTGTTTTTCATCTGGCTGACAGTTGCAATACCACTTTGGCCTTTGTTTCTGGTAAACGGGAGGTCTTCATGTGATCCCGAGATCAATCCGCAGGGCACAGCCCTCTACTTTGATAGTAGGTTCAGCTAGGGTATGGGGTTACGTTAATCCTTTTCTGTTCAAGTATAGTTTTTATGTATTCTGGCTTTTTTTTTCTTTGTAGTCATGAATCCCTGTATCTGGCCTTATGATGGTGCAGAGCATCAATTTTCCCTTCCTCATTTTTTTTGGGATGATATTAACAACATTATTAAGAATGTACATGATGTTGAGTGCTTTTTCAGGATTCTACAGACCCCAAGGCAGAATTTTTTTTATCTTTCTGCAACGGTTGATGCTAAGACGAAAAACTTTCTGTGGATGCATTTTAGTAATAAATTAATCATAGAGATTTTATAGGTGAATAAGTAAGCAATTTACACAAGATCAATTCTTTGTTTTTATTGAGCTTAGTAAATACTTTAAATTCAATAAAATACTATACTATATCTTTCTGCGGCCCTCATTTTCGTTCTGCTACAATGTCACGCCTGTCGCTTAATCTGCTTTGGGGCTACAGAAATCCTTATGCTTCCAATTACACCCTATATCTTGGTATCCCAGCACAGAAGAAAGTTGGAATATCTTCTGTCATTACAAATCTTGTGATATTTAAGACCTGATGTTACATATAGCAGATCCAGTGGACTGCCCAGAAAGACTCTTAGTACTTTTAGATATCTTCCATTAACAATCGTATTTCCTCATCATATACTCTTGAGAGAGAATAAAAAGGCCACTACTACTCTGAATGTACAACAATTCTTCAGGACCACTAAAATAAGTGATCAAGTTGAAGTACTTGGAAGAGATTTCATTCAGAACTCTAGTTCTTTCAGTTTATCGTCTTTATAAAATTTTGTTGAAACAATTACTTCCTGATTATTGACATACAGTAATCACCAAACCTTTTGCTAAACATAGGAAAGATATCAGTGAACCTAATACAGTGCAACTTGGATAATTCGAAGCTGAAGGGACCACTACAAAACTTCGAATTATCCAAGACTTCGAATTAAACAAGTTACATCTTTTAACTTTAATTAGAGGTCCACTGAATGCTTGAAAAGATTATTCTGTCAATAAGTAAATATTTATTCAGAAAGATCATGGTATGAAAGACTTAAACACTATATGTATGTAAACAAAATAAGATTTATATTACGTAAGCTACAGTATATATTACATTCAATACAGAAAATTATAGTTTTTCATAAAATTGTGCAATATCTGATTGTTTTGTAGAATTCAGTCGCTTAAAGCTAGCAAAATCATCAATCATGTTTAGTGAACGGAAAACAGCTTCACTTACTTTGGTTTGTCCTTCAATGTACCGACGAAATTCGGCGCTATCTCGTACTCATTGGCGATTTGGCATTTCTTCTTCACACCCTTTTCCACCTCACGAATGACGGCGACCTTTTCAGCGAACGTTAAATTCTTGTACACGCGTGGTTTACTGAAAGACATGGTGACACTGACAGCAGGAAGCTCGAATGACGTCTGAAGCGTCACGCGTCGAATGGCGTCACGTATCGAACGGTGGCGGGAAGGGGATTTCAGTTGTCACGTGTCGAATTTCTTAACGATGAAACTCCGAAAAGTCCGTTATGGTTCGAAATTTTTTATAAAAAACTTCGAATTAAGGAAGTTGAACTTCGAATTATCCACGATTTTTTAACATTGATTTAATAAGAAATTCAAGGGACTAAGAGAAATATTCGAATTAACCACGATTTTGAATTAAAGACGTTCGAATTATCCAAGTTGCACTGTAATTACATTTCTAATGCACTTACTAGATGCTTGTGCAAATACTGGAATGTACGGTGAATTTATGATTAGTTTGGATTCTTGAAAAGAACAACATTTTGCACTTATAGAACATGTCTTTCAAATCTTCAGGCTTTCTCATTAATATGATTCTCAAATAGCATTTCATCTGCAGAATCCAACTCATGATTCTGTTGTTCTCTCCAACAAATGACATTTTTTCACCAACCATCCTTCCGTCATGCCACCTTTCAGACATTGGTTGAAGGTGGCATGATATGCATAGGTTTCTCCCAAACCTATGAATTGCTTCGTCATCTAGACTACTTGCTGCACATTGGAAATATTTGAAGGTTAACTGTGATTTTTCATTCTGGACCTTCAGTAAAACATACACATCTCCAACATTCTTCCGGTCTCTGCTCTCTGATCTCTTTCCTGTCATCAAGAACTTCACATATTTTATGCATATGGTTCAAAGAGGTTGTAATATTTTTTACTGAGAATTGTAGTCGAGTGATCATCTGTTTTCACTGTGGAGTTACAGGTACACAGTTCATGAAGAACTTTCCAATGCTCTTATGTATAGTGACTAAGAGTGTTAATAGCCTTATGCATCACAACCTGATAGTCCATTATATATACATCATTTTTGGATTTACTGAACTGTTTGACACACAGCACTATTGTTTTGTGCAAGAAACCAATGCATATTAGAATTCCTGACAATGAAGTTGGCTCTCTTTGGCCAGTTGGGCCATTATCTTTCCAGTGAAGCCAATTCCAGTATCTGCTGGCAATTTTTGTATCACATGTTATTAACTGGAATGAAATAACCAGGAATGAAATAAGCTTACATCTTAATAAACTTCATTGAGCTTATCCTGCTCTGTCATCTTGTAAAGATATAATGTTTTCTTTGCCGAGATGATGTTATTTTAATGCATCTTTTACTGGACATACTAGGTTATCAAGCTAATGTCTACATCTTCAAGAAAGACCTCCAGTGTGTACTATTTGCACAATTACTTTAAACTATTCATCATATTTTACTCATATATTATATGAGTGTCCTGCTTTTTATCGACATCGTCATCAGTGTTTTTATTCATTTTTTTGTATAAAATATATCAGTCCAGATATCTAGTTTTAAATAATAGCAATCTTTTACCCAGTTATAAAATTTATTCATCTTTGTGGCCTTGTCACACTTATTTTATTTTACTTTGTACTGCACTGATTTTATTACACTATTTGTTAATGTCCTTCATTACTAAAATGCGGTCATTAAATCTCCAGTCTTTTAATTTTATAAATTTGTAATTTTATCCTTTAGCTATGTAGTAATTTTGTTATCCATGATAGCTTTATATTTTTTTTTATTCCTTGTATTCCTTTGACCTTGGTATTGTATTGTTCAGTATTTTTTCCTGCAACTTTTTTATTTTCTTTCCTCGGTGCAACTTAGCCTAAGACTCTCTTGCACCATAAAAACCAAAGAAACAAACTGATTTTAGATAGGTTTCTTTTATTATATTAGATAACCTGATATTTCTTTAGTCATAGGGATGATGTGGCGTTTTGTCAAAGATAGCTTTTGTTTCTCCAATTCATCATGCTTCCTATGTACAAAAATCAATGACAAGTATAAACAGAGCAACTATTCAAAGTACGAAACGCTTCCTACAAAGCTTCCCATGCTCTACCATCATTTGATGTTTGTAATTCAGTTTGGAGAGATCTTAAAACACTATAACTAGATAGCATACTGTACTTGAACTTGCTATCATTCCAAACTTTACTGATAAAGTATTAAGCATAGTAGTATTTTTCACTGTTAAAATAGAACTGTTTTAATCGACTTAAAACAGTTGAGATTCATGAGGAATATCTTAGTTAGCAAATAAAGATTATTCTAAAAAAACAAAATCATAATTATATATATATATTTATATATAGGCTATTGGTTGTTTAGTAGTTGTTGTAGATATTTTTTTTATTTACAATTACCTATATTTGTCTTTTAAAATCGAATATTACTTTATAAATCCACTTATTGAAATTGTTAAGTTGTAATTTTTAATTTCAAAATAGAATTTTTATTAGTTGCTTTGCCATTGGGAAAGCATATATACTTCAGGCTTCACTAAATTGCAGATGGTATATATCAAATGAAAGTTTTTTTTTTTATTTTAATTATTATTATTTGTCAGTAATCATCATTCCAATACTAACAAATGGTAGTCTATTTATGTCACAAAAATTACTATAAAGGTGTAAATGTAAGCTGCAAATCCATTTACTGGTGGTGAATGTAAATTAACTGAAACAGTATAAAATAAATTTAAACAAAAACTGGTAAGAAAAAAAGGGGGATAAAATTTATCTTACAACAGATACATTCTTAGGAGTGTACAAATAGAGTGTACAAATATATATATTTCATTAATTTATTTGGATAAAAAAAATAGTTGATTCTTTGTAACATCTTTTTTCCTTTCATCAGAGACAATTAATCTAAAACACAGTCAGTCATTTGCAGTGTCTGTTTGAGGTGATGGATTACTTTGATCAGGGCCGCGCCAAGGCATGTTGGCGCCGGGGAGCCAGGCAAAAGTTGCCGCTCCTAATAAGCTAAATTTATTTTAGCCTAAATTTAATATTTTTCATAATAAAATAAATATGTATATAATTACATATTTTGCATATATTTCCATTCCATTAGTATTTCTACATTAAATTATTTGCCGCCAGCCCTGGCACCCCCGCTTGGCTTTGCCCTGACTTTGATGATCTTAACCATTTCTTCTGGTGATAATTTTCCCTGAAAGTGCTTGTAATATCCCTATTTTGAAAAATAGTGCTGTCTTACTGTTTTATCCTATTGACTGCCAACTTTAATTCTTCTAACAGCCTGTTCACTCATCAGCAAATCTTCTTACTGTTTGATTTCATTTTTAATAGTAGAATAGTATGATTAAAATTACTTGTAAGCAATTCAACACTAGTGCAGTGACCTGATGGCATCATTATTTAAATTTTAAGTAGTATTAAAGATATTGCAAGGAATTGTAGGATTATGGATAAATTTCAATTGACTTTTCAAAATTTGTGTTTTACTAATTATGGGAATATTCTAATCTGTGTTACTGATGTATAGTGCTAATCACATATTTTGGTGAGCATTGTATTTGACCCTTTTACATACTATGCTCATAGATCTTTGGATATACTTACAGGTTTCTTTGCATCTAAGTTTTGATTGAAATGTTCATTTTCTTGGCGTGCTTCATCGTTAAAGTAAATGCACCTATATTCTAAATTAATCTGACTAACCTTCCCTTGAAAAATAACAATTTCTATCCTTATTTGCTTACTATCCCATTGTTTTTATCTATAGAAAAATGCTGCTTTAAATTTTATAAACACTTGCATAATGGAAGTAACTAATTTTTAAATTCATATTTATTACATTGCTTTCAGACATATTTAAAGTTATGTATAATCAGAATCAGCAGAGAAAGACTTCCTTATATGGCAAAATCTGATCACTGACATTCGCCTGGAAATCATGACGTCAACATAGAAATGGCGTCTTTGCAATGGCAAATTACTGTCAGCATGCAAGAGAAGACATTACACTCCTAAACCTATAATTTGAAACATTTTTCAATATTTCAAAAGTTAGTGATGAAATACGTATTTCTAAAGCTGTGGATAGAACAGCTACTACAACAACTTTGTCCGCTTAGACGGTGTAGAAAATTGTAAGGTCTTTTTGCAGGAAATAGTTCACCTCTCCAGACATGAAGCAGATTCATATAAAGCCAGTGGAGGATATGGATAACTTTGACTTATATATTGTTAGAGCCACTATCAGTGAAATTATTCGTGAGAATGAATACCCAACGCTTGATATCATTCAATCGAAGCTTCAGTCAAAGGTTGAATTCAATGGAAGCAAAACATCTTGCAGTGAATTCTTCACATGAAGCTGGGAATGAAGTATGGAAGAATTAATATGAAGAAATTCTGCATCGACATTACATAGTCAAGCCAAGTTATTAAAAAATTATAAAATTATTAAAATAGAAAAGATAATACAAAAATATATTCATAACTGTAGAAAATACAAAAACCAGAATGTTTTCGTTATGTTTATAAGATTCAGTTATCAATTTTATCAGTTCTGTTAGGTCCTGGAAACATCAATCTAGAAGCAAATTATGTCATGAAAGTTTTTTCTTTCATGAAATGGACTTAATGTATAATGAATTGATTTTCCTGAAAATTTTTGCTCTGCTCTCTTGTGATAATAAAAAAAAAAGTATTATTTATTCACTGGTATTATCCTTAAATCAAGTATGTTAACTTTTTCTGACTAAATTTTAATTCTGTAAATAATTAGACGGTTAATTGTATCTAATGACTATATCATAAGTTTTGTTCCTTTCCACTACATCCATATAAAACACTAAAATCCATTACAGAATTGAGTAATGAAGTTAATAGGAAAGATAGAGTTAAAGGAGTTGCAGTAACAGAGATATGCATGCCTTTCTTGAAAGTGATGTCGAGTTATATTATCTACATGTTAGAGCAGTAACAGAGAGAATCCTATTATTTTTGAGAATGTGAAGTTTCCCTTTATTAATTTTCTGATAAATATTTCCCCCCTCCCCCTCGTGTTTAAATATTTTTGAAATTGTTATAAATGTAGTCTTTAAACAATAGGGAAGATATATTTTATTAAACTTTTGCAATTAGGGTAACAGCAACAAGCTTGTGTCGTCACAGGAAGTTGTGCATTACTAGATAAACTATAGCATCAAAAGCTTTCACTAACGCTACTGTAAAACAACTTTTTCTTAACTTTCATAGTATTAACATACGTTTCATTAAAGTCATTCTGTTTTTTGTGAAATCTCTATATTTGCAGATGTTCATAATCTCATATATTTTTCAAATACTCATCTACTTCTCTCTCTATTCTCGTTTGTCTGTTACCACCCATAGCTTTCAATGAAAATATCCCTATGTTTTAGGATCTATGCGAATGAATAAAAAATTACAATAGAATGTGTAATAATCTCATTCATTGAGTTGGAACTGAATCAGCTCGGGTGTCAAATTAATCATGAAATTAAATATGAATTATAAAAGATTTTGGAAGAAAAGCTGTGACTGCATCTATTGAGAAAGTTGTTTTTGTTTTTTGTTCAAATTCCCACACTTCATGATTTAGAGGGGAGAAGAAGTAAATGGAACATCTGATTCTTCATATAAGTTTTCAATCAAAAGGTATTTGGGTTTGATGTAGCTGTATTCTCCCAACGGCTTCATAGTGAAGTCAACATGATGGCTATCAAGCTTTAAATTAGACAAATAGTTAAACAAAAAGTTTTCTGGCAAGATTAGTGACGAGATTCTTTCAAGGTATCTATTGGTTTGGCTAATAAGTAATGGCCGTTTTTTTCAATTTTCAATGCTCAACAGTGCCGTGCACGCATCCCATCTTCTCCGCCAACTCCCGAGTGGTTTGGCGCGCGTCTTCATGCAAAAGTTGATTCAAACGCTCTTCATCAAATTCGACTGGTCGCCTGGAACGAGGAGCGTCCTTAAGGTCGAAATTGCCGTCTTTGAACTTCGCAAACCAATTTCGAGCAGTTCTTTCAGGCATAGAGCCTTCCCCGTACACAGCACAAATGTCGCGAGCAGCTTTTGCGGCCTTAGCACCTTGATTGAACGCAAAAAGAAGAAGGTGTCGAAAATGCTCGGTTTTGTCGAGTTGGCACTCCATTTCAATGATCTGAAAAGTAACAAAAATTAAGGTCAACAAAAAAATCTAATACACTATCTTATAGAGAAAAGAAAGCTCTTTCGAATAACACAAAACAATATGCCAAAACACTTTATTCAAACACTTTAATTCAAATTGAAAAAAACGGTCATTACTTATTAGCCAATCCAATATATCTGAGATATTTCTACTGATTTTTTTATGAATGGATCTCTAAATATTGTTATTATTCACTAGGTGTCCCCTCCCCCTCATGAATCACTTTCCATTTCTGATCAAAAATTTCATAACTTGAAATTATTCTGTAAAACCAAAATGTTCTGAGTTTGAACAAGAACAAAATGAAAAAATTAACATGCAAAAAGAAAGATTATATTTTGAATGGATAAGATTGTATTTTGGATTGTTAAAGATTGAAAATACATTATTAAGATTTATGTATCAGTTCTGATTGCATAAATTACTGCTTTATTTGATCAGAACCCTTTGTAATAATCTTCTGGGAACTATTAATACATTTGGGTTGATTTCAATAACTTCTGTTCAACTTTTATATAATCTTTCTTGGGCTAAAACAAATTATTGACATGTAACTGATCAAAACAAACTCGTGGTTGGGTAAACATAGAAAGCCATCTAAATAAGTTGTCAAAATTCCTGGAAAAATATCTGAAATGTCAACAAGTGAAATCTAAACATATATAAAAAAAAAAAAATGTTAAGAAATAAGCATTTCAAAATAATAATTTTCCATAGTGCATCATCCAAGTCTATCACTTTATTGTCTTCATTGTTTCTTTACATATGATTTCATGTCTGTCCTTTGTGCTTCTTATAAATGACAGTTACCTAAA
>JAFIDM010010028.1:37479772-37513819 GCA_023159025.1 Thereuonema tuberculata | reverse complement strand
ATTTCATGTCTGTCCTTTGTGCTTCTTATAAATGACAGTTACCTAAAAGACAAAAACTGTTGGTAGGTACGAATTCCATATTCTTCTCTTATCCTTCCTCTATTGTTCATATTTCTAGTAAAATAGTCTTCTTAACACTCTGTCGGGCGCAACTGATCAGCTAGGCACACCTCGAGCTCTTGGGTTTGCCCCGCCCCCTCTAAATGTCATCCCGACTTCTTCATCCTAGTAGCTTCCCCTCTTCTAGTGCCATTAACAGTGGTAAGATCAGTTAGTGATTTTCTATCGTCATTTCCGGTTGACAGACAAAATGATCTAATAGGCTCATTGCGCCCAATTATGTTTTCAACTGGAAATGAAGAAAAAAATTACTAACTGACCTTGCCACTGTTAGTGGCACTAGAAGAGGGGAAGCTTCTAGGATGGAGAAATGGGGACGACATTTAGAGGAGGCGGGGAAAACAAAAGAGCTGGAGGTGTGCCTAGCAGATCAGCAGAGTGTTTTAAATTTCCAAATCCCATCAACTATTCCAAATCCTATCGATAACGGCAACAGACGTTTTTTAACATGTGTGTGCTTAATAATAACAGTTAACAATTGTTTTTTGTAAGAAAATAAGTTTATATATGTAGAAAAGATTAGTAAATCAAGCAGTGCCTCCCAGGCTCAATGCGCCCGACGGAGTGTTAACATATTTATTTTAATATATTTCATGACGGAGTAGAAGTTAAGAAGACAAAACTGTTGGTGTTTATATGTGATGTTTTATTATTAATATGCATTTACTTCTAAATTTTGCATTTTTAGACCTTTTACAGTCATTTAACGTTGCACTTTTAACTTGTTAATAAACATTTGAAATTCATTGTAATGCTATTTATTTATTTTAAATGTCACCCTTTAACTCTTAACATTTTTATTTCAGTTTCCGATGCATTCACCAGAGTAAAAAATAAATCATTTTAAAAAACAACCTCCCATAGTCCTAATCCCATTGGTATGTATGGAAAAGTTATGATCTCCTTCTGCTTTGCAAGTGCTTGCCTCTGCAGAATTCTCCCATTTCAAATTTAAAGGCTTTTTTTTTTTTTATATAGTCTTTGGCAGCTGGGATCTACTTTTTCTTGCATGCTTTACTCTCATAACTTCAGCATTATAGTAATGTCTTTATTTGTAACGCCTTTAGTTTATTAATATAGCATTGCATTGTTAAACTAATTCATTTTAACTAAACAAAACAAATAAAAAATTGCTTGTCATTGCATCTTAAGTCTCCAAATCTTCCACTATCATTAATTGCATCTTCTTTAACTCATATGGCATTTGAAAATTGATCTAAATTTCATTTGAACAAAACTTATGTAACTATATCTGCGGCAAAACTTTCTTAATAACAGAAACAGTTACAAAGGCTGTATTACAGTTTGCATTTCAGCACAGAAACTTTGAAAATTATTCTACATCAATAAAGCAGTAGAACAATGAGAAAGCTCCTTATTACATTATTGCAATTCATTATTATTGTTACTTCATTGTGTTCATAGTTATGGTAGAAGATATTAAACTTTTTTTTTTCTTTATGAAAAATCAACTTGAAATGGAACTTTACATGTAAATTTAAATGAACACATTTAAGTTCTCTTGCCATTTCTGTGATGAAATATCAACACTGTAGTACAGATTCTTTGTTTTGCAAATAATTTTGTTGTAATTGAATGATCAAGTTAGCTTTGCCACATATAGTTTCGCCACAAGCTTTTACTAACTTGCTAAATGTAAGTTATTTTAAACAACATTTCCTTTACCTTTTCCTGTTAACTTTAATTGCATTGTTCACTGTACAATTCTTCATATCAACTTAAATTCTTTATTCAGTTTCAATTTTGAAAGCCAAATGAAATTACAGTGATTCTTTACATCAAAGGTAATTTGAGTAAACAAGAAAAAAAAAAAACAGACACTAGTAAACCAAGGTTTTTTTTTTTTTTTTTTTTTTTTTTAGTAACACTTACAGCAAAAGGCTGTTGAATTATAAAATTTTTGAAGCATTTTGCTTGTTTAGTTTGATGGTTCGTATGATCTTAAAGGTGACTTTGAAGTTGATGATTGGAAACTTCGAAAAACTGTAACTGTTTTGATCATAAGAGAGCATCAAAACAAAACAAAAAATGGTTCTTGAAATATTTGTTCACAAAAACATTCCTTAACGGAATATAATGTAATTAAATTCCCTCCAAAAGTGTAATGCTCGTATTTTAAATGTTGTTGTTGGAATCCAGATTTTCATTTTTTTTCTCCCGATCTTCAGTATCATTTATTAAATGAGTAGTGCCATTTCAAAACTCGCCTTCTCCATTTTTGAAAATTTTTCAGAAGCAACAAAAAACTGATAATTTTAAAATTGTAGTATTATTTTGATAATTTTTTTATTATAATTTGGACTAAAAGTCCCCCAAAAATTTTCAAAAATGGAGAAGGCGAGTTTTGAAATGGCACTACCCAAATCATTTTATTATTATTTAACAATTAGAACTGAATTAGGCTAATTTTAAATCAATAATACGATTTTTATTATATAAATATTTCGTCCTTTTCAAGATTTAGAGTATAAAATTTTCCATATGTATTTTCATTAAGTTTATGACAATTGTTCAGAAACCTACTTGCATGTTTGTGCATATCTTTATTATTATTATTATTATTTACGATAATTCCCATTTAAAGAGAGCGTTTGAACTTGAATTCCTCTATGATGATTGTTTGTGTTTTCTCTGTGCCCAAATTTTCTTCATATGTTCACTGTGTTGTTTCTTACGCTCCGCTGTCCATTTACATCCCTGCCTCTTCTGTGTTGTGGTGTCAAATGTATGTTTTTTGATAGTGTTCCTGAATTTCTTTCTATCTTCTGCATCATCTATTGTCATTTGTGTCTGTCTGAGATCCTCCTCGACTTCTTTTATCCATTTCGTTTTTCCCCTGCCTGAATTGATGACCTCAAGAATCCGTCTTGAAATTCTGTCTTCGTTCATCCTGTGAATATGTCCGTAGAACTGCATTCTTCTTTTCCTGAATGTATCCGTAATCCTATTAGTGTGTTTATAAATTTCTGATGCTGGTCTCTTCATCCAGATTCCCTGTTCCTGTACCAGTCCCAAGATTTTCCTGAGAATTTTTCTTTCTTGTTTCTCTATTTCTTTGATTTTCGCTTGTCCACCAATTTGTGTCGTTTCAACAGCATATAGTGCCTCAGGTAGTACGACAGTGTTGTAGTGTCTTAATTTTGCGTTAATGGATATGGACTTTTTGTTGTAATAATTCCACGTGAGTTTGTATGCTCTTTGTAGTTTTCTTATTCTTTTCTCATTGGCCCTTAGGTTGATCCCTGATGGTTGGATAATTTCTCCTTGGTATTTAAAATGCAGTACTTATATAATTTTCCCATGGGTTGTTTCAATAGGTAATTTGTCTTGTGGCACTCTTTCTATATATTGTGTTTTCTCATATGAAATTTGCAAGCCAGTTTTTCGTGCAATTTCGTGTAGTTTTTCTACGGTGTTTGTGGCCTCTTTTCTATTATTTGTGAGGATTGCGAGATCATCCGCAAATGCTAAGCATTTCACATGGAATCTGTTCTCTTTTTTTATGCCAATTTGGATTCCTTTGACTTCTTTTTCCCACGTTCTGATAATTTTCTCAAGAAGGATATTAAAGAGCAACGGCGAGAGCCCGTCACCCTGTCGCACTCCAGTATGGATTTCAAATGGATCGGAGATTTCCCCTAAGTATTTAACCTTGGAGGTTGTGTTAGTTAACGTCTGTTGGATGATTGCTCTTGTTTTTCTGTCGATGCCGAATTCTTCCAATGTGTTGAAGAGGATCTCTCTGTCTATAGAGTCGTAGGCTTTCTTAAAGTCCACAAAAGTGACCACCGTGTTTCTGGTGTTTCTCATCTGGAGAATCGTTTTAAGATTCCAGATCTGTTCTATGCAAGAGCGTCCCTTGCGGAAACCAGCCTGATATTCTCCTATCTGTGGGTCAGCTTGTTCCTCTAGTCTATTCAAAAGGACTTTTGAGAGAATTTTGTAAGTGACTGGCAAGAGTGAGATACCCCTGTAGTTATTCAGATCCGTTTTGTCCCCTTTCTTGTATAGTAAGTGGATGATTGCGCATTTCCATTCCGCAGGGATCTGTTCGGTTTCCCAAATGTCTAATATGATCCTGTGGATTCTTCCCGTTAACTTTTCATCGCTTAATTTCCAGAGTTCTGCAATAATTCCATCTTCTCCTGGGGCTCTGTTGTTTTTCAGTGCTTTGATAGCTTCTACTACTTCCTTGGTGGTTGGTGGTTCAGCCTCGGGATTTGGTGTGGATGTTTGAAGTGGATATCATCTGTGGGACCCTCGCAGTTGAGAAGTTTGTTGAAGTAGTCAGCGAGGATTTGGCAGTTATTCTTCGTGTGGGTTTCTAGTGAGCCATCTGGTTTCTTGAAGCAAAGATTGGGTGGCTGGTATCCTATGGTATATTCTTTAAAAGTCTTATAGAAATTCCTGGTGTTATTTTTCTTAAAATCTTGTTCTATTTCCTCTAATCGCCTTTTGTCGTAATTTCGTTTTTCCCTCCGAATTGTTTTTGATGCTTGTTTTCGGATTTCCAGGAATTGTTGCCATTTTTCTGATGTTTTGTTACTATTGAAGTTTTTCCAGGCTTTCACCCTTTCATCAGTTGCAAGGTCACATATTGTATTCCACCATCTGTGTTTTCTCTTTTTCGGAGGTTGTCCCAATTTCAATGTGGATTTGAGGACGTCCGCGAGTTCTGGCCAATTTGTGGTGTTTGTTTGATTTCGTGTAAGATGTTTTGCTTGTTGAGTTTTAAGTATTCCGGGTCTGGTCTCAAAACTTTGTTTAGTTTTGGTTTTCTCTTGTTGGGTTGTAGCCTGGTCTTTATCTGTAAGAGATGGTGGTCTGATTCGAAAAAACTTCTTCTTGTTTTCACATTCAGAATTTCTGCTATGTTGCTCTTGGAGATGGCCACATGGTCTATCTGGAACTCTCCCAGCATTGTGTTGGGCGACTTCCAACTATAGAGTTTCTTTTTGGGTTTCTCAAATTGTGTTGATATAATCACGAGGCCGAAATTGTCGCAAAAGCTTATCAATCTTTCCCCATTCCTGTTGGTTCTCTTGTGCGCTGTATGGATTCCTGTGATTTTCCTGAATTTTTTTTCTTTGCCTAGTTGTGCGTTAAAGTCGCCTAATAGGATTATTACATGGTGCTTGGCAATTTTGTTAGTAGTCTCTTCCAGATCATTCCAGAAGTCATCTAATTTCTGAGGGTTTTTCTTGTTATAGTCGTTTGTGGGTGCGTGTGCATTGATCAAAGTATATGCCTTGTTAGCCGATTTGACGGAGAGCGTTGATATGCGTTCTGAAGTGGAGTTGAAGTCGATGACGGAATCCCTGATGGATTTGTGGACCGCAAATCCTGTACCCAACTGTTTGAGTCCTTTCTCGTTGATTTTAACTGCTGGTTTTCCCTTGTAGATTCTGTAGTTTTCTGTGTCAAAATGATTTTCATCTGCAAATCGCGTTTCCTGGATTGCAAGGATTTTGATGTGGAATTTTTCCAGTGTGTCTGTAAGTTGTTTCATCTTGCCCAATTTGAAGAGTATTTGTATTAAGTGTGCCGATGAAGTGTCTGTGTTTTGTACGTAACCTGTTAGAAGAGTTCTGATTCTCAATAATAGACTTATCATGATGATCCTGGTCCCCCGGGATCATCCTGGTCCCCCGGACTTATCCTGGTCCCCTGGTCCCCCGGAATCCGATGACCAGGTAAAGTCAGCCTCACGACTGGTGCCCGGGATAGTGGATTCATTCCTTGTATTCTCATCATGTTTGGCTTTCAAGTTGAAAAGTAGGTTTGGTGGTGGTCCTTTCGAGGAAAGACCACGGGGAATACGACTTGATTGTTGAGATCAAGAAGCTTGTTGTTGCAGCTCCCCCATCTAGAACAGACGCTGACCATTACCCGCTGGATACCAGACAGACGGTAGTGGGTTTACACATTGTGTTAGTTTTTGGTCCGCCCTGGGTATTTAATTTCCCCAGTACCACCTATATCTAGGAGGCTATCCCCTATCCGCCACCTGGGGACGTGCCCGATGGGGGTACTAACAACCCCACACGGGATCTTTATTATTATTATTATTATTATTATTATTGCTTAGGACATTGAATTTTTTTCATGTCGTAAATTCTTTCATTTAGCTGAGATTTTAGGTAATTATTACCTACTAATACCCTATTACCCTAATTATTACCAACACTTAATATAATTAAATGAATATCCTTATTCTTGTTAAAATAATGTTTCTATCTATCATTTTTCCTTCAGTAACATTGGCTGATAAGTCTTCCAAAAAGGACTTTGGATTCATATGGAATTTTTTTTCCTTTTTACTTGAACTCATCATTACTATAATTACAAACTCTTTATCTCTTTCTTGTTAACAGCCTACGACTTTTCTGTTATAATCTTTAAAAATGACTTATAGATCATAACTGCAAAATTAAAACAAAAATGCTTCATGATAGTTCTCTAAAATCCATTTGTCTTCATATTTCAACAAAGATGGCATTTGTAAAGTTTAGAAAGACAATGTGTCTTCGAAAATTTCTATCTGCATTTAACAAACCATAGAGTTTTAAGAAGAAGAAAAAAAAAAAAAAAACGTTTCTTTGTGGCTTTTGCTTCCCTGTAATACATTTTTCTTTTCTTCTCAATTTTTAATAGCCTCTAAACTTATTTTCTAAATTCACAATTTGTTTTGTCAATGAACAACTACATTTCTTCATTTCTTCTTCATTGTCGTTTTTTGCAGTCTTGCCATACAGATATTACAAAATTGAATGCCTACTATATCTTGTATATTTAAAAAAGAAAAAAATTGTATGCTTATTCACATTCTAATCACAAATTGCAAATCAATCAACATATGTTCTGATATTAGGAAATTATTACATGGATGAATTCATGTAATTTTTTATTTAAACAGGAAATTCATCTTGCATTCATGGATTGGGTACTTTTTCCTGTTCTGAAAACATCATTTGATCCCCATATTTTCTTTTTATACAAAAACAAAATGGAATAGTAAGAAACTGAATTTTTTTCATGCAGTTGTATTTCTGAATATGTCAAAACTCCCTTACTTAAAGGACCTTCGACAAAAATTCAGTAATTTTACACCAGCTCAAGAAAACCATAGTTAAGTTAATGTTATTTCTTAAAGTTAATGAGCAAAACTATATTGAAAAGAGAATATTTCAGTTCGTCAATGAACTCTTGTGTTTGATGTAAGCCATGATTGCATTTTAGTGAAAGAACAGGAAAGAATAAATGATTATAATGCTTTGAGACATTGTAGGCTTATTAGTATTGCTGTTAAGTATGAAATTCCTGCAATCAAAATATTCCAATGAAATCTTTATTCTCTTGTACAACTACTTTCCTGAGTGCTGCATTGATGGCACGTAGTAGACAGTTGAAGCCAGCCTTCTGACAATCATTTCATCTTTCATATCAATTTTTACAGTTGAGTTGTGTTGATGGGGCGAGATCAGTAAGCAGAATTGGAACTAGTATAAAACAGTCACATTTAAACCCACAGTTGTTCTATATAGTGTTAATCTAGCTGTGACAAACCTTTTAAACTGATATTATAATTTTTTACCAAATTAACCCACCATTGATCGGAACTTCTGTAAGATTCAAGATAGTTTTCAAAAATGGAAACACACACAAACTTGGGAACTATTATTTTAAAGTATAAACCTGTGGCTTAGATGGAGTTTGAAATTCCATCCCACGAAAAGCCACAATTTTTTGAAGCTATTAAATTGCACATTACATTTTGTGGTTCTTCTGATCAACTACGGGGATTTGTGCTGGCACACATACATTAGTTATTATCAAAACAATATGTTTTTTGTAATCAAATATATTTGTGTATGTTTAGAAATACTATTATAAATCCCTTTATACTTTGAAATCAACCTGCCTAATTCTGTATAAAATTAAAACCAAGAGTATAGGAAAATTTTAAAAAGCGGATAGTAGTAATTTATGTTTGTAGCCTGTTAAACACTGATCCCAGTCTGCTTTTGTTTTATGCTGTCTTTCTTAATCATCATCATTATTCAAAACTGTTTCCTGTTTTATTCATTTGCAGTCAGGTTTTCTAATTCTGTTGGATTTGGTTTAGTCTTCATCAACAGTCAATCAAAACTTTTTGAAAATTACTTATATTGATTGTTTCAATTATGCAATCTTTAATGTTTCAGAATGCTTATGCTCTCATAAAAACAAAAGGGGAATGAAGGTTTTGCTAAATCTAAAACAGCCTTTAACTATATCAACCATCATTGATTATAAAACTAACAAAGTTTATATTAACAAGTGCTTTATTGTAGGAAAATAAAATTCTAAAGGTTGGGTTTTGGGTTTTGATTTTTATGCAACTTGGACGTGCAGATAACGAGTCTTGATACTTGAATTGCCTTAGATGTCAACTTCTTTTTTTTTTTTTTTCCTGAATTCTGGAATTGTCATTAGTTCAATCGTACACCATCGTACAATTAAAAATCACTTACTGAAACTACACTGTTGCTCAACTGAAAGTGGACACCTGCCGTATTGGAACAACCCATGCAAATTCGGGCAATAATTTGAATATATTCGTTATAAAACAACACGATCATGTACAGTTGGAGTTATTTGGTGTCTAACCACGTGCTGAGGTAAAACGCCACCATCAAAGCAGCTGAGCGATTTTCAATGTGGAGTGGTCATAGGCTGCCACATTAGTGGCCAGAGTGTGCGAGCCGTAAGAGCGACACTGAACCTGCCAAAGTCGACCGTGGATGCTATTATCACGAAGTGGAACGTGAAGGAGTGGAAACATGACGTCATGGAGGTGGCCAAACCCGCATGCTGACCTAGAGAGATTGGAGGGCCCTGAAGCGGTTGGTATGGCAGAACAGAGCTGATCCAGCGGAACAATGGCGGCAGGACTTCCAGCAGACAACGGGAACAACTGTCAGTACCATGACGATTTGTTGGGAGCTCCATGCCTTAGGGTACACCAGTCGGGCTGCTGCCTACAAGCCTAGCATCACCCATGTAAACACCCAGCTTCGTGTGGCCTGGTGTAAAGAGCGATGGTCTTGGTCAATGGGCCACTGGAAAAGCATTATGTGGAGAAACGAATCACGCTTCACACTCTACCGATTGAATGGGCACACTGTGGATGTGGCGTTTGCCAGGGGAGTGGCTGCTACCTGAGTGTGTCATCCCAACATGTTTGGTGATGGTATGGTCATATTTCTCCTGGTTTGGACATGGTCCATTGGTTGTGATCGAGAGGAACATGGCATCCACACAGTATCTGGACGTTCTAGGCAATTCCATGCTTCCTACGTTGTGGTCGCAGTTAGGTGAAGGGGTCATTTGTGTTCCAGCATGACAATGCACCGTACCGCAAGGCCCATGTTGTCAGCAACTAGTTTCCGGAGAATAATGTTCAGGAACTTAAGTGGAGTCTGGACCTCAACCCTATTGAACATCTGTGGGATGAATTGGAGCTCCAGATTTGTGCGTGTCCGATGCGACTGCAAACACGCATCCAATTTGTGCAAGCTTTGGAGGAGGAGTGGGCAAAAAAGTTGCTTGCTATCTGTAACTGGTGGAGAGCATGCCATGGTGTGTGAATGCTGTGCTTAGTATGCTCTATTAGACACTGTAAATAAAGCGTCTGTTCCATACCATAGGTGTCCACTTTCAATTGCACAGGCAGTGTAAATTATCAGATAAACAAATTAAGTACTAGACATTACTTTCATTTATTTTATAAAACAGTGATTTCTTTTGAAATCTAAGAACACGAAATAGAATCAAACCCTTCATAATGAAAAGTCCTTTATTACATGTTGTGTTTCATTAATGTCTGTCTTTTTTCAGTATTGGTGTTTCAGACACAGTTCCTTATTTCTATAAAAGAGAATGTGCGGCAGTGTGAATTTTAAGTTACCTGGAAATGTGATTTGACCTGGACATACCAATCTGATCTTTTGTATATTTAATATTAGACGAATTTTATTTATTTTTGTAAAGATTATCCTTTGACTTATTTATTTTTTTCTTTTCATTGTAGGAACGTGATTTGTCGGCCAGCCACTACACAGCTCAAGGCAAAATTAAAAGCAATTCTTTTGGGGCATCGTCTAGTAAACTACTCTAAAATTAGCAATATGTCATCATTAAATCAATCGTTATAGATTTTTATTCCTTAAGTCTAGAAATTGTATCAATTTAGTAGATTCTGTTATAACAGATTCCCATACTTAAAAATATTGTTAATCATTCTTGATTTAGTTATCAATGTAATCACATAGGAACCAATCGAGATTCCATTTGTGCAGCTAAAAAAAATCTTATTAATTTATTTGCTTTGGTTTCATTTCAGTAACTGTCTCATATATGCCTTTTATTTATTTATGTTTTTTTGAATAATACTGTTGCAAACATTGCCTAACATTAAGTGGAGTCGTGCTAGGTTTTTACAATTAAAAGAACATAAATTTGTCGGTTTCCAGTGCCTTTTGAAATAATTCTTTTAGTAGGAAACCAATTGCTGCTTTTGATTTTTTAATTAGTTTAGAAAACAATCAAGGATGTTACGAAACGTTTCCTGAATAATAAGAAAATTGATGTAAGTTTAAAAACGTTAAAAAAAATTTAGCAACAAAGTTGTTATGAAATAAGTAGGAAATATGTAAAAAGATTGTACATTTGTTTCTTTCAATTTTCTTAAATCTCCTCCAGGCTTTTCTACTCTTATCTCTATCATTTCTATTACTTTTATCCTCCTTGTAAATTTATTCTTTTATCTTCACTTTTTTTTTAATTCCACATAATTATTAAAAGAATCTTGTCATTTTGTCCAGTTGATTTGTATTTAATCATAACTAATAATAAATCTTATATTTAAAAAAAGTACAAAAGAAAAAAAAATGATTAAAAAATTAATTTCCAAAGTTTTACTGTATTCCTAAAGTTTTAAAATTAAAATGTGGTTTTCTGGAAAACTTTTACTGTACTTTTACTGGATTTCTATTTATTGAAATTATAAAAATGTTTAAAAGGAAGTTGTTTATTTTTTTTAGAGGAAAAATATAATCTTGTCTGACAGAACAAATTGATCCAAGTTTGAAAAATTCTTTGGCTGTTTGTGAAAGATTGCTTGGCATCGTTTCTCTTGTTCATTGCTTCTAAAATTATGAAATTGTAAAGAAAAAAGTAACTAAATTGGTTTCCAATTATTGTAAATACAGATCAAATTAAAAATAATAATAATAAAAAAACAATGATTGATTTTATAATTTTATTTAATTTTTTATTCAAATTTTTATCTGTAAATTTCTTAAAATGATATCATGTAAAAAAAATTATTTTTTTGGAAATTTGATATTTAATTCTTTTTTTTATTTTCCAAAATAAATACATGTTTCATTGTTGAGGGGTTTTCTGTTGTCGTGGAACCATCTGTAATTACAATTTACATTTATTTTAAAATTTTTGATAATCTTATTAAATGGTTGTTAGGAATGTTGTAAAATTAAATCTATATATCCATCTGATAATTTTTTTTCCTATAAAAATAGAAACAATAGTGTTCTTCTTTAAGACTTGTATATTTTATCCATGGCTTTTGGTTTGCCCTCTCTATTTTTGACAAATAGCAAATTTTTAATTGAATCTTATTGATAAGGCTTGAAAGTTGACTGTGAGAAGTTTTCCTGATGATTTGAATCAATACAATGATGGCAGTAATCAAAATCATTACCTTCCTGAAATAGTGATTCCATTTGAATAGATTGTTCTGTTTTCAAGCGTTTAGCAGAGACTAACTATTGAAACGTCAATTTGGTGCAGCCATTAGTCAGAAGGTGGTTCGTTACCTAAGCTTTGCCATAAAGATTATGTTGCTGAGGTGTAAGTTATTTCTTAAAGATGACTAATCAGTGTCAGTTCTTTGAAATAGCAACTTTTAATATTCTTTTTAGCTATCCTCCTTCCTACTTGACGAACACCTGACTGAGGCCGCATTAACTGCATAAGAAACCGTTATTTGTTCTCTAAAGTCTAAAGAAGGAAGTTGCTTATAAATTTCCGCCACATGTAGGGCTCTATTGGGAATATATTTGATTTTAAAAACTATGCAAGTATGACTGTGTCGCAATTAGTCGCAACGTTATTTGATTCTTTTTAGCTTTTTGCGAGTTTAGTTTTAATTCAGTAATAATTAACTAATGACAGTTAGCTTCTTGCTCAAATTAATAAAGGTATTGCTGTTCATTTTAATTCATTTCTAATTAACTGATTATTACTGAATGTTAAATGCAACAAAAATATTTTTAATCTTTTTTGTAGTTCTGATTAATGAATCGTAACATTTCGATTACAATTAAGTGATTGTAAAATTTTACACACACATACTTGTAATTTTTAAAAATTTTTATGCATTGAAAGCTAAGAGCTGCAAATCGAATGTTGCAAACTATGGCAAAACTCCGAACGGCGGTCCCAAATTAAGAAAACCTTTTTAATGACAGATAACAGTATGAATGTGAAGGATAACACTTAGCCAGAGTTATTACATATCAAATCATATGCATTGCAACTTGGATAATTCGAACGTCTTTAATTCGAAATCATGGTTAATTCGACGATTTCTCTTGGTCCCTTGAATTTCTTATTAAATCAATGTTAAAAAATCATGGATAATTCGAAGTTCAACTTCCTTAATTCGAAATTTTTTATAAAAAATTTCGAATCATAACGACTTTTCGGCGTTTCATCGTTAAGAAATTCGACACCTGCCACCGTTCGACACGTGACGCTTCAGACGCCATTCGAGCTTCCTGCTGTCAGTGTTATCATGTCTTTCAGTAAACCATGCATGTACAAGAATTTAACGTTCGCTGAAAAGTTCGTCGTCATTCGCGAGATGGAAAAGGGTGTGAAGAAGAAATGCCAAATCGCCAGCGAGTACGGGATAGCGTCGAATTTCGTTGGTACATTGAAGGACAAACCAACGTAAGTGAAGCTGTTTTCCATTCACTAAATGTGGTAGATGATTTTGCTAACCTTAAGCGACTGAATTCTACAAAACAATCAGACATTGCACAATTTTTTGAAAAACTATAATTTTCTGTATTGAATGCAATATGTACAGCTTATGTAATGTAAATCTTATTTTGTTTACATACATATAGTGTTTAAGTCTTTCATACCATGATCTTTCTGAATAAATATTTACTTATTGACAGAATAATCTTTTCAAGCATTCAGTGGACCTGAAATTAAAGTTAAAAGATGTAACTTGTTTAATTCGAAATCTTGGATAATTCGAAGTTTTGTAGTGGTCCCTTCAGCTTCGAATTATCCAAGTTGCACTGTAGTTTTCGCTCAACATATTTAAGTATTGTCCGAATATGTGCGACTTATGACTAAATCATTACTCTTGGTGCTTGCGATCTATCCCCCACATCAAATTCCGGGCCCAGGTACCAAATGCAATACCGGGCCTCCCCCCCCCCCCCCCCCATATTATGAAAAAAATCATAAATTCTTAGCCAAAAATATCGCGAAAATATCACACAATTTCATACTTCTACAGCAGGGGTGGGCAGACTTTTGTAAGGTAAGAGCTACCTCAAGTATAAAGTGCCGCTGTCACCTTAAGACTAAAAAAAACAGAATCTCCAAATCGACAATCAAAAAAAAAAAAAAAAAAATGACATCTTCAGAAATCTCACATGCGGTCACCCACAGTAAACATACTGTAGATCTCAGCCCAGGCCGCTTTGACGCCGGGCCCCGGGGCTGTGGGACCAACTGACCCCCCCCCCCCCTTTGTGGGGGCCCTGCATGGCACGTTTAAAATGATTTTTAAGCAACAATATACAATGTCTCATTAATAACAACGTTGGGATCGCGTTCGGAGGTTTTCATAATTTGGGACCGCCGTTCGGAGTTTTGCCTAAACTATATATTTGACTTGACTGCAAATTTATCTTCAGTTATACTGGCAAATAAATACGTCAATTCCATTTGATTTAATGCTACTTTAAATTAATTTTAAATTGAAGCGATGACATTAGAATAATGAATTCTTATGAATAAAAAAGTTATTCTATAAAAATTTATAGAAAGCAAGTTTAACGTCCATAATCATTTATAAATGAAGAGAAATCGCCAACCGGACAATAAATATGCTTTCGCCCACAGAGCCAACATCAACGAGAATTCTGTACAATTGTTTCATCCTTATTGGGGAATCATCAGCAGAATCTACTCGTTGATGTTTGGCTCGCCTAGTGAAAGCTTTACCCAAAAGCTATATAATATATTGGATCTTTCAGGATCATTTTTTATCTTATTGTTGTTTATCCCGGCGGCCCATTCCCTAGACCGAGAAAACTTTTGGGTAAAGCTTTCGCTCGGCGAGCCAAACATCAACGAGTAGATTCTGCTGATGATTGGACTTGTATAATGCGTGTACACAAAAACTTTTCAGAATTTTTAACTTCAACTGAACAGCCAGCTGAAACATTTCTGCTACGTACGTCGAAGTTAGTATATAGAAAAAATGAATTTTTAAAGATTTTTTGTTTGCAGAAAACCAGGCAGTAGATTAATGTCTGATAGGTTATAAAGGATGTTTATTTTAGCTTAATAATGAACTAAACCAAAACAGTGATGTGTCTCGCTTTTAAACAAAAAAAGCTTCCATATTAATTTTGCCTTAACACGAATTATGAGGTTGAAACACGTTTTAGCGAAGCATTAGAATAAACAAAAGAACAAATATAATAAAAAAACGCAAAAATAAGTAAAATTGTCATCGGGTTAGTCAAATTTTATATTTAGAATTTAAAGATTTTAAATTCTGGTTTAATTTTATTCTGCGTGACTCTTCCTTCCAATTCTAGATTTATTCAGGTATCCTGGACTGATGATTGGCAGTAATCTAAATACAGCTGATAGGATGGTCCCAGTGATTAGAAAATTATGTCGAATCGGAAAATTAAATGTTATATATATTTAAATTGTGGAAAAATGCTTAAAATTCCTTGAAAATAAGGCAGGATTCTAGAAAAAATGTAGGAATCTATATTACAAAAATCTTTTATTTCTGTCTGTCTGTCTGTCCGGCGCAATTTCCTGAGCGAATGGAAAATAGAAATAATTTTTTACAATGAAACGTCCACGACAGGAATCGAACCTACAACCTTCTGATCCTAAGTCAGACGTCTTATCCATTAGGCCAACGTGACTACTACTCACTTTATATTGTTTTTTGACTTGTGTCCTTCCCCTTTCCCCCAATCAATAAGGAATGTATTCAACCTTTTTTTTTTTTTTTTTTTTTTTGAATCTCAAGATTTTTTATTTATTTCCGATCCGTCTGTTTATTTTTAATTCGAAAATGACAATTAGAACTATAATTGTCGAAATGTAGAATATTTTAAATATAATATTCTTACTTAAGCAAATTCTATGTGATATTGAAAAACAAGCACGTGTACACGGGAGATGTTTGAATAAAAAAGAAGAGTCAAGAAAGAAAGAAGCACTATTTCTATTAGATAGAATACTGAAAATCACTATTTGTCACTTAAAAACCATCACTATTTATAACTGAAAAATCACTGAAAAGTACCAATTATAATTAAAAAAAGAGTTTCAAGAAAGAAAGAAGCACTATTTCTAATAGACAGAATACTGAAAATAACTATTTGTCACTTAAAAACCATCACTATTTATAACTCAAAAAACCACTGAAAAGTACCAATTGTAATTAAAAAAAGAGAGTCAAGAAAGAAAGATGCACTATTTCTATTAAGTAGAATACTGAAAAGTTACTATTTGTAACTCAAAAACCATCACTATTTCTAACTCAAAAACCACTGAAAAGTATCAATAGGAATAAAAAAAGAGTCAAGAAAGAAAGAAGCAATATTTCTATTAGGTAGATTACTGAAAAATCACTATTTGTAACTTAAAAACCACTGAAAAGTACATCTATTGTTATTATGACAGGACCATACATACCAATAAAAGAGAACTGACTTTATGAACCCATACATAATATAGACGTAACATGTTTCGAAGAATCTTCATCCTCAGACTGTTAAACAAAACGGAAAACATGAGGATGAAGATTCTTCGAAACATGTTACTGATATTATGTCTTGGTTCATAAAGTTAGTTTTCTTTTATTGATGTGTATGGTCCTGTAATAATTATATTACACACACTATGGATAATAATAAAAATATATCTATATTACTAAAATCTTTTATTTCTGTGTGTGTCTGGTGCAATTGTTGTAATTTGTGAAATATTTTCTACAAGTTCGCTGCGGGAATCGAACATGCAACCTTCTGCTCCGAAGTTAGACGTTTTAGCCATTAGACCACGAGGAATACATTCTAATCTCTCTCTAAAAACTAAAAATATATCATAGATATATGATTCACGCGCTGGTTCTAAAGGCAGTCGTGGATTGAAAGAATATAGACATCAAAAATTAAATTGAAAAAAAACTAAAAAAAATTTAGTTTTAGTTTACTTGATGTAATTTGTGTGTGTTTTTTTTTAATAAATAAAAAGTTGTTTTCCGTTACATAAGCGAGGCTTCCGGAGCGAAGCGACGGGTAGCCGACTAGTTGAAATTAAAAATGAAAGATTTTATCATTTAGGTATGTCGAAACCTCATAATTTATATTGTCGTAATTTTCTCAGGTTTTTATTGTTTTTCTTTAATTTTATATTTTATGTTATATGGTCTAAGTACTCCAGGAACAACGCCACAATGATGTTTATAATTTATTTATTCGGCGATGGATTCGGGCATTATCTCCACCAATATGTGACGTCAGCATTTTTTGCATGACGTGATTGGAGGATTCAAAGAACAGTTCATTAGCGGGAAACTTGAAAAAGAAAGCATGGCGGACATTGAGAAATGACACACAAAAATTGTGGATAGAGCGCTACGAGTGTTTATTCGCCAGTGTTGGTTCGATGCATCTTTAATCAGGAATTCTATGCAGCAGTGTTTCTATTGCCCTCGTGTTTCTCTACCTTTATTGAAACTCAATTCCCGTCTATGAAAAATGTGGATTTTGGAACGATAAAGCTTCACACGAAAACAGCTGACCTGTGTGGTAAGTTTTTTTTTCCTCCTCTTATTTTGATTTTTGGAGAAGCAAGTTGGATCTAATTGTGTGAAATGAACTATTTCGAATTCCGAGAGAATTGTCTCAGTTTATACATAGAAATATATAATTACGATAAATTTAAGTAATGAATTTATTATAATTATAATTATTTATGAATTTAAAATGGGATTAAACGTCGACACAAAATGACGTAGCCTTGTGAAGTAGAACTAAAGTCTTGGAATTTTGTTATTTTATTTTGACTTACTGATATTTTTATTTCTAAAATTTTTATATTCATGATTAAAATATATAGTAATCAAGGAGAAACTTAAATTTGGACAATGTTATGAGGAGAAGACGTCACTTTTTAAGATAAATAAGTAGTTTTGCTTACGAAAATAATTTGTATTAATTGTTAAAATATAAATAAAATAAGCATTGTGTATTCTTGTAACATTACTCGCCATTTGTGTCAGAGATTATAAATAAAGGACTGTATTGAAATGGAAAGTAATTTTGAATTAAAAACAAAATGAATAATTATGTAATCGTGTAAAATGTGCTCTTATACATGAACTAGTAAAACTCATTCGAGCTCAGTAGACACAGTAGTTTTGGACACACTTTTCGTGAAATTAAAAGTAAAAGAAACACCATTTCATGTTAGGGACGACTTAACATTTGTTGTTTTTCAAGAAATATTTGGCCTAGTCTTTCTCTTTTAATTACATTCAGTTGTTCCTTTATAGCTGCATCAATGGGAATGATATTCCAGAAGGCGCCATTAATATTTTTACTTGATTTCAATAATTATTCATAGTTGCTACCAGTTGAGCTGGTATTTTGTCAGCTTTCCATCATCGTGTTTCTGAATTAAAACTTAACCGTATCATGTTGTTTATTTATTCTGGAAGAGTCCATGTTTCTTTTTCTTCCTTTGTTGTTTCTATCATTGTTTTGAAATTCTTTCCATGATGCTATTGTTTCATTTGCCATTTACCTTTGTAGGTGTCTTCATATGTTTTGATTGGTTTTCTTCAATCTTTTGAAGTAACCACATTTTTTTATCTTCTAGATTTTGGTTTAATTTTTCAGCATTAGTTGTTTGTTTGCCGTTCTCTTCTTTTTTTCATCCACTTTCCCATCTGCTTCATATAATTAATATTAATATATGTATTCCCTAGTTTAATCCTTATTCTTTATAGAGAAAAAAATGAAACTTCATTCCATCTCGATTTTGATTTAACGATATCGCGCTAAGCGTTCCCAGAACAAAAAAAAAACAATTTAACATAAAGTAACAACGAACATTGCTGGAATCGTACCGCTATAGTGAAATTAGCAAAATTAAAGAAGTTCATTCTAATAAATATACAGTATCTCTTCAAAAGTATCGGGACACCCTTTAGTAGTAGTGGTGTGGCGATGTACATCACAGCCATGGCTCAGGCAGGTTTAAAAAGGAAGCAGTGCTCTTGCAATCTTCATAGACAAGCATTAATAGTAGATGATACTGAAGAGGTCAGTGACTGCGTGACACTGTCGTAGGATGTCACTTTTGCAATTTCTGCTGCGCCGCAGCTGCTCTGATCAATAGTAAAAATGATATTTGTGTTCCAATATGCTTCCACTTCACAATAACAGCACAATCAACTGGTAAACCATATAAAACCACACAGTGAGGTGTTCCGAAACACCTCTGCAAATACAGCCAGAACCAGAACTGTTTGTCGGGAATTGAAGAACACTGCCACGCAGCCTAAGGAGCCTGACGTCAGCAAGAATAAGTGGCATTGAATGGAGTGGTGTTCGCCGTACCTATCTCTGGAATGATGAAACACTGCTCATCATCTGAAGAATGAGTCTAAGTTTGGCTGGTGCCAAGAGAACGCCACTTCCCTGAATGTTTTATATCAACTGTGAAGTTGAGTGGAAGAGGCATCATGGTCTGGAGCTTTTCTTCATGTTTCGGACCAGATCTCCTAATTTTTAGGGACAGGAGAATCTTTACACCGCAGTCTATAATAATAATCTACTCGTCAATACAATTTATACTTCCAATTTTATTGCATTTTGATCAAAAACACAATGTCCCCGTCCACAAAGCTAGTTCTGCAAAGGAATAGTTCGATGAGATGGATGTTGAAGAACCCTCAGAGTGCTAATCTGAACCTTGTCGAACACCTTTGCGATGAATTGGAATGCTAATATTGTAGACAAAACTAATCAACCGACCTCACTTAGGCGAAAAAATTGAAGGGAATTCCCTCAGATCTTTAGTGAAAAGTATTCCAGAAAGTGTGAAGGCCATTATAGCAATAAAGGATGGATTAAACTGGATGGATTAATATAAAATGACTCAAACAAACTCATCTTCTTTCCTTTAAAATCATCTATATTTCATCCTAATTAAAGGACTTCTTCAGGATTGAAAATAAAATGAAAATACAAATAAAAAGAAAGAGAAACTTCTCTCTCTGTCAAATGAATCGAAAAGTAACAAAGTAAATCGTAAACAAACGTACTATATTACATTAAACAATTAATCGAAAAATTAACAAAGTAAATCATAAACGAACAGAACAAATTACCTTAAGAAACCAAACATAATATATTACATACAAATAACAATTGAATAGACATGAGATTATTATTAAAGAAATTTATTTATGCCAATTGACTATTTTAAAGTTAAATATTCTTTAATTTTCTTATTCTTTGATTAAGGACTTCTTGAATATGCTTAATGAAACATCATTTACTTTAATTGATTTCTCCCTATTAAAACATTCGCAACTATTGATTAAACATGATTCTAATTTATAACGTTTGTTTTCATCTTTTACGTTAAAAACGTTATACACAATTGGGTCTGGACAATGATTTTTGCTTATGCAGTGTTTCGCCCACTCAGAAATTTTCTCATACCTTTTTTCATACGCTGTTGTATGTTCTTTAACCCGTTCTCTTCATCCTTCTTTCTCCTCTTCCATTTTAAATTTGATGTCCTTAGGTATGTTATTTAAGTAGTTGAAGAATCTAGTAAATTGTCTTCTAGTACCTTCCCACAATACAATTATATCGTCCACATATCTTTTGTACAAAAATTTTGATTCTTTCTAGTTCATTATGTAATCTTTCTCAATCTTATTTAAATAAATATTACAAATAGAACCCGATATCGGACTTCTCATAGGGAAGCCCTTACATTGAATATACATCTTATTTTCATACATGAAGTAACTATTCTTACAAATTAATTCAATTAACTCCATAAACCATATCTTGTTTATTTTAAATGCTTCTTTTATATTTTCATCAAATTTTTTCTTTACTACCTCCAAAGCTTCTCTTATAGGTATATTCGTATACATTGACTCTACGTCTAATGTGTACAATTTGATTGACTTACGTGTATTTTGGATTCTGTAATCTTCAATTGTTCTCACCATTTCTTGGGTATCTTTTAATATCGGGTTCTATTTGTTCAAATGTGTGTTCTCCTTTTTGAAATGGGTCTTCCTTAAACTTGGCATTCATTTTTGTAGACAAACACAATCTAACTTATTTTTTGAAAAATTTTTCCATGTCGATCTCTGTCTTAAAAGTTTGTACGTGTAAGAGATAAAAAAAAAAAATCTCATTAATTCGCATTAGAAGCTAAACAATAAATTTCTATGATGCTTAATAGTACATGTTAATTCTTTTAGTAATCCACTGTTAATTGATAGCATTAAAGTTAATTGGATTAGTATTAATGAACTTAATTAATTTTGAGACCTTGTTAATATTAATCATGCGTTAGACAAAGATATTTATGGACGCCTGTATTATTTTCACTATTTTAACCAAAAATAAATAAATAAGGCAATAAAAATCAAAGTAAAACTAAACGCAACTTGGACGGGAGACCTTCTAGGAACACCGGGTGCTGCAGGCATCCTTTGCTTTTGGGCCGCGCGGTTGGCGTTGTCGCTAAGACATATGCTTCTCACCTCTGAGTACCGATTCTCATGTGGGTTTCGTGATGGTGAACGATCCGCGCTGGGCAGGTTTTCTCGGGGTTCTCCCGTTTCCCCTGCACTTCTCCCACCATACTTTCTCAGACTTTCCTTCCGTCTGTTGTTATTTTCGTGGGATAGCACAATAGACCAGCGGTCGCGGTGCTCGGCTTCCCTGCCACCCAAACTCACCACACATCAACATATTATCATCAAAACTAAACGCAACTTTTTAGGGAAAGTTAGATTTTTAAGTTGTTTGTTGTAAATTCGCTGAATAGCTTCATTCGGTCGTTAACGTAAGCGCTTCTCTTTAGCGGTGGCGCCGCACGCAGCTTCGCGATTATTTTTTGGCTGTCAATAAACGACTGGAATAATTCCGAGGTTTGCAAAATGTAATTAAGTGTTTTCTTCAGGACCCCTACCACGAACGTAAAGAGAGAATCTGCAGCAAAAACTACTCTTTAGTGGTTGGGCAATTCAGCTGACGAAGGTTAAGAATCATGAAACTCGTTTCCAGGAAAAGGAAAAAACCAAGATAGGGAAAGCGATTAGTAAACCAATCACAATGCTTCGCAACGTCTTCTGATAAGAAAATATAATTGATATTGCTTTAATTTCCTTATTATTATAAATGTGATTGTTGCGAATGCAAAAGGCGCAATTGTTGTATTTATTGTGATTGTTGTAGAGCTGCATTATAAATGTAATTGTTGCGCATGCAAAAAACGCAATTGTTGTGATTGTTGTGCTTAATGATATTTTAATGAGATTTTAATGATACTTGTCCACAGGACAGACAAAACGGGAATATTAGTCTGCTGATCTTATCAGAAGACTGAAAAGATCATTCTTATAAATAAAACAATAAGTGGATTTGAACTTTTCAGGAGATTAAAAAAATTTATTAAATGAGTTGTATGTTCGTCTATTAGTTTTAATTTTATTTAGTTTTAGTCTCAGTGTTAGGAAAAAAAAAGTTTAAGAAAATTAATAAGATTAAGGAACAAATATAAATTTTGAAATGGTCCTCTGCAAAAAAAAAAAAAAAAAATATGACGAGATTAAATATGAAAATTCGAATTTAAAGCTGAAGATTACGTCATCAACATTATTCTCCTGGATACTTTTCCTTTCCTTTATTTTTTATAAAATAGAAATATTGTATTTTGTATAACTAATGATTACATGTAGCATCAACTGAATTTTAATTGTCTCAGTGATTTACACACTTATTAACGACAACTTAAAACTACTAACTTCTGTATAATTATGATTAATTCATAACATTAATGTATGGATTTCTTTTCACACTGGAGATACGTAGTGAGTAACAAACCTTAGAAGTTTAATAGGAACGAACTAACACTGTATTAACAAACAAGGAGGAGAAATACGAAATGGAAATCAAGAAACAGAACCATGTTTTTTTCCCTAATCGAAAGAGCATTGATTCTTGTTTATTATTGTCTATTATATGGAGTATTTCACACCTATTTGAAAACACGAAAATTATTGATTTACGGAGCTTGTCAATGAAGAAGAAAGTGAAACAATGAGTGTTTCAAGGCAAACGAGAGTTGTAACAAACAGAATTGTTTGGTGGTTGAATTAGTTTCAGATTTTCATTCAAGTAATCTGCCTTATGAAAGTCTTATTGAATGAGAATTACAACGACAAACATATAACGTCAGAAATTTATTTAATACAAAATATTGCAAAATTAAAACATTTGACTAGATGAGTTAACCAATGTAATCACTTGCTGTAAGTAGTTTCCATTATGCGTTAAGGACTATTGAATCTTAATGAAAGGTTCTTAATCAAGCAATTAGCAGCCAGTAGACTACTTTGATATTATCTGCCTACTTTTAACGTTCAAGTTTCTCACCGGATTCTTGGGATAATTGGCTAATAAACATTTGGTAGAAATCATCTTTTTCTATAATAAGGCTAAGTAAATGCAGGGATATCAAGATGAATAAAATATTAATTGACAAGACGACTTCGAAAGCTACAGGAAAATAGTGAATCTGCAGTGGGTAGATCGATTTCTTGCCACAAAGTTACATATCACAATGTTTCCAAGCATTGGGGTCAGTCAGAAGAAAATTTCTTGGCGTTTCTATGGGAACGACGGACAAGGAAGTTTCCAGAAAGGCTCATTGTTAGTAGCAGTGTTTATAATTGCCGTGATTCTTCTAACTCTGGTCCTGAAGAAAGTAATTGTTTTTTGTATATAAAATTAACAAGAAATCTGGAAAAATATCACACAATTATCGAAGAGGCCTATTTATATTAGAAATTTGTTAAAAGAAACGAAGATAATGGGAATTCTATTTTGAGGCAATCTTCTTAAGTTTACCCAGATACTTAAATGTATCAAAATCCTTTTCATAAATATATCAGAATTTCTCATACATTCTTTTGAGTTCATCAAAAGGATTTAGGATGTGGAAAAGAAAATAACAGTTCATGTTAGCCTTTAAAACTACTGACTTATTTCATGCTATTTATTTATTTATTTATTTATTTATTTATTTATTTATTTATTTACACGGTGGTAGAAGTCATCTTTTCCAATGATGGGTTTATTTGAAAAAAAAAAATTGATGGGACCAGCTTTCTGAAGCCTGTCGGGATTGGGATAAAAAAAGAAGAAAATTGAAAACCGCTGGCCTGCTTTTGGGAGTCTTCACTGTAGCACTGAAGATATTGACAGAGCAGCTTCAGTAATGGATGTTTCTCTAAAACTAAGTCTATATTTAGAAATAGAGTTGGTCAATCGTGAAATTTACATTCTGTTCATTTTATTACTACAAATGCTTTATAATAATTGTGATGTCGACATCTATCGTTATCTTCTGTTTTTACAGTGTTATATATCTGGAAATCAAAAACAAACTTGCGAAGCATCTTAATTCACAATAATGGTTGCTTTTGTGTGAATTAAGGCAATTATTAATTATTATCAAGACAAGGGTGCAATAATAGTTGCCTTAAGTTTTACACTGGTGACGAAGTAATATAACGCCATGTACAGCAGCACCAAAACAGGAGCAATAGGACAACAATATAGGAACAACAGCACATGCGTAATAATAGTGTATGACTGAAGACCTCCTCTTCCCTTTATACCGCCTTTGATAGTATTACAATTGTTTTATGGCGCCAAGTACTATGTAGGCGCCAATTCTGAATAAAGTTCTACTATGTCTTTTGTATCTGCTGCTATTTCTCCAAATCATTTCATTGCACACCGGTGAATATATATGTATAAAGTGTTTATAATTAAAGTTGGCCTATTTAGAGTATCTGCAGCGGCAACCAATAGTCAGAGAAAAACCAAAAATTGTACACACACTATTCAAAGGATGCGCTCAACGATTCTGCAAAAAAAAAAAAAAAAAAATCATCCGCTAGAGGCGCTTTTTGCTACTACAATGAAGATAATTGTAGAAAAAACATTCAAAATGCAATGCTATAACAACACAGTACGGTTTTAATTGCAACTTTTCTTTTTTATTGTAAAAGTGGTCCAACTGTCATCACAATTGCATTAGATTAGTCTTTATGCAAAGAGAAAACAATCTGATTGGCATGGACACCAGGAACGCAGCCGACATCAGGCTATAAATAATCGGTGTGAACTTGTTATTAGCAACAACCGCGATGAAGATGACTTCACAAGAACGTGCGTTGATGGTCAAGTTTTATTATGAAAGTCATGGTAATGCTATAGCTGCGATTCGTGAATTTTGTCGAGCTAAAAAAGTACGCCGTGGACCGATGTCACCACAAGGTGTGAGAAAAATGATGAAAAAATTTGAAGATACCCGGATCTTTAAGTATGCAACTTTAAGTGGCAGAGGACGAAAGTGCATCAGTGATCACGTGATTGAAGACGTTGCCATATCAATCGTTCAGCAGTCGTTGGAGAATGCTGCAGGTTCAGGTAGTGTCCGAGCCGCATCACGGCAATTAGATCTACCCTGAGCACAGTTAGAAAGATCCTGAGAAACTTAATTCATTTTTTTTCCATACAAGATCAGTCACAGACAAGAACTGCTTCCAGGAGACAAGGAGAAACAACTCACTTTTGCATTGACCTTTCTGACGAGGATGGAAGTTGATACGTCGTAGCCACGGGACATCCAATGGAGCGACGAAGCGCATTTTTATTTCAATGGCTCTGTGAACACCCAAAATTGCCGTGTGTGGGCCAAGAAAAATCCACACGTTTTTCAGGAAATGCCTCTGTATTCTCCCAAGGTTAAAGTCTGGTGTGGGTTCACATCTAACTTTATCCTGGGTCCTTATTTTTTTGAAGAAATTACTGCTAATGGTCCTCAGACATGTTCCGTGACTGCGGCTAGATATCGTGACATATTCCAAAACTTTGTGATACCCCAGCTGCAGGAAAGACAGTGTCTTGATTCAACCTCTTTTATGCAAGCTGGTGCACCTCCTCATATAGGAAGATTCGTGAAACTTTGTTGCGTCAACACTTAATGATCGAGTAATTAAGTCGCATGTTCCCTACTGCCTGGCCACCACATTATCCTGACCTAACTCCATGCGATTTTTGGTTGTGGAGATACCTAAAGGATGTGGTGTATTGTGGAGGAATTACAACATTAGCAGAACTAAAAGACAGTATCACGCTACATGTGTGAACTATCACGGGTGATCACTTACGGTCAGCGGTTGAGCATACAGTTCATCGTCTGCAAATGACACACAGACAGTGGGGACATATTGAGAAATATCACATTACTCGTTCAAGCGTCTGTTTGTGTGAAGTAAATGTGTTGTTAAACATTCGTTTTCCATTCATGTAGCTGTAAAAGCGCTCTCGAGCGGACGATTTTGTAACTAATTTTATTTTTTTGCAGAATCGTTGAGCGCATCCGTTGAATAGTATATGTACAACTTCTGGTGTATTTTCGACTATTGGTTGCAGCTGCAGGATGCTCTATGTAGGCCAACTTTAATTATAACCACCTTGTATATACGTATATAGATTTTAAGTATGAAGCTGAAATCTAAATTTTTGTTAGAATTCAGCTACAAAAGTAGTTCTTTTATATATATATATATTTGAACACCATTCCATAAAATCTATACGTAAATATTCAGTATGACTATATTAAAAAAAAAAGGATTTTTATCGCCCGTATGGGCTGAAAATGTATTCATAATTAAATCAGTTCCAGAATAATAAGCCATGATCTGCTAAAGTGTCACTTCTCAGAAGATGTTTTTCTCTATTTTGGAAGAGAGTTAATGTTTTGGATCTTTAAATTGCCCGTTGGCAATTTCATATTAAGCCTGTTCGAAAATATTCACGATGTTTTTAAAAAATTATTTTCCAGAAATAAATAATTCTAATTTGTAACTAAGCGGTAAAGAGGACATTTCAAATGAATATTAATGTAATGTTCACTTATTGTAATAATATAAACTGTCGGTGAGTAAAACTAAGTGGTTATATATTGGTAATTAGAAAATAACTGAAAATTATTAATGAAAAGTTAAATGAAAATGGCTGGAAATTGGCTTTATAGAGGTTTGAAAACAAGATATAGTGGGCGTACAAACTTTCGAATACCATATTGTAAGATTCTTAATGGCTGTATTAAATTTGGAGCATTTCTATATACGGAGCGTTAAGATATATAAAATTGAACGATTTTGAACCGGCCTACCCCGCTTGATACAATGCTATTGCGCGCACTGATGTAGTATATATACAGCCATTATTGTCCTAAAGAGGTTATATGTCAATTTTTGGACTGAATAATGTCTGCGAAAATAATGCCATTCTGTGAAGGATACAGCTGTGCTCTTCCCAACATCTAAATGCTCTACAGTGTGACTGCAAAACAGTGCGGAGATAAAGGGTTGGTGGTCAGTAAGGGTACTATTAGCCACATAATCTGCGGAAACCGTCAACTCTACCCCCAGGCCACAGATACTGCCAAAACAGGAACCTGGTGAATCAGACAAGTCAGTCGACCGCCTGCTATCATATCATACGACAGATCAGGGCGATGAACACACGAGAGAATCCACTAACAGGCTAGGAACATCACAACGGACCGCGGGATGTGTCATCCGAAACAACCTTGGAATGCATAGGGTCTACAAAGCATTTGGTCACAAACTCACCGAATGCAAAGACGCTCCATTGGTGAATATTCATATGTATAAAGTATCCAGCCATATATCCAGGTCTAGTACTACGAGCGAAAGGCACATGAGACCGGGATTGGTATCATTCCCTTTAGGTGCATACTCATTAAGTCATCTGATGCCTCCCGAATGGACTTCTGTAGTTTCGGGCTTCTCAAATATGGGATTCCCCCACGCATGCTGACTGGCCTATGGAAAGGATGCAACTTCTATTAAAATCAATAGAAAAATCAATTTACTAAATCAATCGATCATTTAGTAACACATATTTACCATTATAATTTCAGTTTCTGTAAGATTAATATTTATACTTTGAATTTCCGGGATTGATACTCTTTTAATGGTAATTAAAACATATTTTGGAAGCTTTCTATGGCTAGCTCTTTATTTATTTGTCCTGTTTGTACAAAAATCAATAGTTTACAATATCCTCATTTACAGATAGTGTTGTCCCTTCGGAAATGTATTGGAGATATAGGCCTCACAATTCTCAAACTAACGGAATGAAGTTAGGATCGAGTGATCAGTCCAAGGCTCTCCTGCCTTTAGCCTCGCGAAAGAAGTGAATTGAACTCTGCTGTTCCTGTACAGACTGGACCACCGGGCTCACAAAATCAGTAAGGATCTTCTTATTAGAACTTGCCTTTAAATTTCAGCTTTGTGTAACTAGTCTTTAAATTATGTAATGACACAGGACAAGATAATAATAAATTTAACGTGTGTGTATTGATTAAATAAATAATAAGCCAACACACAAACTAAAATTTACAAAAACATTTAACACATGTTTCGAACAGCTAGCTGTTCATTTATAAGTAAAAATTACATTAGATGCAGGCGGTTTAAACACAAGAATAACTCAATGAAGAAGAGGCTGTAGTTAGATGATAAAACTGGAACGGAATCCACCGGCGAACACCGTAAGGTGGAATTCTGGATCCAGAGGAACAGCATTGGGCCAAGTGCAGATGCAGGAAATGACGAAGATAACTGGAACCTCACCACTAGAATTTTGGAACTTGGACGCTCACGGCTGTTGTGGGCAAGAATTACAGCAAGAATAGGAATCTACATATTAAAAAAAAAAAAACGGGGAAAGAATGGGAGGGGGAAGAACTGGAGATCAATAAAATTGCGAAATTAAACCGAATCATCATCCCTATACTTTTCTTTTTTTCAGAAGCTATAGAAATATATTGTTTTCACCGAAATGGAGTCCTTATAGCAGCTGCGGTCAGATAAAATAATCAGCGACTCCTTACATTTGCTTAAAAGGTCATTAGATTCATATCCCAGTATCAAAGGATTTTTGGAAGTCAAGTCTGTTCTCCGTTCAGGAAATTTTAATTATTTGACGGTTACGCATGCAAGAGATACGGTGCACATACTTTAGCCCAGTCAAATTAGACCAAAAAAGGGTCGTGCCTTCCATTAATTTGTAAAAAGCTGGAAATGATTTTATTTCACTTTGGGCATCCCAAATAGGAGTAATATGAGTTTGCGACGGTTCTGAGGTGAGCTAAATTTTTGGAAGCCAAAAAAACGCAAAATTTTGGCACTTTTTGCCTTATAACATCTAATGGGTGCATCGTACAGAAAATATTACTCATACTAAAATTAAAGAGCATTAAATTCTGCGTCGAATGATCTCCTTAACATTAAATTTGGTTCAACGGTTTGGTCAGAATCAGTAGTCAAAGATGAGCAAATTTTTCCGTTTCGGCTGAAAAGTGCGTTACGCTCACTGGTTTGATTCTCACGATCCATTCCCTCTCGGAGATACCATCATAGGTTTAAGTACTGGTATGTTGGGTGATGAAAACATCAACTGCCATAAAGCTCATGAAATTGGGAAAACAACAATGACAAACTTTAAAGGCACTAACTTTAAGGAACTCAAGTTGCTGAGGAAAAACCGAGTAATGCCGCTGAGAGCTGTGAACTGTTCTGTCAAGATCAATGACACACTGGTCCCTGTCGATCCTGATACCATTTTTCGAAGGATTCCTTTCCAGATGGAATCACAAAAACAGCTCGAGTCGTATTTTGGATTTGAATTAGCTGCATATCCATTATCGCTATTTGATGACGGTGGAATGCGTAAAACACGGAAATCAACCTTATATAACCTCACCCCAGTCAATTCTATGGAACTAATGAATGCTGACTTCGTCATTAATGGAGGTTTTCTCTTACACCAAGTTGTGTGGCAAACAAACTAGCAGTTTCGTCTATCCTCGACAAGTATGTGCAGTACATAAAGAATCATTACGGTTCCAAGTGTACCTTTGTATTTGATGGCTACTCAGAGGATGCAACAGAAAAAAAGCATCAAATCAGCTGAACGCACCCGAATACCACGTAGTATGTCGTCGGCGTCAGTTTTGTTTGATGACACAATGATAGTGACAATACCGAAAGAGAGGTTTCTATCAAACGAACTGAATAAAAAGCGTCTTACATCACTGCCTGCCAGAAAAACCGGCAGCTGATGGTTTTCATGCCAAACAGGTCACTGAGGACGCAGATCTCTTGATTATCAGAACAGCATTTGATGCATCAAAAAAAGGGTGGAAATGTATTCATTGTTGGGGAGGACATAGACCTTTGGTCCTGCTGACTGCGCATAAGCAGCCAGAATCCACCCACAAAATATTCCTGCTGAAACCTGGAAAAGGGAAACAGGACACATCCATCTATAGTCCAAATAATTGTAACCTCTGAAGAGGCAAAAAAAAATGTATTACTCCTACACGCCTTCAGTGGCTGCGACAGTACTTCCGGTTTTTCTCAGGCAGGGCAAAACAAAATTTGTCAACATCTTCCAGAAGAAAACAAGCCTTCAAAGAACTGTTTCGGTTTTCAACAATCCCAAAGCCACGCCTGATCAGGTTGCTGAGGCAGGAGCCAAATTTATAGTCCACCTATATACGGGTGACAGCAAAGCCTCTCTTAACCAAACTCATTTGCATCTCTTCCAGAAGGTACTTTCTAAGAATAATTTGAAATTGGCAAGTTTGCCTCCAACTGAGGCAGCTGCTCGACAACACTCTCTGAGGGTATATCTTCAAGTGCAAGTGCGGAGGAACAACTTCGTTGTACCGCAGGAGTGGGGCTGGAAGACCATCAAATTTTCATTTTAGTACATGATTTTCATTTTAGTACGCTGAGTACATGAATCCATGAACTGATGATGCAGTCTCTGTATTAAAGTAAATGGCTTGCAATTATTGTAAATCTATCACATTAATGCTAATACTGTGTTATTTGATCTCATCTCTAGCCAACCAAAGTTTGTCGGTCTAATTTTGGGACACCCTACATATATATACTGAGTGGCCACTTTATTAGACACCATACTAATAATGAGTTGATTCTCCTCTAGCTTTGATCACAGCCGTAATCCTTCATAGATTCTACAAGATATTGGAACCGCAAGGCCTTGGTCCATGATGATAGAAGAGCAACCTTAGGATGGTGGCGTTTCTAGGCTTCGAATGGATCTGTCCACCTCGTCCCAAAAATGTTCGATGATTTGAGATCAGGTAACTGAGCCAACCAATGAAACAAGTAGAAATCAGTATCATGTTCACTGAATTAATTGGAGACCAATCAAGCACGGTGACAGGGTGCGTTGTCCTGCTGAAAGTGGCCAACTGTGTTGGGGAACATTGTAGCCATAAACGGGTGCACCTGATCGGCGACAATGTTGAGGTAACCCGTAGCATTAAGAGGTGTTTCCAGGGATTTGAGGGGACCAAGTGTGCCCCAGGAGAACATTCCCCAGAGCGTTATTCCCACTTGTAGGGTTATCACTTGGCAAGACGATTCCCTTTTCGTGCTACCTTCAGGATTCTCAGCATGATGGAGAAGGAACCGAGACTCGTTGGAACCAGCGGCCTTTTTCCACCCATGACGTGTCCAAATGCGATGCTCCTGGGTCCACAGCAGGCGCGTTTTCCGGTTTTTCTGTGATAACTGGTCTCCTGATGTTAAAACCAATCAGGGATAAGGTCCGTCGTGCTGTGTGTTCGGATATGCTTTTTGGTCACCTGTGCTGTTCTCAGCTTTAATCTGACGTGTCGTTGTCCTTCTGCTGCCGCAGACGATTCTTATAGTCGCCTGTTACCTCTTTCATCCACAAGCCGTCCACAGTTGTGCTTATTGCTTGAAGTTTTTTGGCCCAACTGCATTCTCTGAACACCCGAGATATTGTTGCACGAGGAAAGCCGAGGATCTTCACAGTTTCCAAAATACTGGAACCAGCTCTTCTTGCCCCCACAATCATGCCTCGTTCGAAGTTGTTTCGATCTTTTGTCTTACCCATGTTCCTGCGAACTGAACTGATACACAGTTATTTTGACACCGAGCATGCCTTTTGTACACTACTCGTTGCTGTTACGTCTTCGTGCGTTACTACCGGACACGTCCAAGTTAGAGTGAGGGATGTGTCTAATATATATATATATTGTGACAACACTCACATATGTCAATTATTATAATTAAAAAAAAAAAATTAATTTTCGAATCATTGTTTTGTAAAGCTTATGGCGGAAAGACTTCGTTAGCGTTAGTTTTCGTTAGTTTTAATTATTAGTAATTTTATTTTATTTTAGGCTTTAATTTAGTTTAAGTCAGAATTTTAAGATATTTAAGGATTTAAGCTTTATTTAGCTTAGACTAGATTTAATTAAGCATTTAATTTTTAAAATAAGAATTAATTTTCTTTTGCTGTGAATTAAGTTAAATCAGTTAGTTGGAAGAATTACTTCTTGGAAATTTTCCATGAGTCATCATTCCATAGTTGGAAGTGTTTGGTGATTTTGCATGTTATTGGAGAAAATGACTATCACCTCAGATGACGTAATCTTCCTTATTACGTTAGATAGGTGATTATCCTATTTGATAGGTTAGCGAATCTGTGACATAGTATCGGCGGTTAGCTTGAAGTTATAAATTGCCGTGTTTTCAGAGAATCTCTCTCTTGCTGTTTCGTCACCTCGCTCCAGCGGTCAAAAGTACCCGAGCTGTGTGCGACAGTTTGCAGCGGCATTCCTCGTTTGATTTGGCGACCGAAGCTATGTCGGCTCGACCCATGTTGTCAGCGCAGGGTGTGTTAAGATTCAGTTGTTTTAGATAGAATAGGCAACCTGGATAGCCTTAAACCCCACAGTTTATTTGTGAATGGAATTTATTACAAATTAAGCTTAAGGTAATTTACAAAAGAAAAGTCTTGTAAATTAAATGTATGTGTGTTTAAACGCATGTGTAAACCCATGCGGGATTTTGTGCCAGTGAGTAAACCCTTCCGTTTATGAAGTCATTAGTGTTACGCAACCTATCAATGATGCAACCGTTAATAATTAGTGCTACGCAACCGTTAGTGCAGTGCAACTCATAAAGAACAGTGAAGTTAATTTAATTAGTGGTTCAGTTATTCAGTTAATTTCAGTTCAGTCGAAGTAATAAGCCATAAGCTTCGCCCTTAAGTTATTGCTTTCGCACCAAGGAATATGTTATTTTCTAGTGTTGAATAAAATTAAGTTTATTTGTGCCGTAAAAGTGTTTTCGCCTCTTTACACGTGGACGGGAAGTGTGGACTCCTGCGCCCGCGAGATTTACTGAGCTAGTTACCTCGGGGTGTAACGAGTTTGGAGGGGGTTGGCGCCCAACAAACATCAGACGATACCCAAATATTACCTTCCCATTGTACCGTTACATATTTTGTCTTGCCAACGTGGGGCTCGAAGGAAGCAGGTCCGACACACTGAGCGGCCACAGCCCACGGAGAAGTGCGGCGTACGAAGAGCGCTAGGTACTGGAAATGCTAAGCGGTCATGAGTGACAAGGAGGACAGTGCTGGTAAATTGCAAGATACGTTTACCGAGTATCGAGAAGGGGAAACGTACTCAAGTGGAGCGGAGTCGGAGGGTCAAAGCACCTCAGACGTTGCGGCAATGATGCAACAATTGGATCTAGAGGATACGAGTTCGCCCGTCATTGCGGAAACGCCCTCACCAGTCAGTGCAGCGGTGGCAACAACGCAGCCTTCACCGACTGAATCACAGGTCAATATGGCGTCTCTACAGGAAACACTGAACTTCCTATGCGCTCAAATGGCGGAATCACAGAAAAAACAAAGTGCCGAAATGAAAGAGCAATTTGACGAACTAAAAACAGAACAGAACGCCAAATTTGACGAACTAAAAAAAGAACAGAACGCCAAGTTTGACGAACTAAAAAAAGAACAAAAGAAACAAAACGCCAAATTTGATGGGCTCAATGCCAAATTTAATGAGCAAAGTGCTAAAACCGGAGAGACACTCCAAAATTTGGATGCCAAAATTGAAGAACAATTTGGAAAATTGAACTCCAAAATTAGTGAACAAGAAGTTAAACTAACGCAGAAGTTAGATCAAGGACTACAATCTGTTCGTGACGAATTCCACTTGCAGATAAAGGATGTGGAAAAACAAGTTAACGGGCAAATAGAAAAACTAAGTGGTGAACTAGAAACTAAAGTGCAACGGAAGTGCGACGTTTTAGAGACTCTGGTA